>CM066924.1:18900115-19357705 GCA_033964015.1 Scolanthus callimorphus
AAACTGAGCAGGGAAGATGAGGAGCGTATCTCCAGCCACGCAAGCACCGTAACTAAGTTTGCAGACCTCCCCCCTCACCAACGAATTCTAACAGGATTGCCCCACATAGGAAACTACAAAAAGTCTATTGTGATTATATTCTGGGAACAGAAGAATCCTTGAAAGAGCTCATACAAGCGGATATTATAGTCGGAGATTCTTTGCTGTTGTGCTCAGCGCTCGTTGCTGCTAAGTTGGATATTCCTCATGTTTCAGTAGTAATGGGAGCTGGTAGCAACTCCGACGATTGTTTACTACGGTATCTCTCCACACCCCGCGTATGTTCCTGCATTGATGTCTCAGCTTCCTGGAAATATGACCTTCTTACAGCGCGTCCAGAACAAATAATACACGCTACTGTGGGTACGGTGATGAGCTATTAGTCGGAAAACGTATTCAGGGAGTTGAAGGACAAGTACAAGATCAGGCCTGAAAGGACGATTACGGAGGCTCGGCTACAGTAGACCTTGTTCTTCTTACAAAGTCTTTTGCTCTCGACTACGCTCAACCAATCACCCTGTAAGTAGCTTGTCTTCGATCTCATTCCAATGTGAAAAAATGTGGAACGCTTGCATGAGCTGATTTTCAGACGTTCTTTTTACGATTCTATAGGATTTCAAAGCTTCAGGAGGCTAGATTCCGCTAAGAAAATTAGCACGAAAAAAAGCGATATCGAACGAATCGCGCAGCGACGAGGGCGATATCGACTTTTTGAGTGCTATTTTCGGCGGAATCTACCGACTGAACGCTTTGAATATACTTGAATCCTATGATATCTCGTCCTCAATTTACACAAAAAAGAGATATCATAGGATTCTATATAATACGCCTACTATATAGGATACTGTACGCATGTACCCGTTTCTGACAATCTTATATATGACGTTGAATTGGGCATCAAACCGCATAGTTTTCTGTCAAACAAAATGGTGTGTGTATTGACTTTCCGATTTTGCTTTATGTAACGCATCAGGTTCATCTCGCATAGGAAAACGCCTGCAGGAACCCATTCATGGGAAAAGCTTAAATTCACATTGCAAAAAGAATGTGAAATGTTCTTCATGCATATGTTTGTATATGGAATCTAAATCCAAAGTCTTTTTTTTTTCGTAAAATCTTTTGTTTTTGGAAGCTACCCCGGGACTAGGCTATTATATCGCGAGCTATAATAGGACTAATAGCGTGTAGATACACGGGTATTTTCAATACCCGAAAAATTTGGGAAGCCAGTGCGTCCTTGGCTTACAGGTAGATATAAATGGAAGTCTAATGAATGGGTTTGTATAGAAAAACTTCATCATAAGGCAATGACTTCTGGTCAATCATTTTTACTGCTGTTGTCATCGGCTGTTTGTAGATGTTCGCGAAGTTGGTAACTTCATGGCCGCTCCTGCTCGTGCGCTGCCACCCGAGCTCGAGGAGTTTATGCAGGGGTCTGGGTGACGAGGGAGCCATCATAGTTTCCTTTGGGTCTATACTCGACTCTTTGGATGATCACGTGGTGAAGAAGATGATCAGTGCTTTCTCGAGACTTCCGCACAGAGTAATCTGGCGACTAAAACCTGGTAGGCCTCGATGTGATATCAACTGCATTGTGTGAACCGTTTTCTCGAAAGAGCTCTCGCTTTCTCAGGACTACCTGTAGTATTTCGCAATAGCAGGTGCTTGGCTCTTTGACCGGGACAACATGGCGGCACGTTGCGTGGCCGATGGACACAATTTTTTCTCTCGAATTTCTGTAACCTGTGATGCATTTAGAGGATATTTTCCTTTGGAAAATTTAGTCGTAGAAGTCGCTGGATTGCAATTATTATGTTGAAATTTCAATATCAAGTCGTTTGTAGCCTAACAACAACAACAACAACAAGTCTTTATTTTTCCTCAAAAATTTACAAAAGTTTTATAATGATAATTTGGAAAAAAGAAAGAGGGTGGTACCTAGAATAACTAAAGAGTTAAAAGTTTTAGGCAGCCAGTTATATACATATAGATTTAATACAAATATAGGTCGGCACACGAACACATATACAAAAATGAACAAACAACAAAAAAAAATAACATTTAATGTACGATTAAGGGATGAATGCTTTCCTTCACTTTAGATGTAGGAGAAAGAACCAAAAAACTAATATGTTTCGAAAAATTTATCCTTTTGTGTTTTCTTAAAAAATAGATAGTGATGATGATGACTTTATGTTAGCTTCAATAGTATTCCAAATTGTTGGGCCTTGAAAACGAATATTAAATTTACCATAGTTGGTTCTCGCATAGGGAAGATAATAAGACTGTTTTGCTGAAAGCCTGGTATTGTAATTATGGACACTTGATACTCTAGTAAAAAAGGAATGAAATGTTGTAGGCAGAAGATGGTTATAAAATTTGTACATAAAATAGAAATATGAAATTTAACAAGGTCAAAAAACTTAATTACCCGAAGAGATTTGAACAAAGGACTGAATGCCTATCAAACGGAGAAAAAGTGATAATACGCATGGCTTTCTTTTGGAGTATAAATACTGGTTTAAGAGTTGTGTCATATGTGTTTCCCCAAATGATAATGCCATAAGTCAAGAAAGGATAGATTAAAGCGTAATATAATTTCACCAAAATACTTAAGTCAACAAAATGTCTTAACTTGCATAAAATCCCAATGCTTCTCTTATTTTTTTACCTATAAATTCTACTTGTTTTTTCCAATTTAGGTGTGAGTCAATTAAAATGCCAAGGTACTTAATACAATATTCTCTTTTCAATTGCTTATTAGACAATAATAGATTAAAAGTAGAATCTTGTAATTTCTTTTGTGGTGGATGAAATAATACAAGTTTGATTTCTCAATATTTAAAGAAAGTTTGTTAGCACATAGCCAAGTATGAATATTAATTAACTCAACATTTATGTTATTTTGAAGTAACTGGAGATTTTTATGCTCACAAAATAAATTTGCATCATCTGCAAATAAATGAAAATCAAACATTTTTGAGGAGTGATGAAAATCATTAATGTACAATAGAAACAATAGAGGGCCGAGGACAGATCCCTGTGGAATTCCAAATGACGTAGGACACCTTTCTGACGTTACATTATTACTACAACAACTTGTTGTCGGTTATCAAGATATGATTTGAACCAATCATTTGCAGTTCCTCTTACACCATAATGTTCTAACTTCTTTAACAATATTTTATGATTCACAGTATCAAATGCCTTACTAAAGTCAAGAAAAATTCCACAAGAATGTCTACGGTCCTCTATTGATTTCTGTATTTTGTCGACTATAGATAATATAGCATGGTCAGTGTTATGTTAGACCTAAATCCAAATTGCTTGTCAAATAAAGTTCCATGAATCTCCAAAAAATTAATCAACGTTGTTGACTTGCCGCTTTCCTTATTATGAATTCCCCCTTACCTTATTCGGAAAGTCTGTAAGTATTTTTACTCATATTTTAGCGAAAAAAGCAGAAAAATCCACCAAAAACTTGCAGATACCTGAGAAACATCGTATCATGGTCGCCATGTTGTTTTTGTCTCCGCCAAAGGGACTGGGACCAACTACAAGTAGCCCGCGCGTATTCGCAGGAAACGACAACGCTATCTCGATTTGGCTTCGAGTTTTGCGGTTTTTCTCGATGTTTCTTTAAAAATTGTTGTAATCTAAAACTTTCCTTATATATGGCTCAGTATCGAGAGTATTGGAATTTAGAATATTTCCTTGCTTATTTCGTAAGCTAAATTGCGAAAAAATGTAACCAAACTTGCAGAATTTAGAGAAACACGCTCATCGTGTTGGTCAGTCGCTATCTTTGTTTCGGCGCCAAGATCATATCTTTCTCAAGAAAAAAAAGGTAGCTCGTGTAAGCGCAAAGCATGCAAAACCTACGCACCACTCTCTCAGATATGTGCAAACTGCCATTACTGCGATTTTCATTATTCTGCGAACTCCCACTTGACATTTTCGAACGCCAATCTTCTCAGTGGCATAAGGCATGGCTCAAAACCATTTGCCTGAAAAAAGGGATTATCTTTATAACTCGTGTTCTATTGTATGGATTATCATCAAAATTGGTCAGTACAATAATTTCAACAAGAGCTTTATTTTGACACATTTCGTTACCATGGAAACGGTTATCACGTGACTCTATGGCGGCCATCTTGGATTTTTATTTAGACCCCCTGAGATACACAGAAAAAGGTGAAATTGAAAGGTAAACACATATTTAGATACAGGACAACTTCCTTCAAATGAAACTAATTGGATATCTTGGAATTTCTCAAGGAAAAAAGAAATTATCAGATTTTTCGTGCTTTTGAAATATATGATATTGTGAAAAAATGTCTTTATTAAAACAAGATCCTCGATATCCAATTAGGTTTACAGAAAGACTAATGATAGAACGATTATGCTGAAAAGAAATTTCTATTTTTCATCTTCTCTACATACCTGCACGGGCGCTAAAAATTTCATCCAAAATGGCGGATGGTGAGTCACGTGACATCGTTGCCATGGCAACAACAACTTAATCGAAATCAGAATTCCAAAACGTGTTTGTGGGCCAAGTTTGAAAGATTTTAGTTGAAAAATAACGAAGTTACAAAAAAGCAGGCCCTCGTTTTAGAGCCATGCCTTAATGCCACTGAGAATTCGTTTTGACTTCCGTCAATCAAACCACGCATGTTTTCTGAGTTCGGTTTGCATTTTACAATGAAAAATTGTGTTTTGAAGCCAAGTTTACCTTTTTCAGTTCACAAGATGTATCAAAGCCTCCGTGGAAACACCGAGCTGTTCACTCGTTTGATTGACGGAAGCCAAACCGCGGTTTGTTTGTAATACTCGAGCTGAATGCCTTTTTCTAACTACCCTTTTCGTTGATTCTGTGACCGCTTTGTTTTAGATAAGTTGAAAAGCCGCCTTCCTCCAAACATCAAAGCAGTTAAATGGCTTCCTCAGAATGACCTTCTGGGTCACAACAAAACCAGGCTGTTCTTCACACACGGTGGCGCTAATGGATTAGCGGAGGCCACTTATCACGGGATACCTATGGTTTGCTCGCCTATGTTCGCTGATCAGTTTGACAACGCGCAGATCATAAAGCATGCTGGGATTGGAGAAAGACTAGAGGTCAAATACGCCACTGCAGATGAGATGGTTGAAGCCATCAATAGAGTTTGACAGAAAAGAGGCGAGTGGCTAAAGAAAATTCATAGCACGTTTTCAAACTAGACGATTCAAGCTCAAATGTGTGCACTCATTGTTAGTTGTCGTTAAATTAATGAGGACTTTTGCGAAGGCGCGTGCTGCATACCGGTAGTGTGGAATATGCCAAGGCAAACCCAAATGGAGTGCGCCCTCTTAGAACATGTTCAAATTTTCATGCAGCTTGCGACAACGTTTGGTCATGCAGCTTGCGACAATTCAACCCCACCACATCACAAGTTTCCAATTTCCTACGTTTTCAAAACATACGCAATATTTTGACCAAAACAAATCATGAAATGCACTTATATTTCTACCTGTTATCTACAAGAAAGTGGGTGAGTTTGTGAATTATTTCTCTTGTCTTCTTTTAACGAGAAAAATATTAGCTTTGAGCGCACGCTTCGTGTTCGACAGTGGCGTGATCATGTCATCAGCGCGCGTAAAGGGGCAAAAGACTCAACAAGTGAAAGACAGAGGTTAAAAGTACACCAGAATAGATGCCCTATATAAATCCTATTTAAACCAAGATATATTGTTACATATGTCTAACGGGCCTTTTTTCTTAGATTCAAGGAAAACTCGGCCCGAGTCTCCAGGATACAGAAGATGCGGCCGCGATTGCCAGTAGAGGAAGCCGCTGACCTGGTGGAATATACCCAGGCCGTAGGCCACTTTGATCACCTCAAACCTAAAGGAATGAGTCTACCTTTCTATCAGCTCTATTTGCTGGATGTTATAGCTGTGTTAGTAGCACTCTTGGGTATCAGCATAGGCCTTATTGTTGTTTCTTGTAAGGTTGTTGTTTCTATGTGTTGTAAGACCCCGAAGAAAACAAAAACTTCATAATCTTGACTAACAATTCTCGTGACGCCAATCGGGCAACGTTGTACATAACAAGAAATCAGTTCACAAATACAAGTGCTTGGATTGTTTGGTCTTATTTCCTTTTATTTTAGTACATTTGAATTTGGAACGTTCTAGAACGACGAACTCGTTGTTCCTATAACCTACTACGCATGCTCAAGAAACTAGACTCCTTCAGAGCTTTTGGCTCGTCGCCTTCCGCTGACCAGACGACCGAAGGCTGTGGGGGACTGAGTTTCCCGCAGACATGATGTAGTCCGCGCATTCATTCAGTTCTTTCACTTCTTCCGCGCACGATACTGTAGACATGTATATTCGGCAGATCCTCAGAATAATGCAAAACAAATATAATACTTCATGCAGCTGTTGGCAAAACGATGTCCATCCGCCAAGCAGCTGCCCCTCACGAGCCATGTGGGAAGACATGATGATGATGATAAGTAAGATCAGCGTAAATTGTCACATTCGATTACAGATGCAATCGTATCCATCGTCGAGAGGCGTACTCGATCAGATACTCCTCACCGCCACTCAAATGGCGCCGCCACTCAAATCGCCCTACGATACAATCCCAGGAAGGATCGTCGAGTTCCAGATCTTTATCCCTGCAGGTTCAAAATCGATAAAAGAAATCAGGTCATGAGATATATAGGACATTGCACAGACGTCTTTTTCGACAGATATCACTAAGAGCAAAACTCTTGAAAATACTCACAGATAATTGCGATAATTCCCCATTTCAAGTGGGGAAGGATTGCCACAGGTAACCCATGCTCGGTATTTGTATATATGGGAAATCAGAGAGAGTGTATGGTGTGATCTTTCGGTCCGGGAATTTGTAAGAAATATTCAGTGAAAATCCATGAAATTGAGATATCTCACAAACCATAAAAGGTATATCAAAGAATGAAACAATGAGCACGGTCACGTCAAACGAAAACAAAACTGGACGCAAAAAAAAATTCCACTTCTATCAAATGGTCCGTCCGTAAGGCCCAATCTCCTGTCACGCTGAAAAATATTGCGTGATGTACAATGTCGTGTTGAGCAACTTCCAGACATTCAATTCAGTTCAAACACAACTGACCTTTTCCTCTGTTTACCGTCCAAAGCGCCAGCTATGAAGTTTCTTCTTGCTTTAGTTGTTTTGATCCCATTTCTCGTGAATAAGAGTTTTGCTTTCAAGGTGGCGATGCTGGCAAATTTTGGTCGCAGTCACTTGCTTGTGCTGGAGAAACTGGAGAGGAGTTGCGGCGACGTGGACACGAGGTACCTTTTAGAATCGTGTTTTAGTCCTTGCAAAGTTCTTCGCTCTGTTGTGATTCAATTGAAATTCTAGCCTGGAGTCGATTCCACCGTTGACGAATATTTCTTCTCTTTTCCTTTACGTCATTTCTAAAAGAATATGAACTTTTCGAAGTAGACAACACCTTAGATAGAAGTGTGTTCCTGACGGTAGAGGCGATTTGAGTTGACTCACAATAGAGCGATCGGAGGAACTGTGAAAGGGAAATATTACACAACATCTATGGTTCAACTATTAGTCAGGCTTTGGTAGTTGAGCGTCATGTTGACTTTATGATTGCTGTTACTTACTAACATTTTATTACTTTATTTTCTTATTGATTCTACAATTCCTTGACTGGATAAGAACCGACGAAATCCAGTAGACTGTGCTGTTGTAAAAATATATAGTAAACAAGTCTTCTGGCATTTGAAGTTTCTTAATGGAAGGCGGACATATAGACAGAAAATTCGCCCCATTTTACAGAACACCTGTCGTAATTTTCAAAGGTGGACATGTTTATTTTAAGCATAGGGACGTAGATACAGCTTGGAAGATTTAACAAACGTTGTAAAAGCAAACAATCTCTCCAACCATTGAATAAACATTCAACTGTTATTGAAAAATATTTGTTCTCCAAGCTTTATTTTTTTTCGAAATATTGAAACGAAATTTTCAAATAATTGTTTCTCTTTTGATTATAAAACCAAAGTAAACTCAAAATCCATGAATTTTAATGGAGGGATGGGACTCCTGTTGAGCTGTATAGACACACCAGTCAACCATTGAGAGATTGATGTAAATTTGCATAACCATTGTCTGTTGCCATCGGGTAGTTTAATCGTACGGACGCAGAATGTGGGATATGCTGAGCACTAAACTTATTATTTGCCGTGAAATGAATCAAACCTGACAAAATTTGCCCTTGGGCTCCCCGGCTCGTCACCTGGCAGGGGAGGCTCTGTGACAACCATTTGAGGGCCTTCGCTGATTGACTGAAACGGTGCACGTGCGTACAACACCGGATGGCTAGTCTCCCGTGCAAAATTCTCGTACCCAGGAGGTCCCCGGCTCGTCCCCTCGAGGGGGGGGGGGGGGGTGTCAATGAATGTCACCAGAGCCTCCCCTCCTACGAGGCGACGAGCCAGCCCCTCTTGTGTGTGTTGCGTGACCTACACAAAGGACGGGCTGTGTGGGAGACTACCAGATGACGCTTCGACCGAACATGAAGTTCCACGTGAGCTAAAAGGTTGATAGTATTGATCCGATAGTATTGATCACGTGCTACATAAAACACATCGCGTGATACATAAAAAACTATCGCGCGATCAATTTGGTAGTCGCGGTCTACTGGGATGCAAAGTATATACGGGTTTTTATATTGCTGTTTTTCTTTTTACTTCTATACTAGATTGTGATCATTGTCGGTTCAGAAGCAGATTACGGTATCGGCAAACCTCATGTCAAGATGGTTAAGATGAACAAGGAAAGTGAATCCATCTTCCACCCCGACCACGATCTACCCCATCTAAACCGACTTAGAGACATCATACCATCCATAATAGTAAAACAACTTATAACCCACGTGACGAGGGTACAGGCGCAAAAAATCACATGCGATCTCACTCTAAGCCAAAAGGAGATCACCCGTGAGCTCAAACAAGCTGATATCATTGTTGGGGATGCTATGTACTTGTGCTCGTCGCTTGTCGCCGAGTGGTTGGATTTGCCGCACATTGTTGTGTCAATGTCGTTCTTAGACACCCCGTTGAATCATTTATTTGGGTTTTCCACGTATCCTAATTATGTTCCCGCCCTGATGTCCCGACTCCCGGCTGAGATGACCCTGTTGGGCCGTGTACAGAACGTGATGTTCAGCCTTCTTAGCAAGTTACTCGCCAGCGTTTATGTTGGTGAAGGAGCGTTTGGTCCAATCAAAGCGAAGTATAACATTAGACCTGAGAAATCTACCATGGAGGTTCTGGCCAACGTCGACCTGTATCTTCTTACGAAAGCATTTATTCTGGACCACGCACAGCCTATCCCACCTTGTAAGTAACTTTATGCAACGCGTTAGCATCACCCAGTGCTGGTCACCCAGTGCTGCCTTGAAAGCACTTAGATGAGATTTGGTGCCTCTATTATTCTATTGGCAGTAAGTTCCATTCCTTTATACTTCTTGAAAATGACGTAGTGTTAATAGCCTGCGATCCGGCTTTCCAGAGTGAGTTTTCGGATATTAGATTTTTTGGCGCGCGGTATCCCTTCGGACAGGGTGTTGAAGGGGGGGTAGCGATCACGAATCACGGACCGATTTTTCGTTATTTCACGGATCACGGAGTTATGAAAATACTTTTCACGAATCACGGAACTAAAATTTTAAAAAGGATATTATGCAAGTTGTATTTTAAGTAAATATAGCGATAAAAGTAGAAAAACAGAACAGATACGCCAAAACAGAGGACAATTTGATATTTGATGGGGAGGGTGGCTAATTTGGCTCAATTTTTTTCGCGTCCAGTTTTGCTGCTCGATGTTTTTCCCCTGACATTTCTTTTGATGGTTTGAGATCACTTAAATTTTTCGCCATCTGCAAAACGACAATTGATCACAGTTCAATAAAGTACGGTTTCAAGCTCTCCTGTTATTTTATCATTTCGCGAAGTTAGTTTGCTCATAGCATCCAGATCATAGTTCGGGTTTTTGGTCATGCGATTTAGGAGTTTCGCTATTATGAAGATGTTCGGATCAGTACCGAGCCTTGCTTGTATGCTTTCTGGATGCGCGCGAAGCGCGCTGCGATTTTAAAATCAAACTTAACAACAGTTAATGAAATTCTCATTTCTGGGAAAATCACGAAAATCACGCTGAAGAAATGGAGTCACGGAAGAAACATTATTGAAATTTTCCAAAATTAAACATAGCCCAGTACGATGTTTTAGCTTGTAGCGCGCTGCAAATTTTTGACATATAAGTTGAAAGAATGGGAAAAGTCCAGCAATAAATGAGAACTTGGTGTTTAATAACTGGGGTTCCTGACATTTGCTAAACCTTTACTTACTGTTTGCTGATAGTAAATTTACTCAATTAAAAAAACATTTTTTAATGTTGTAGATGGCGAGCGCGCAGCGCGAGCCGACCAAAAAAACCAGTATATTTATAAGGACGTCGGGTTCCCTAAAAGGCAGTCAGGAGAGAATCAAGTATCAAATGGTCCGTCCCTAATGACCAGCTTTCACGTTTCACGAATCTATGGGCCTGTAATCACGAGTCACGTAAGAGAAATTCGTAAAATCACGAGTCACGGGGCATGAGATTTCACGGATCACGGCAATAATTTTCCTGTTTTCACGAATCACGGAGCAAATTTGGGGTGAATCACGGATCACGGAGAACCCCTTCACCACCCTGTTCGGATATGATTTTTCTTGCGCGCGTTACAGGAATCCCGCACGCCAAAAAATCAAATATCCGAAATAACCCACTGGAGAGCCGGTTGAAGGCTATATTGTTTACTAATGAGTGTCAGTGGCTCTTGTTCACAGACGTTCGCGTAGTTGGTAACTTCATGGTCACTCCTGCGCGCCCACTCCCGCCCGAGTTCGAGGAATTCATGCAGAGGTTTGGTGACGAGGGAGTTATCGTCGCGTCCTTTGGCACTATGGCTGAAGCGATAGATGAGCACGTTCTACAGAAAATGACAGAAGCATTCTCAAGACTCCCACAGGGGGTCATCTGGAAGTTAGATCCCGGTAAGGCTATTCAAATGATTCAAATGAAATCTTGGAACTTAAATCAGATTGATTGTGTTGCACTTGAATTCCATATTACCTCAATGGAATTTGTCACTGGCTGTTGCATTTTACAGATGACGTCACAGACACCATTCCACCAAACATCAAAGCAGTTAAATGGCTTCCTCAAAACGACTTATTGGGTCATAACAACACCAGGCTGTTCTTCACACACGGTGGTGCTAATGGACTAGAAGAGGCCACTTATCACGGGATACCTATGGTTTGCTCGCCTTTGGGCGCTGATCAGTTCGACAACGCGCAGATCATAGTGCATGCTGGGATCGGAGAAATGCTAGAGGTCAAATACGTCACTGTAGATCAAATAGTCCAAGCTATCAACAGAGTTTTGACCGAAAAGAGGTATGAATGAGTGGAGCTTCAAAATGAACTGACACACACGCCCTCAAACGCCACATGAAACGTTCAAAAATGCATCATATAATCCAACCATTCGCGTACCCAGAGCTTCGCGTCTCGTCACCTCGCGGGGGAGGCTCTGGTAGCAGCCATTTGAGAGCCTTCGCTGATTGGCTAAAACAGCGCGCATGCGTAAGTAAAACCAGCTCTATCTCGCTTTTGAGCATTCTCGAACCCAGAGCTCATCTGCTCGCGGGGGAGGCTCTGTTGACAGCCACTGACACATGCGCGAGATTTGATACAGAGCGGTTGAGAGAAACAACCGGATGCGCATGCCCCAACGTTCAAAATCCGCCAATCAGCGAGGGCCCCCAAGTGGATGTCCCCAGAGCCTACCCCGCGAGGTGACGAGCCGGGGAGCTCTGGGATCGAGAATGGCTTTTGAGAAACCTATGTGGCTAAATACACACCACAATTGCTAGTCATATTTTAAACCAATACCTTCGATTTTCGACGTTGTACAAGTAGTTTTGAGGCAAAATGGTTCGTTTTTGTTTACGCATGCGTCAGTGTCTGTCACCAGGACGAGCCGGGGAGCTCTCATTCTCGAACCCAGAGCTCCCCGGCTCGTCACCTCGCGGGGGAGGCTCTGGTGACAGCCACTGACGCATGCGCAAGATTTAATACAGAGCCGCAGAGAGGACCTTTCAGCGCATGCTGCAACGTTCAAAATCAGCAATCAGCGAAGACCCCTGTGAACATCATTCCTGAGCCTCCCCTGCCTCCCCTGCGAAGTGACGAGCCGGGGAGCTCTGGGTACGAGAATGGGGAGCTCTGGATGCGGGAATGTAATATAACAGGTCTATTGTAAACATAGGTTTCTGGCTAGCCACGGTCTTAGTAAATTTGTCCGTCAACAGGCGCGATTCCAGCTATATCAGCGCAGTCATACAAAATCCGCTCTAAACCTCCTGCTATAAAATATTATATTTACCACCTTCAGTGCAAGCATCACAGTTTGTCGACACAGTTCTTTATAATATTTCCAATAAGCTTTTCTCTTGTCTCAGGTTCAAGGAAAACTCGGCGCGGGTCTCTCGCGTCCAGAGGATGCGCCAACGTTTGCCAGTAGAAGAAGCCGCTGACCTGGTGGAATACGCGCAAGCTGTGGGCCACTTGGACCATCTCAAACCGAGAGGACAAAGTTTACCTTTCTATAAGCTCTATATGTTGGATGTTCTAGCAGTGTTAGTAGTTGCATTGGGGATCATTATAGGCCTCATTGTTGCAATTTGTAAATTTATTGTTGGACGTTTTCGCGGCTCGAGGAAAGAGAAAACCTCGTAGGAAGTGAAGAGAACTGTTCCTCAGATAGTAACATAGCTAGTTTTGTGGGAAAACTAGGCGGTCGGCGTCGGTGGAGACGTAAACATGAGAGCAGTAGTATCCAAAGGTTGAACTAGTGTTTTGCTGAAATTTCGAGTGCCAGTCAAATGAACGACTAAAAGGTGCATATGTCTTGGATCGCGCCGAGCTGTTTTCGGAATTTGAAAACGGCTTGTTCAGTGCCCCAAAAACGGAACAAACGTTTTCCTCCCGCAATAAGTTTTCCGTCCACACACTACTCCGGCTAAATTTGAAGAAGCGTCAGTTTGATACATGCGCCAAAAAGGAAAACGAGAGCCCGCGGTCATAAATTCCTCGCAGCCGTGTGATATGATGTAATCGTTTTCGAAATTAAGTTCCGTTTTTGCCGTCCACACTATTAAAACGCGTAGCCGGCGTTTTCAAATTTATCCACCTTCGGTAGCATTTTCGTAAAAGCAAACGGCACTTTCTTGATGTGAGAGGCCCGAAACTGCCGCCCGAACTTATCACTGAAACTGACAAATTTAATGGGGGTTGGGTTTACAGACTTTTGTTAGCAGTTAGTCGTCTTATATCTCTTTTCTTGCAATAGAGCTCCTTTATTATTTGAATCACTTATTCACCTTTTTATGTACAGCTTGGTTTGTTGAGTAACCATTCAGCTGTTAGACAAATACAAATTTGGAGTATAGTCTTCGTGCCGCGTTATTGGCGTCTTTATCGCGAAACCACTGCTAAGGTTACATAAGAATCCTTATATAATGCAATTTCAGTTCCTGTTTCTTTTCTATAATTTGAAGTACACTGGGGTCATGTGTTGTTTGTTTCATGCATACAACTGGCCTTATTTATATAATTTTGATAAAACAACCTCTTTAAACCAAAATTGACATTTTTTCTTGTAAACAGGAGTATATTTCGCTCCTTCGTTCCCTTTAAAATGATAAAAAAAGGGTAACGCCTTTTGTCCAGGCTAATCCTACTAAGTACCGTGACATCATATAGCCAGGCAAAGCGTGACAGACCCGCTGAGTAACCTGGGGAGGAGCCACCGCTCGAGCCAAAGCCAAGCGAATTTTTCTTGACTGTGCCCTGTAGGTTTAGTCACCACTGTATGAGCCATGAAAATTATATGTGCTGGCTTGCCGAAGACGGGTACTAAGTCTATAGCTGCTGCTCTTAGATATTTAGGTTACACCGTTTACAGCCGATTGCGTTTGAGCGTTTTACCCAAACAGTTCGCACGTTACGTTTGAACGTTTGAAAGTTGCGTTGTGAGACAAAAAGTCGGACGTTTCCAAGGGCAACCGCCATGTGTATTTTTCACTGACCAATCAGAGAGGACAGAACTCTTTGGTTCGCCATAGAAACGTCTCGTTCATCCTAGAAACAACAACTTTTAAACGTTCAAACATAACGTGCGAACTGTTAGGGTAAAACGCTCAAACGCAATCGGCTGTATGACACACACGAACATTGGCAACATCACATGGATCAGTGCATTCGTCTGTTGCAAGATTATGGGAAGCCTGAAGACTTTATCTCTATGTACAGCAATGTCGACGCCGCGACTGACACGCCACCGTGTCTATTCTTCGATCAAATATTCCAAGTTTTCCCGAATGCAAAGGTACTTCTTTGTGTCAGAGACAGTGAAGAAGTCTGGCGGAAAAGCTTGGATCAAACACTGGATATTTGGGATTCTCAGGGGCGTAGCCAGCAATTATGAGAGGGGGGGTTCCAAAATTCAAAAAATAAAAGACTCCACGTAGATCTCGGGGAAAAACTAGCGTTTGAAGAAATTTGCTACATTTTATTGGAGCTTTTACTTGTTGTCTATTAAATATTTACAATTTTAGTAGTAAGTCGGTCCAGAACAGAGACGAGGATGGGGGGGGGGGGGGGGGGGGGGGGGGGGGGGGGGGGGCGCAAATGGCGAAAATACAATGCATGTTTGATGGCTTATTTTCCTGATCTAAATTACACAGAACACAATAACAGGGTTATGGAAATTATCCCTGCTAACAAGCTATTGGTGTTCAATGTAAAACAAGGATGGGATCCCTTGTGTAAATTCCTTGGTACCGAAGTTCCAGTCGAAACATTTCCACAACTAAATGTTAAAAGCGGTTCTCTTGCGTTTTATGTTGAAACAGCACCTACAGTTAAACAAATACGTATGGGATGATAGCGATTGCAACAACTTTTGTAATTTTCCTAGCATGTTTTTTGTTATGCGATTGTGTGACGAGACGAGTTGCGCGGATGAGCAAGTCTGCCAACCTCGTCCCCAGGGTCTTCTCGGTCGTTTTTCAAAATGGCGGTTAGCTCAGAAGACCCTGGGGGAGGCTGAGTCACATGACCGTTTCGAAACAAAGGACAAACCTCATTCTCATGTCCTCAAACAATAGTCACGTGACTCAGCCTCCCCCAGGGTCTTCTCTGAGCTAACCGCCATTTTGAAAAACGACCGAGAAGACCGCCGTAGCCAGAAAAAAATTGTTACCGAGGCAGAGTAAGGTTAAAGGCTGGCCTTAAAAAAATTCATTCTCGTTCTTTCAGTAAGAAAAATAAAAATTTGACATTTTTACCGAGGCGAGTGTTTTCAAAGATGGCGAGGAAAATGTAGCTGTAAAGAAACGGAAAACACACCCAGTTCTTCTCACGGCCAACCCCCTCTCCATCCACCTCCCATGTCTTGTAAAATATCAGTGCAATGCTTTTGGAACGGTAAAAATGGTCTAATCTCGAGTAATGTGTCTCTCCTTGATGGAGAAGTACCAACATCAGTATAAAGTCAGGGGCGTACACAGGATTTTGAAAAGTTGCTTTCACATACACAGGACGTTTTTGCTTTACACACAGTACTTGTACCAGGTCACCCCAACAATTTGCGTCCCGTGCCTACAGGCCTAGAGGCTGCGTATGTATTTATACCTCCCACCATGGTTCAGTGTATAGTTTTGCGACTTTTCACAACTATAACAGCATTGTAAAATTATTGTTTTATCTATCAAAATTTCCAGGTAAGGAGAAATGATAAGACGTCTCCCGTATCGGCATGAGGCATCGGCGGGGCATCGGCCTACTGAGCCACTTCCCCGGCAAAGAACATTTGTTCGGGTTCAGTCGATAAGCCCTCGGCGTCGTTCCAGAACGGGCCGTGACGTCATGTTGGTTATGTGCATAGCTCCGTTGTCCCTGGAGGCCAACTGCTGAATGCTTGCGAAAAATGTCAACTGTACTGACAAGGAGAGCTTTAACTTTGTTATATCAGCTACGCTGACCTTCGGATATTCCTGCATATTGCAAGGTACGAATTTACTCATTTTAAAGTTCTAGAATAATTATGCTAAGTCCATGTCATTTGGAAGCTGCGGTCGCGGTGTTCGAGTGAATTCGCGCGCGTGAAAGATCGATTACTATGGCTTCGATTGAAATTCAAAATTCATAACAGTTCGATAAATAGCTAAGGGTTTCATATCATGGCACAATGTCGTTATCTATTGGTAAAGCTAGCTTTACTTTACAATTTAGAATACGATATTCCACACTAGAAACAATTCCAGTGAGTTTATATATCTGATTTCATGGAAGATTTGTAAGTTAAGTGTGATCTTCAACGTTTCATTGAGCACAGTTCCTGTGCTGGAGGTTTCTGTTTCCAAAAAGCCGTTCTAACAAAATTGCTTCACTTTCCAGGTTCCCAAATGCCTATGAATACTGGTATAGCTCGGTAGAAGCAGTAACCATGGGAATTTTGAACAGAGGTAAGTTAAATTCTAAGTATTTGAACACAATTTCGAGGTTAGTTATTAACTTTGCTTCTTTCAGCTGTCACGTAGCAATATGGCGTCCGTAGTAACAACATGCTTCCCTGTCCCAAACTCGACAACGATTAAAAACGTTCTGAATTACAGCTCAGCTGAATTAAAATTACTACTTCAAGTAATCGAATGTGTCATTTTTTTTTTCTGGTTTTGCTAGAAGTTGCAGAAATTATGTTTTGATGCACTTGTTGCAACGGTTTTTCAGACGGAAAAAATATGCATGAAATTCTCAGCACGCGTTCACAGTTGTCAACTTCTGTAAGAATCAAACGATGCTGTGTTTATAGCTTTTATTGTGATATAAAACATCAAAATAGCCGAGATCTCTTGACTAAGTTCTAAAAAATTGTTTTCTTCGAAAGAACCTTTTAATTTTACTGTGCAAAAGTAACATCTGGCCATTGAGTACTTATAATATAATTTTTTATAAAGTGAAAAATCACATCATAATATTGCTAGACTTAAGTTGAATATCTTGATAAAACTGGATTTAATATCTTCAATACATTAAACCTATAATTTAGAGTCAGCCCAACACCCCATTGTCATAGTTTACCAAACTTTTTGAACTGTCACATCTTTATAAAGTATAAATCCCATGTTTTCAAAATTGTTTAAACAACAGGTTTTTATTGTTAAGTAGGTCTTTTAACCTTTACCTACCGGTAGATTGTGATCACTGGTTTATGAAAAGCAGATCATTTAGTCAGGTATTTCATGAACTGGATGTTTCAGGTATCAAAATCAAAGAAATGGCAATTAAAGCGGGACTGTCACGGTACGCGCATGCTCGAGCAAAGAGCGCCGATCCCATAACTATCATTCAAAATGGTGATTCCCTGTTTAAATAAACCAATCACGGGACACTTCGTTTTCGCGGGAAAGTACCCATGCCCCGCGCAACGTCGCCTCAGGGAAAACATAATTTGGAGTTCATTCGTCAGGAGGCGACATTATTGTAAGTTTTTAGGGTTTTTTAGGGAAATGAGCTGCAAAATCGTTGTCTGAGGTGAAGATAGCCCTTGAACAATTTCCATGTCTCGTGGACCCTTTTCGATATCCAGATCCTGCTTTTATTGTGTTCCCAAGCCATTTTGGTGTAAGGACGACCTCGATTAGGCCTTTCTTGTTGGGCAGCCATCAGTGAAAATGACGCTCGAGTCTCATTCAATTTAAAACGACAAGCAATATTGCATCGACTCCAAAATTTGGTCGCGATACTAATGAGATCTCAGGAGAGAATACCCGTTAAGAATTAAGGGTAGATGGACCCCGAAACAACAAGATTTGAACGGATTCTACCAGCGTAATTCCTCCCTCTCACAGCCATTGTTCCGGCCCGGACCAAAGTGATCAAAATTCGCACATGCGCGTACCGTGACAGTCCCGCTTTAAACTCTCTCACCCTTCCCCTTGGGACAGCCACATGTGACACTAAATTATGATTTTGAGATGGCAATACGACAAAATGTTGATGGCTAGTTGGGAAAAAATATTTTTCATATTTGGCAGTGTATGCACAGCAACGGAGCCCAATACATGAAAATATTTTCTTCCAACGCCTTCAGCATTTTGTGGTATTGCTGATTTGCCATAGTAAATAAAAGTCAATAGAATTTGGCTCTCATCACATGTGCACATGCTTCTAAACCTTCAGAAAAGCAGTCAATCTTTTTGTCAGACTGCTTCTAAATCTTCAGAAAAGCAGTCAAATGTGCATGCAATGCTTATTTTTTTTAGCAAAATCTTTTTTTGTCATGGTAATTAGAACCAAATCAAAAGAGGTTCAATTGTCTGGACTCTTCCTACAGTATTCACCACTTTTTACAGCATCAAATTGTCATCAAAATTGGTTGTTTTGACAATGATGATGATGACATGGCAAATAAGGGTCCAGACAACCCTCAACCTCATTTGATTCGTTAATCTGATAGCTTTAGATAGATCTCGCCTGGGATGTCAGACCAATATCTCAGACAGACTGCAGGATCCTAACATTCTAGTCATATCACATCGTAATGAATTTTATGCAATGGTCTTGATCTCAAGGCATATACCCTATACTGTAGAAAACAGCCCTCATGGATTAAAGCAGCTGCAATTTACATGATAAATTCAGCCTGTTAAGTACTCCATCCTACCATCTCCTTGTATAGTACAGGTAGTTATGTACATTTGACAGCTTAGAGTTCCCTTACAATCATGGCTGGACATTTAGAAAAAGATGCAACCACAGTTTGGCATTAACAAATGTTTGTGGCAAGTGATAAAAGTTAAGTAGTAAAAGCTACTCACCATACATGTGCAATTCCCAGCCCTGCACAATGAGAAGACCACCCTTTAAATGTAAAAATTATATTTTCTTTTTCAGTTGTAGTAGTACTTGTGTGCAGCCTAGCTCTGTGCTCTTGCGTCCTTGGAGATGGTACTTTTAGCTTTGTTGAAACTGCACATTTATTAACGAAGGATCAGAAGTCACTCTAAACATCAGAAAGACAGGAGGAGGGACTGAGCTGAATTTTCTTGGCTGTAAGGTAAAGCACATACTCACAATTTGTGGATTTATGCAAGATCAAAGAAATACCCTTTACCTTTGTGCTAACACACTTGTAATTCAGTCATGTAACTGTGGGAGGTAAATAAACAAATTGGTTTCATTTTTGTGATTATGTAATATACATAGCGCTTGGTTCTCACTCCTGAAGATGCAAAACAAAATCCATTTTGCATGCAATATGCAATACAGACTGACTGCATGTAGTATTTTATATTTTTTGTCATCCTTTTTGTCATCCGTGGATGTCCAAAGGACAGGAACGAGTTTTACTTGGGGCGAAAATGGTGTTGTCGTAATAGCACGGTCATAAGGGACTGGGAACTAGATTAAAGCTGCGCCCGCGATCTCTTACCACAGGAATCCCATTAAGACCCGGAATGATGAGAAGCCATAGACTAGGCTAGCCAGATGGTCACCAAGTCTTCTAAGTATTTAATTCAAGATAATGTAACAGCTATACATCTGGTCACTGATTATGAGTTTTAATTTTGTGCATTGACTGCAAAAAGAGTACAATATAGCATAGGCCGTTATCACACAAAATTGATTAATAGTATTTAATAGTTATCAAAAAATGAAATCCAGTATTTAATTCTACGCATCCGCATTTAGTAAAATTGCAAAGTTTGGTGAAGAATGCTTGAATACTGACTGAGATATGAATTTTCAAAACTTCGTATTCCGGCTTATTTTTTGCAAGAAATGTATCATGGGAAAATACATCGAAACGAGACTGGAAGGGCATGGATGCCCCTCCAGCCTCGACTTGACGTATTTGCCCAACATTTCTTTGTAAAAAGTAAGCCAGAATACGTTTTGAAAGTTCATATCTCAGCCAGTTTTCAAGTAATTCTTTTGAAACTTTGCAATTTTACTACTAATACGGATGTGTAGAATTGAAAACTGAATTTCATTTTATGATAATTTTTAAATATTATTAATCAATTTTGTTTGATAATGGCCTATTATTATATTGTTTGTAGCTCACCATCCATGAGGTCGCCATTGCGGTGCTTTGATTATTTTGTCGACTAGCATATGTGAGTCTTTCCACAATTTCTTTTTGTATTGTTGTACAGATTCTTGGTCCCTACACTGGAGACTTCCAAGATCCTAGAAACGAGGACTTGATTCTAATTGCTGCTAATGCCAACAGTGGAAGTTGCAAGTTCCAGTCGGTTAATGATGACATCCCAGAAGGGAATGAAACATTTACCATAGTGCTGAGTATCTCAGGTCAAGGCACCCTACAAGCTCCAACAACAACTAACGTCACAATTTTGACAAATGATAGAGCATTTGGTGTGATTGGATTTATACAGGTGGGTTCATTATGGACATTCAGACAGACAGACACTATAGGCAGACAGACAGACAGATTCCTGGTTATTAATCAGGGCTTGAAATTGCGACTCAGGAGTCGCCAATGCGACCAAGATTCTGGTCTTGGCGACTGAAAATTGGAGCTTAGGCGCCAGCTGGCTACCAAACATTCTAACCTTGAACTCGTCTTGTAAGAATTCTCATTTAGTGTGACAATTTTTTCCCAATAAAAAAATCGATACGTTGTAATGAATTCTGCTTATCCGATCATTCGCATTCGCCATTTTACAAGATTGTAACCACAAGTTAAATCGCACTGCTGGTGTAAAAATTTTTTTGTTGCAAAGCGCTCAAAAATGCGTTCTTTACAAATGATCGGATTGATACTAGCGGCGTATGTACTAGGCCTAACAGGCCTGAGCTACATTGTTTTGGCTTGGTTACAGCCATGACTAAAAGTAAAAATAAAAGGTATTCAAAATCTGTGGTCTACGTGTTTTCGTCACTCTTATTTTCAACTGACGCGAGCAGAGAATTAAATGCAAATTATAAAATGCTTCTCTTCACACTCTATACTAACAGTAAATATCGCAAATAGACTATTTATGCGAATGTTGAAAACAACTACCTCGCATGCAACTTTAATAGAAAACAACAGGGAACCCAAACACACACAAAAACGTTTTTTTTTTGCCATCCAATTTTTTTTGTCGTCCAATTTTTTTTTGGCGACCAAAGATAATGGTCTGGGGACTACTTTTAAATACTTAGGAGCCAGTGGCGACTGGAGAAAATTTTTAATTTCAAGCCCTGTTAATGCATGCATTTTTACATTGCCTGGGTAGACAGACAGACATTCAGACAGACAGATGCACAGACAGACAGATGCACAGACATTCAGACAGACAGATGCACAGACATTCAGACAGACAGATGCACAGACATTCAGAGAGAGACAGATGCACAGACATTCAGAGAGACAGATGCACAGACATTCAGACAGACAGATGCACAGACATTCAGACAGACAGATGCACAGACATTCAGACAGACAGATGCACAGACATTCAGACAGACAGATGCACAGACAGATGCACAGACATTCAGACAGACAGATGCACAGACATTCACAGACAGACAAATTGTATATTGTAAATTAATGTAAACGTTGAGGGCAAAATGAGGTGCTGATGCTTGTTTTTTCTGTTGTATTCCAGGCTGGCCAAGTTGCTATTAACGAGCCACATCCACGAGGCACTTCGTCAAAAGCACTCAAGATCACTCGCAATGTTGGGTCACATGGGAGAGTATCTGTTGACTGGAAGGTACAGCGCAAAAGTGTGCATTGTATCAGATCTTACTTGTACCATATCTAATCTTTATGTGTTCCCTGATAAGTCTGTATTTATTGTGTAATGGCAAAAAATAAACTGAACTGAACATGAAACAATGACATGCAGGGTTCAAAAATGCCAACCTGATTCTTGGTTGGTCACAAAGTGACCACAGTTTTTCAGTTTGAGACAAAAAGTATATTCAGTTAGTAACAACAATACTGACTTAAATTATCTTTTAGCTTTTGCAACTTGATTTTGCTAATTGGGAGTCATTATGTACGTATGAATGCTGATGGTGGCATACTGTACACAATTGCATTATTGTATTCTGAGTTTTAATGTAATTTTTCAAGTTGTGCCTATATTTCACACAAATGCACTCCTTGCTATGTATGTCATCTTGCTGTAATGCTGTAATATTTAGCTGGCTAATAGACAATGTTTTACCTTACAGTTTACAAGTGGACCAAATCTAGGGGTAGATGACTTTGTTCAAGCCGCTGGAACAGTCACTTTCAACGATGGTCAAAGTGAAGCCATGCTTAACATTGAGGCAAAACCTGATAATGTGAGTGTGCTATGGAATTGAATCCACCACCGCCTTGCTGAGCTATGTTCAATTAGATGATGTCCAATTATAATATTATTTTAAGTGTATTGTTATGGTATTACAAATTGGAACGAAGTGAACATTTGCATATATTCACGACCATTGTGTATTAAGTGCCCCCAGCAAAAAGCAAACTTGGGATATCTAACCTAATCCAGCTGGGACCCCCAGCTTTTTTTGAGTTACGGTTATACCAGCGAGTATAAATTTGGGGTCAGTCACATGGGATTATTAGACATCCCGGGTACATGTACCTAGTTAGTAGGATCTCATTTATCCCACGTGGGATTGTAATGGATGTAAGCCAAATTTAGATCCCAACTAACAATGCACAGGATATGTATTTTATTGAATTCCAATTTTTCCCAGCTGAGAAAGCCAGGTACAGCTGTACCTATCCCAGCTGGGACAATGACCTACCGGTAGCACGGCAGGCAGGTAGCTACCTGTACGCCAATACGCATTTGCGTACCTCGTGAAGCCCCAAAAATACTATAAATATGCAACACAAAATGGGAGTTGAGCTATGAGAACAATGCAGTGGTGTACCTACCGGTACCTGGTAAAAATGCCTGGCCTGTGGGCCTGCACCCAACATAGAAGTTGGAATCCTGCCACCTGGGTAAGGCAGGATCCCAAATGGAATACCGGTAGGTGGGAACCTCACCTGGAATGTCAAGGAGGGATCCTTTACTTTCAAGATGTCTTTCTACAGGGTATAAAGTTTGTTTCTGATGTTCCCTCAGGTGCCAGAGAATGATGAAAGTTTCACCCTAAAACTAACAAGTGCAAGCGGAGGAGCTGAGGTCAACTCAAGCATTTCTCAGCTCCAAATCATCATTCCCGCCAATGATGCCCCAGTGCGCTTTCCTGTAGCATCCCTCTCTGTGCCAGAAAACTCCACTGCCATTGATGTCCAGGTCTATAGAGGCCTTGAAGAAGATGGAGTTACACAGGTTGGCTTTGTCCAGGAAACTGTGACTGTCAACTGGTTTGTTATATCTGGAACAGCAACAGCAGGAAGTGATTTTCAGAACCAAAATGGCACCATTTCATTTGCCAGTGGCCAAACCAAGGCAACTATTGCTGTCAAGCTTATCAATGACCAAATTCCAGAACTCTCTGAAAATTTTACAATTCACTTACAAACATCAAATGCAAGTGTGTACATTATTCCTCCTGGTGTTGCCATGGTAACCATTTTACCAAGTGATGATCAGCATGGGGTCATATCCTTTGGGACATTCCAAAGGATTATTGATGAAGATGGAAGTCGTAGTGCAACATTTAATGTCACCAGAGGTGCTGGTACATTTGGGGTGGTAACAGCTGACTGGAAAATATTCCCAAGATTGGCCGAAGACTTGAGTACTGTCTTCGAAAATCCCTTAAGTGGGCAAGTAAAATTTATTGGAGGAGAATCTCACAAGACATTTTCAATTGCTGTAAAAGCTGATCTCCTTCCTGAAGAAGCAAAGGAGTACTACACAGAGTTGTACAATGTTTCAGGAGGAGCTAGGCTGGGGAATACAGAGGCAGACAGAAAAGCAGTGTTTATCATTGCTGACAGTGATATGGCGTATGGTGTCATTGCTTTTGCTGCCCAGAGCCAACAACAAATTGTCAAGGTATAGTAAATAATTTCATACACCTTGAGTAAAAGGTGAAACCTTTGATCCCACCTACTGCAATTTCAGCTGGGACTGTTACTAAATGTCCTGAATTTAGTCACAGTTGGCAACCATATGGTCGCAATGTCAGGCCCTGAGAGTAACCTGTCTAGGACAAACACACCAGCAACCAAATTTTCCCACATACTCCTGCTTTTTTCATGTTCATGATCAACCAATAGGAGAGCTAACAAGCAGGCTTTAGTAGCAATTGTTAATTTCTACCCCTAATGTGTGTAAAAACCAAACTAACCACAATCTCTGAAATCAGAATTCCCAGTTATTTGCTTGATGATTGTACTTCAAGTTACATGATGGTAGTAGTGTTATGTAGTGTTTATGCCATTTCATAATTTTTTAAGGACACCACCCCACGGCAGCTGAGGATCACCCTTCTTAGGTCTGGAGGAACCCTGCAATCTGTCCTTGTCAACTACACTGTTCAATACTACCTTCCTGGAAGCAGTACACCATCAAACACACTTGGCCTGGCCTCGCCAGGTTCTGTCACCATAAACCAAGGCGAATCATCAAAAGTATTCACCATAAATATTCCAGACAATGGATTCATCAAGCTAAACTCGGCATTCAAAGTTGAGCTGACTGGTGTTGGTTTAGTGGGAGGTAAGCAGGAGGTTGCCATAGATACAGAGCAGAATTTGTATGGCTTTGAAAAAGTTGTGGTGTGTTCTGTGCTGTGTCCATGCAGTGCTGTATCTTAGTATTTTGATTGGTTGACCAGTCAATTGAGTGAAGTGATTGGCTGAATGAACAGGAGGTGAGGTTCTGTGCCATGCTGTTACTATTCCATGTTCCATTCAGTGTATTTTCACAGTCATATGAAATATGCTCTGTGGTTGATAGTACAGTATAGAGTTGAAATAAGTCAGTCCATTGTGTTCATGTTTCTTTTCTATCAGTCACCCCTCTTGTGCAACCCAAGACTCCGAAATTTGGGGATAACACAACCCTCTACCTAAATGTCACTTCTGGTAATGCCAATGGGGAAGTAGGATTCTCAGTGGCCCATCAGACCCTTCAGGTACAGGAACCAGCAGGTCCTTCATCCAGGTCCCTTAACCTGCTGGTGCTCAGAGATGGAACAGCAGGAAGAGCCACTGTGAACTGGACCATAACAAGTGCTGATTCCTTATTCACCCCTGCTGATGTTGGGAGTATGAGCGGAAGCATTGTATTTGTTGCAGGTACTGTACACAAAGGGCATTTTCCACCTTGTTTGATAATGTACACACAGAATTAAAATTAAATGCATTAGTTCAACTTTTTAGCATTCCACCTCGCGAATATTCACTATTTTCGTTCATTGACACCTCACGAATATTCACTATTTTCGTTCATTGACACCATATTAGACTAAGATGTGTTCTAAAAAAAACGTGTCGGGGATTTTGGAAATTCAATCTCCTTTTCAACATTTTTTATGAAAAAAAAAAACGTAGCGGGCGCACAAAATTTGCTCTAGATCGGCTCTTTTTAAAATTAAATAAATCCCTGACACGTTTTTTAGAACTCATCTAAGCCCATGGTATAATGTTGTTAATGAACGAAAGCATCGTAAATCCGCGTTGCGTGGAGCTCTCGAAACTTGACCCGATGCATCGGCAAGGAAACTCCTTAAAAATAGTCGAGGAAAAGAAATAAGCTTTAAAATGAGGCATCACTTGTCAAGATTCGACTTTTTCCGCGAAATTATGGCATTTGAACGAAAATTACCACGAAGGTAATCTGTAACCTTAATTTCCCATCATGTTTCAACATTGGGTTATTCTTTGAAATCCAGTCAAATTCCCATAAATGAGTAAAACCATTTGCAGGAATTCCAGTATATCCATCTATATTTTGGGGTTTCTCAAAGGAAAGCAGCCCATTGCTGGGAATTATTCTGTTTTTCCATACATGTATAATTTTATTTTAAAAACGTATTTGCTTTCTTGAAAGTCACGATTGTTCTTTACCTTAGGTGGAATACCTAGTTGCATGTCAACTACTATTAAGCACAGTACAGGTTGTAGCAAGTCAGCCAGGAAGAGTATACATTAGCATTCAAGAAGAAAGAGCAATATTAATGTTTATGTTACATGTAGGTATTTAATTTAGAATAGCACGTTCATATTACTTTAGGAATTTAGTAATAGTCCAGACACGTTTTCAATTCTCTTGGAACATAATAAAATCTATCATCTATTGCTACAGTTTATTAAAACAACATTTCAGCTCATTTCGTATTCTTGTAACCAAGGCAACCCGGCTCGTCACCTCGGCTGGTGACACGAGCCATTCGAGAGACTTCGCTGATTGGATAAAATTGCGTACGTAAAACCAGCTCTGTCTCAATTTTGAGAAACGTATCTGGTTAAATAACACATTACAGAACGTTTGCTGGTCGTCCTTTCACCTTTTATTCCGCCTTTTACACTCTAGTAAGTCATTTTGAGGCATAAATAGCCATAGGACACATCCTTTAAATACGCATTATCTCTCCGCGAGGTTACGAGCCAGGGCGTTCCTGGTTATAAGAACGCCCAATTCCTTATTTTGAGCGGCGCAAATACAGAAATGATCATGATTTCTAAAATCGTCTAGGCGTTCGAACCCTACGTTGTACTTGCCACCCCTAATTTTACATTTTTGGATTTGGTACTGTGCACAGAGTTCTTGTTTTTATGTTTCACGCAACTGTTATTGTTTAGAGTAATCAGATACTACAGTAGGAAGCAGAAGCTATATATATGGAATTACACTGATTTCAAACAACAAAGTGTCACCATTTCTCAGTAACGAGTATTGATGGTTATTCCAGGTCAAAGTGCTGTAAACCTGACTCTTGAGATTATGCCGGATGACGTCGCAGAATTGGATGAATTGTTTAGCGTATCACTTACAAGTGTGACCTCACCAAACAGGCTACAAGCTGGAACGGTATGTTTACAAAATTGTACCCAATTATATGTAGCTTCTTCAATAGTTGGTCCTTCCCTGCTGGAACCAAACTCAATTCCACTCAATTTAACCGGTAATTTAGTCCCAAAGGAAAGCCTTTGCGGTCTATGAGAGCAATCAAAAACAATGGATCAATTTGAAAAACAAAAGAAAAAGGGCCGCACAGGCTCCCGGTTAATGATACAAAAAAGCAGCCAATAACTTAACCTGTCAGCTTATGACAAAAAACGTTTTGAACTTTTCACATTCTCATATTTTCTTATAGAATAAAAAAGGACCACGTTACTATATCCAAATTCTTACCTTGGCAAAATATTTGTTACGGGCTACCTGTGTTACCACGCGCGATCAAAAATTGGCGGGAATTACAGCCAGTCAGAAGCGTTCCTCGCGCCGTTACAGTGGAAATTGACAGTATAAATAAACGAGCACCGGTCCCGTTCACGATTTTTTCCTTTTTTTTATTTCAAGATTTATTCTTTTTAAAAATCCTTTATTGTAGGAGACTGCAAAAGTTACCGTAGTCCAGAATGATAACCCTGGTGGTAGTTTCAGCTTTGAGACGATCACGCCCATTAAAGCACAGGTAAACACGAAAGACTATTATAATAACTTTGGCGAGCATTGTGGCATATCATCAGGGTGGGCTTCCTGTGGTTGGTAAGACATGCTTGATGTGACGTCACAGGAAACCCTCTCCCCGAACGCCTAGTGAAATGGCGAATTTCGCCAAACCACGATGGTAGATGCCATCGAAACCTTTCACAAATAGCAAACAACGGCGAATGGAGTACATTTAATAATGCTTATGTTGCTTTTAAGGATCAACTTGGCTCGCTTAGCTACAAAGATGCAAATTTTCGACGTTTCGAAGTGGATTTTGAGGCTCAACAGCTCGTTCCAGCTCAAGAGCTGCATAGAGGATATTACATGGCCGCGCGGAGATACGAATTTTATCTTCGAGTGTTAAATTTTTAACACGAGAAGATAAAATTCGTATCTCCAAGCGGTCATGTAATGTTCTGTTTATTATATAAACATCAATGAAATACCAAATTCAAATTTTATTTGAGTTAAGCTTAAAAATCGAGCATTCAGCAAAGGCAAGTGTGATATTTTCACGTGTGAAGATATCAAGTTTCGCGCGGGAGATCACCTGGTATTTCATTGGTGTTTATATAATAAATATTTTATTCTACTCAAAACCATAGGAGATGGTTCTATCGGTCATTCAACGCTCATTAGCGGCACACAGAACGGGCGAATCGCGATAACGAAATTCTGATCAAACAGTTACTATATATTCTCACTGGGTCCCATTGTACTATATACACTGCTATATAAGTTATGGGAGGGGAGGCCTGGCGGAGCCAAAGATGGCAAAGGCAATGGGAGGGAGGGTGGGTGAAAAATAGCTGAGAGGCACCCCCAGGCCTAATGGTGAGCACAATAGGCCTTTATCATGCAATATTGATTAATAAATAATTAATTCTACACATCCGTATTAGTAAAACCAGTAAAAGTTTGGTGAAGATTGCTTGAATACTTGCTGAGATATGAATTTTCAAAACTTCCTATTCTGGCCCCTTAAAGAGCCTGTGTCAGCCGCCATTTTGACAGCATAGCAACATACCAAGTCGGAGAAAGCATCCATTTCCATCGGCTGATTTAGAGAATACAGAGCAATTTTCTCGATTGAATTTGGTAAATCAAATCTGAAACTTTGTTTTTAGATGTTGATTTAGAGATTTCTACTCGTTACTCGTCTTCTAATGTCGAACCAAAACAATAACAAAGGAGTGGCTGACACAGGCTCTTTAATTTTACATGAAATGTATGGGAAAATACATCAGAACGAGGGTGGACGGGCATCGATGCCCGTCCAGCCTCAACTTGACGTATTTCCCCATACATTTATTTGTAAAACGAAAGCCAGAATACAAAGTTTTGAAAACTCATATCTCAGCCAATTCTTTTGAATTTTTGCAGTTTTACTAATACGGATGTGTAGAAATGGGAACTGGATTTCATTTCTGATATTTATTATATATTATTAGTCAATATTGCGTGATAAAGGCCTATGGGACCCACAGCCGCCGCCAATGAATGGCGTCTCCCATGGACGCCATTCCGGCGCTTGTTGTCAAACCAAGTGCAACTGAGATGATATGCTAATGTACTGCTGGGGCCCAGTGAGAATAGTTTATATAGTAAATCTCATAAATATCTTCGCGCCATCGTGTAATACCCTCTCTCTGTTTTCTGCAGGAGGAAGATATTTTAAACTTGACGGTAATACGTCATGGTGCTGCACTGGACACGAGATGCGTCTCTATTAAAGCTATTCCTGATAGTACGTTGCATGCGGTGTACATGTGTGTTATTTCTTATTTTAGCGCAGCGAAGGCACATTTTAACGTACATTCTATTTTAGGGGGCAGTGACTTCTTTGGTCCGGGACTTTTTATATTCTCACCAAATAAAAGAGTATCTTCAATCTACTGGGGAGTGACAGCGGACAAGATACCCGAGGTAAAGGGGATTACATTCCTTATAATATTTAACAGTGCAAAATTACTCAAAGCTGATTGGCTAAGAGCGAGGGTATTTTTTTCTTAATTGAGGGCAATTGTTTTCCGGAATTCTGGAAGTTCATGTGTGAGGCCTTTGCGTTTGTTCAAAGCTGTCAAATTCTGATGAATAAACGAATAAAAATGCCTTCTTATTGGCAGTGTTTGCTGCGATCTTATTTGCTTAATTTATGCGCGTTCTTCTCCATTCTCTCGCAACTCCCTTGTTAAAACACCCGCAACACAGCCTCTTTAAGTGAATTAGCGAAACTTTGTCGCTCTGTCAGCTGCTTACAAGTTTGCCTTTTTTTACAGTTGGACGAGTTCTTCCAGCTGACCTTAGTATCCAAGGTCTCTTCTTGCGTAGGGGGCTCAGGGGGAACATTAGGGAACCAAACCGTACGGAACGTCACCATCGCCATGAATGATGACCCTTATGGAATTATAAGAATTTCGCCAAATGATCTCGTCAAAACAGTCAGTAAGTATTGTTGTTTTACCGACGCTCAAAAAGGTGACGCAGTTCAAACTTTCTAACATGAAGTTCTCGTCTATTCAAATCAGCAGTGTACTGCACAAAGGGAAACTTTGGAATCATTGTATTACAATTGCAAAACTAACTTTACGGGCCCGAGAATTCTCGGGTGTTTCGAGGAAGGGGCACCTGGACTAAGTTTATCAGGGAATGCGGTACTCATGAGCACAGGAATAAACACAAAATGTCGAGGTCAGGGCGGAAATGAATTCAAAGTTGTAGTACATAGATCTCGACGTCTCTCTAATCAATTTAAATGTTGACTCTTGTCCTCAGGTGAGAAGCGCCAAGTTCCGAACCTGGTTCACTTCAATGTCCAGCGCCAGAAAGGAAGATTCGGTACCATTCAGGTCACGTGGTCAGCTAGCAGCATCGATGGCCTAAATGCTAGCGACGACATATCCCCTACATCCGGGGTTTTGACTTTCGCAGAGGGCGTTGCCTCGCAGAATATCACCATCGATGTCAAGCACGATATGGTAAGACATGGTGAACAGTAATCAAAGCCATGCCATAGGCCAACTCGTGGCTGTTTTCCTTTGAAAAAGTAGTTGTTTGAGATGACTAAATCAATTTAATATACCCCAGAACTACCTTAAAGGGGGGGGGGGGGGGGGGGGGTCAACGTAGCGTTTTAATTTTTTAAGAAGCGTTTTAAACAATTAGATTTTTGCACATGACGTCATTGGTAGTGTACTTTTCATTTCCCCACGTTTTATAACCCCCTGCACCTGGCTTTGCACGGATCAAAATCCTTACACAGTGTAGGTTTTGATATGACTAAAAAAGTACCGATTTGAAACAAAAACCCAGGCTTTCAATCGGCCCTATATTTCCTATATTTTTTAGATTCTCCTATATTTCTCTATATTGTCTTGAAATGCCCTATATTTTGGATATTTTGCACAAAAACGTGAACCCTTTCTTGAACCCTTTGTTGTAAAAGATTGAAAGTGGAATTTTGGCAATGCGATTTGCACCCTGCATATCAAAGTTCTCTTAAACATGCAGTAATTTCACATGCTGGAAGCTAAATTTTCGGTGCGCGCAAAAGAGTTAAAACGTTCCCTAAAAACCGTTTTGGGAGGCTTGCTACGGCCCGTAACTACTAAAGTTTGAAAAACGAAAGACCAGGAGCTACATACAGCCAAATCACTGTATTCTGAGGCGAAGGAGAGGCATTAAAAGGGAGAAACCTGAAACCTGCTACGATAGCTCAAAATACTTTTAGAGCTTTCTTATAACAAACAGAAGAGAAAACGATGGCGACCAAGGTTCGCTATTTGGCAACAATAATTTTCTATTTAGGCGCCAATGGTACCTCTTGAAAAAAGTTGATGTCGGGCCCTGCATCGTTATTGTCACATGAAACATCGATGTGCTGAACGTCTTGAAGCTTAAAGTCTTATTGTGCATAGATTGTGTAGAGAATATAAAGTTTTACCAATGTCCTACATCCCTATTTTTGCCCTATATTTTCTCTAGATGCCCTATATTGGCCCTATATATTTTGGAAAAATGACCTGTATTTAGCCCTATTTTTAAATAAATGATCAGTTGAAGGCCTGCAAACCAGTCTTTTGCAAAAATAGGTAATATCCCACATGGAGAAATTTAGCGGCAGTTCGGCCTATATATACTTTGGCGAAGGTATAACGGTAACAAGAGAGTTACCAAGAGTTTTAGTCACGCTATGTCCCGGATCCTGCAGGTCGAGGGTCCCAATGAATGGATGACTTCAGCATAAATTATGCTAATATCGTGCTAACGTAGGAGTGATCCAGCGAGTGAGTGACGTCGAGCCCCCACGATAACCCTTTGGATGTTGCTACGCAACTAGTCACGAGTTAAAAACCCTTTATATTAAGACCCGTCTGAGTGACGGCCTTAACAGAAAACATGTAGGAAATTCATACCGAGAACCGAACATCGATTTCCCTCTACTGATATGGATTTATTAAAACGGTGCTTGTACATGGTTATTCCAAGATACATGCAATTTTTCCTCTGATGACTAAGGAGTGTCTGACTTGGGCTCTTTAACAAAATGTTCTTTCGTCTCTTTTAGATACCAGAGAAAAACGAGTCCTTTACAATCCACCTCACTAAGGTGACCGGCGGCGCCACCATCGCTAATGATTCTAATACCGCGACGCTTACAATTGATAAGAACGATGACCCTGTCTATATCGAGCAGCCGATCCATATCAATATCACAGAAGGACAATTAGCTAACTTCACCATTCGACGCGGCGGGGATGGAGATACTTCTATCAATGTAACTTACAGTACGTTTGATGGGTCGGCCACGGCGGGTGGCGGTGATTACCAGGCAGTTGTCAATCAGCAGGTCATGCTTGGATTGGGGAGTTCAGCAAGGAGATTTCTGTTAGTGTGCATGATGATGTGGCACCAGAAGGTAGGCATCAACAGCAGCAGCTGCAATAACGACAGCAATAACAACATAACAACGAAACCGCCACCAACAACAACAACAGCGAATCATCATCGAGACCACCACCAATAACAACCGCAGCAACAACGTCATCGAAACGACTACCACCAACAACAGCAGTGACAACATCAACAACGGCAACAGCAGCAGCAACATCAACAACAACAACTGAAACAACAACAGCACTTAGCAACAACAATAGCAACTACGATATCAAAAGCGCAACAACAACAACAGCAACGACGACACTAATATAGAACACAATCTTTCTTTATTGCCTGTTTCTCTCTGCGTACATCATGTGACAAGATAGAACTCTTATAATCTCTTGTTATCTGAGAAATTGTGTCTAAATCACCTCTCTGTCGAAATTCAGAAAATTGCGTTTTGGAAACACTTGATAGTGCAATCTGAAAGAGCAGCTAGGTGACAGTGGCCAAACAATTGTCTGTATTCGCAATTGCGTATTTGCATGTCAGTATGCTGGCGTGTTATAGCTGATATTCCTATTCTACGTTGTTTCTTATCTCAGGCGTTGAAGAATTTACAGTGCGTATAGTGAATGCTACGGGTGACACGGTTCTCTACCCCACCCCCGTGGGTACCGTTACTATCTACGCTAGTGATGCCGGCACGGGGCTGTTCGAGTTTGACTCCAATTCCAGGAACAAGACGTCATCAGAGGGAGCTGCCGTCGGCTTTACGTGAGTGACTTTCTTTTGCCATCTACTTCATCTTTCATTTTTACGCTTCTCAGTTGAGCGTAACAGGGCTGAAGTTTTGCGATAAAGTTTTAGTTTCCTGGGGCAACGCCACGTTACTGTCCAATAGCAACTAAGCGCGCGAAGATACGAAAAACAAAAGACTGCTGGTATGCTGACTAGCGCAATTCTAGGCAGAGTATTTTTCTCCAAAGTTTGAGGTCACACTAGCGCGAAGCAGGTTCGCTAAAGTTTTGTATTTCTGTTTCTGTGTAGGGTTTTTATTTTATTAAAAAACTTTGCCTTTAAAGTGACTGCTTATCTGGCAAAGTTTTAGTTCTCTGGTAAAGTGACTGTCGCATTATGAAATTTTGAAACTTGTGCGACCCCTGTCTTATCCTCTTTTTTGGATAATGTTTAAGGCCCTCTAGTCTCTATGAAGAGTGTCTTTGTTTCTGTGAGTTTGCTAGTCATCGAGTTACCTCTACAAAGGCCTAGATGAACTGATAGCTTGCTTTCAGGAAAACCCGTCCTAATTGTTTGTTCTTTTCCACAGGGTGACCCGTGGCATTGCCCAACACGGCGTAGTCCATCTCTACTGGAGAATGTCCCACGTGCTGTCTAACGGAAGTCTTCAACCTCTAACACCCGGGCAAGAGTTCAATGACGTTACCGGCTATGTCGTGTTCGCCGACGCAGAGGGATCCCAGACAATTACGGTGCGATCAACAGACGAGACTACGGCAGAACTGAATGAGAAGTTCGCGCTGGAGATCGTGAATGCCACAGGTGAGATTGGATTGGATGCTAAATAAGATCTAATTTGTTTACTTGGTAAATTGTATCCAGCGCTGCTCATTCCCGGCTTTCGTCAGCTACATCATGGAGCTGGATCATCATTCATAGAAAAGCCTGTTTGCATCAATATTCCTTTCTAGGAGACGCGTGTCTTCAGGCCCGTTCACACGGCGCGATTTGAGGTGCGATTTCTGTGGCGATCTCATGGCGATATTATATCGCGCAGTGTGAACGATCGGCGATCTTATCGTGATTTCACTTGCGATGTCGCCGTGACGTCGCAGGCGTTTTGAACATGTTCAAATTTCACTGTGATGCGGATGCGATTTCTTGAAATTGCCAACAAACTGACAAATCTCGCAGAGCTATATCGCCGGTCGTTCACACCGTGCGATATGACGTCGACGATCGCCGCAAAAATTCGCAGCTGAGATCGCGCCGTGTGAGCGGGTCTTTACATTTGTGTTTCTGCTCCAGTGCTTATAAAAAGAAAAAGGCGAGGAATGATAATGATAATAATTACTACTAGACGAGCTAACAATGGATATTTATCTACCCCATTGATCTTGTTTTATTACCTTCATATTGCAGAGAAGACGAAATCAAATTGTTACTGCTACCTTTATTTACCTTTTCAATTATTCTCCCTTTTAAATTTTAGTCCCTCACGCTTAAGTTTAGTCTCTCAAGGTTCAATGCGCTACGAAATCGCAACTTGTTTTTTATGCAAATTCCCAGTTTAAAAGTTGTTTTCTGGTGCTGCGTGAAAGTGGCGCGGTATTCAAAATGTAAAGCTGTTTCATTGTCTGTTGTTGTGCTTGTTTCCCTTCAATCTTGGTCACAGGGGCGTAGCTGGGGGGGTCCTGGGGTGCCCAGGACCCCCTTTAGGGACGAAAAATACAGTAAACATTAAGGGAAAAAAATCGGTTGTGACCCCTTGGGGACGAAAAATACAGCAAACATTAAGGTTGTGACCCCCCCCCCCCCCCCCCCCCTTCCTTTCTGAGGACCTGGCTACGCCTCTGGGTCACATAATTTTTTTTTTTGGTCACGCCTAATTACGTGACACATACGTTTTTTCCAGGGATTGGTACCGGTGAGAATGGTCGCCTTGGCAACGCAACAATAGCATATCTGACCGTGCTGGCCAACGACGACCCCAACGGCGTCTTCCTGTTCTCCATCCCTGCACGTGATGTCAGTATTCCCGAGGACTTCCTTCCTGGACAACGGAACACCACGACTAAGAATCTGACGGTGCTGAGGAATCAGGGGACGTGGGGGAATGTCCAGGTAAAACCAGGAATTTAGCCGCTATCTATCCAGTGTTGCTGAAATAAGGGATAATTAATAGCAACCAGTGATCAATTTATAACGTTTTGGAATATCCCTTTGGTTGGGAAGATTTCAGCTGGCGTTGAGACTGCTTGTATTTGTTACAAAAGAGGTTGACTTCTATCGAGATACACACAATGGCATCAAATACCATGCTAAAGTTCTCTGCTTAACTTGGCTGAGGGGACTACGCCATGATGTGGGCATCCAACAAGGTTGTACCGGCCTGGTACACTTCGAACAGTGTCAGAATAACATCTCTTAGATTCGGTTGTACCCTCTTGGCAGAAAATGTGTTGCTGAGTTTATTTTCCTTAAAAAGTAAAGAGATTACATTAAGTGTGGAATTCACAAAATGATAGGAGGACTAGAGAAACGCTTATGGGCTTTTACAGTGCAGTCCCCCGTGGTTTACAGGATGTAGAGTTCTCTGTTTTTCTAAATCCTTGGATATTCCTTTTTTTTTTTCAGCTAAATCCCGAGGGATTAAAATAATTTGTAAAAAAATGTTCCCTCCTTTAGGTTGTTTGGGAGATTTTCACTGCAGAGGAAGCCGTCAAACTTCCGAACACATTTGATCTACTTTTCTTGGGAGTCAAGGGAGGTGGCGTGCAGAGTGACGCAAGCAAAAGACGCCAAGACACAACTACTAACGTAGCGTGCTTTAATAGCTCGAAACAAGATTCGTATGTCACTGTACCGGCGTTTTCTGGGCTGAACAACGACATCAGCATAAGGTACGTTGTCATGCGTTGTTGTCTTAGTGCTCTTCGATGTTTGACCATGATTTGTACTGAATAAACTCATTATAGCGGAGCTCTAGACATAAAGAAAACCGTATACCATCGAGTTGATTTTGAAACGTCACGGGTAATTAAATTCATTTTTTCATATCATTGATGGCGCCATGCCCAACTGATTAGTGCGTTGAAAAGCAATTACCCCATAGATAATTATGTCCAAGTTTGGTTGCCGTAGGTGGTTCCTTTCGCGAGATATAATTTGTTTTCTTCTTTCTGTATAAGAACCTATAGCGTACGCCGTCCGTCCGTGTACACATGTGATCCCTGTGTTATTCTAGCATAGCAGAATTTAAATCTAAGCTGAAAACTCATCTTTTTAGGCTCAATTTTAATTAGTATTATCTTAGCTTTTTATGATTTTTACTTATTTTTACCCTGTTTTTACCATATATTATTTTACACTTCATGTAATTGCCATTTCTCTTTTTATTTTTTATTTTATTAAGTGTTACGATTTTACTTATTTTATTTTGTTTTAACTATAATTTTTCATGTTATTTATGTCATTATTATTATTATTATTATTATTATTCCTTTAGAATTTAATATCTCGAAAAGGATAAATTCTTGGAGAGAATTATATACAGAGGAAGAGGCACTTTATGCTTGTCTGACGTAACGTGGCGTCATTACCAAAACCGTGAAACTACTTTTGGCGGGAAATGTTGAGATCCGGCGCGCGCGCCTGCTCATCTGGGGGGACTGGGGACTTTTTTCTTTTTCCTAGTATATTTCGCCCCTATATTGTTGCATTAAAAGGTTGAAGCAACACATCATTCCCTATGCAAATCAGCTGAACGCCTAAAATTTCAATTTCTACAGCGTTGAGCGTTGAGCGAACTATAAAAGTACTCCTAAGGGCAATTGCAGTTTTCAAATCTTTTTTCTTCTTCTTGGTATAGTGCTTGGCTGTGGCCGGAGAGTGACATGTACGGGTATTTCTTGTCATACGGGACCGAAGTGTCTCTTAGTTACGCTGTTGCCATAAATACGACAGGAGCTACCTCAAGCCTCACCTTCAAGTACCTCGCAAGCTCGGTATGATGCACATCACACATCACATACATTGCTTATTTTTTCTGCCAGAACTCGGCCCTATCAAGTTCTCGATTTTCCCTTTTCAGACTATTGTCGACGTTGGAAAAAACATCGCAGATGGCAAGTGGCATTTAGTCGTGGTCAACATCAACCCTGTGTCCTCCGCGGCCAGTTTCTACCTGGATGGAACCATCGTTACTGGAAGTCCTTGGTGAGAGGAATGAACGTATGCACGTTGCTGGAAACTGGAAAAATAATATTTGTTAACTTTGGTTTTACGTCTTATATAGGTCTTTGCCATCAGGCGCTCTGGCATCTAATGGTAGATTCTTAGTTGGAAGCCTTCAGCAGAATCAGGAGGGTTATAGCGGTTGTATACAGGACATCCGTGCCTACAGTGCTAAACTGGAGAGCAGGTAAGAATTTAATGAAACGTAGGATTTCCAGTCACAAAAAAAACTCGGTGAACATGATTTGATTCGCAATTTGTACTTTATAGTCTCATCGGATTGATGGCTCAAACCATCTCCAAGCTACAGCCTATCAATGGCTATCTGTACTACACTCCAGGGGTCAGTAGTCAGGAGGTGACAGTTAGTACTGTGGATAATAACACTCCAGAGAAGGACACGACATTCTCGGTTCGCCTTCTAACTCCCAAGGGCGGTGCGAGGTTGGATGATAGCCATGCAATCTCAAGACTCACAGGTAACAGACAATTGAGTCATGATTTACGATATCTATATCGTTTCTGAAATTGGTGTATATCTGTGGCGCTCGATGTCAATCGCTTGCTCCAGTGTTAGCACAGCGTGCAGGATAATTTTTGTTCAATTGATATTCTATTTTAAATTAATTAATTATAACTCCCTCACCCCTCCCCAAGCAATACATTGCAGCACATACCACAGGGCTCGAAAATTAAAAGAAATGGTGGTCGCATTTTTACCACTGACTCTCAAATTTTAGTCGGCGAATGGGAAAAGTTAGTCGTATTTTCTAAAAAAAAAAATGCCGCCATGGCGTGCGTGCACTCGCGATTTTGCGCCAACGCGTTTTTCTTAGTCGCAAAACAGAAAAATGTAGTCGCTTTTGCGACCGTATCGGTCGCAGTCTCGAGCCCTGTACCAGTACTTCACATTTATCAACATATTTTGTCAATTATTAGTTCTAAACAGCGATAACGCCAACGGCCTTTTCGGGTTCGCATCCACCGTTCAGACCACCGTAATGGAGTCTCAGAACATCACCAAAGTCGTGACCCGAAGTCGAGGAGTAACTGGGGCGGTCACGGTAACGTGGGGGGTGTACAGAGGATTCCACGGCACAGAGTTAGCGGTACAGGACTTCCTTCAAGCGACAGGGACTCTCGTGTTTCTGGAAGGAGTCACTGATCAGGTTAGTGTGTTGAAGAAGGGTTTGAAGGGTTAGGGGTTTGAAGGAGTAATATATAAAAACACTAGAGAGTGGGTTGCCTCGTTTTTTTAACCGACTTCGAGAAGTTTGAAGTAATAGATCAAACACTAGAGAGTGTGTTTCATCAGGGTTTCCAAACACTGAGAAGTGGGTTGAAAAAACGAGGCAAAGCTGAGGTGTTTGTGATACCTGATGAAAAACACTATCAAGTGTTTGAGATCACTTCTCAAACGAATTATTTAAGGCCGAGAAAAAGAAGGAACAAAATCTCAAAACTATATACAAATTAAGACCGCGTACACTTACGATTTTCGTTTCCTTGTTTAATTTTCTGAGTTTGAAAATAGGTAGGAAAGGTGGCAGCATCAAGTATCATCCTGGTTTAGGTATATCGACCAATTGTTCAGCTAGCTACTATAAACAATTTTAATTGTTACGGGTTTAGCAGGATCTTTGAAATGTCTTGCTTGTGGCGAAGTTGGGGATCCTTTTTGTAAACCCTTTTACCAAACTCCACTTGATGTACTTAAGCTGTGTGACTTGCCGTAAAATTAATAACCTATATTGTATTTTCAGAGTCTACATCTCTATCTCAACAATGACCATCTACCCGAACTAAGCGAGCCCTTCTCCTTAAGACTCGTCAGCGCAGTATCGGCCGACGGAAAGATCGGTAGCACACCGACTAGTGGTGCTAGCCTAAACCCTGCAAGCGCCCAAATCAACATCACAATACAGGAAAGCGACTATCCTTATGGGTTGTTACAGTTTATGGACACCGTGCCAACGGGCAATGGAACTGTATCACCGGTGATTGGAGGGTATTCTAAAGATGTGAGGGAGAGTGTAGGGGTGATGCTTCTGTACGTGGTTCGCGCGCAAGGAACTGAAGGTAAAATGTAGTCTCTAATATATAGATTTAGGCACTGCCTAAAAGCGAAGCTCCCTGTCATCAATGACTTTTCTTTTCGGCGCCCGCGGGAGCTCCCCTAATAAGACCAGTGTTCCGCATAAAATAAGACCAGTGTTCCACATAAACAACTCAGAATGCTATATTATGATTCAACTAAGCCTTAGAGAGAAAAAGGAACTTCAAATTGCATTTATAAGCTTTCTTACGTAAGCTTTAATAGCTCTCGCTATCAAAATTTCGAAGTTTGAAAGTTGTTCAGCCTGATCTGAAATCAAAAATGCCAATTCGCAATCCAATTCCATCCGCTCGATAATACACGAAAATACTCCAAATTTATTGTTATTTGACAAACGTAGACGATTATTTTGCTGATTTCTTGCGAATTTTACTGTATTTAAGCTACTTAAAATAACCCCAAATTTCGACCAAATTCATGACAGACCCCTTAAGAGCCTCAGTCAACCGCCATTGTTTCTGCCTAGTAACATTTCAGGTCAGAGAAAGAAAGCATCCATTCCCATCGTCTGATTTTAGGGAACTAAACATTTTTCGTGACGATTCTCTGTAGTTCTTGTCGATGTCTCGGCAGTGTTTGCACTCAGCTTCGTTTCGTGTAGTATTGAACATGTTTCGTTTATTGTAGGGTAAGCGCTAGTATAGAGGGTGTATTTATAAATACTTACAGCAGTCTTTAACCCATGATTTTTAGGTGAGATTACAGTTCCCTGGCGTATTGACCCAATGACGGCGTTTTCCCCGGCCGACTACATCGACAAGGCGGGAACACTCCGATTCCCTGCTGGCGCGAAAAGCGCAAATATTAGCATTGACATAGTGGACGATCACATACCAGAGTTGAACAAGACCTTCAAAGTGGTGCTATATAGTCCAACTGGAGGAGGTAGGAGAGTACGCCATACTGGCTCCTAACATTTGTATAGAGATGTCTGTAAGAGAACTTGTAGCGCTTTGCATTGAAGCCCCTTCTTCGCCGAACGTTCGTAATCGAGAGCTGTTTTTTTGCGTACCTTGTCGAAAAAGGAATTGCAAGCAATTTTTTGCGTACCTTTTGTACCTTTGCGTACCGAGTTGCCATTTGTCTTTTTTCGGTTGTCTTGAACAGGCAGAGTTTGGATGGTTATATTTAACCATTATCCTGCGAGATTGCGCAGAATATCGTCTGATACTTAGCCGACGAGGGACGAAGTCCCGAGTTGGCTAAAATCAGACCATATTCTGCAAAATCGAGCAGGATAATGGTTTTATTATTCAGCACATGGATAGCACAAAAAAAAAACGAAAAACATGACTTTTGTGTATTATTTACGAGCTCAAAACATCATATTTCCCCCAGAGACGGATATCGCAGGATAGCTGTCATGTACAGAAGACAGCTATTGGCGTTCCAATGACCACATTTGGGCAGTGCATCGATGTGCTGAATAATAAAATGAGATATAGGTTAAATAATGAGAGCGAGTAGAGCTTTCTTTCTGAAAGAAGACAACACGATAAACCGAACCGCAAAGAAAAGCACTAAAACAAGACCGAAATGTCAGGGAAAGCCTCTGCTAGCAGGGTAAAAGAAAATGTACTTTACCTGCTCGAACATTTACTCTGCTTGAATTTAATCCCTGTACGCTTATAGCCTACTAGTAGCTCAACCAATTAGAATGTCGCATTGATAATAGACCAATAGTGGGAATTGACTGAAACATCATATTCTGCACTGTGAATATTTCCAGCGGTACTGAACCCTTCATCATCAGTGGCCTTCATCAATATCCTCCCAAGTGACGACGCCTTTGGCGTCATGAACTTCACTGCTGGATCCCTCAGTCGCACCGTCACCGAGGCCTCGACTGTAACTCTGACAGTCCAACGCACAGGGGGTACCCTTGGGCCCGTAACGATCTACTGGAGAGCTGTGGGGCCAGACCAGAATGACTTGCAAACCAACAATGGATATGTGAGCTTGGTTACTGGACAGACGGCAGTGAATATTGTGATTGACGTTTCTCAGGACTCGGTAAGATTTGGTAGCAGTAAATTATATCTGTATGGGTTATGCCACTAAAAGTCCTGACGCATACATTCTGATGGCGGTATTGATTTCCGCTATCTTTGTTTTGAGAGAGGGCAACAAGCAGGTAGTTTACACGGGAAATTCATTCATCTACTGTTGTGCTTCGGTCGCCCGCCAAAAGTTGATGGAGGTTCTTGCTTAGAGTCAATGACCAATAATGATGGCGTAAGATCCCCTGTTTAGAGGAACTCACTTCTATACAGCTACAGATAAGGGACTATGAACTTATATGAACTACTTGATTAAAATTTATGATCATACTATTTATGGATACAGTAGGTAACTGTTTCTTGTATTTACCGCATTTTCTTTTTCACTCCCAACAGGTTTCAGAGCTTGCGGAAAGCTACATCATTGAGCTGTACAACGTGACATCTGGACGGCTGTCTCCAATGGGCACCAAATCCAACATCACCATCCTACCAAGCGATGACCCTTATGGCATTTTCCACTTTCAACCCTCAACCATCTCCGTCCAGGAGATGAATGTCACAGTTAGTCTGACCGTGAAGAGATCATCTGGTACCAAGGGTGTGGTTCGGGTGTATTTCCAGTCACTCCTTGCTGGCGCTTCTAGTGGTGGTACCACTCAAAATGCTATTCCTGGACTGGACTTTGTCGCTATAAATGGCATGTTGGATTTTGCTGATGGGCAGACCAATGCGACAGTGCAAGTAAATGTGTTGGATGACCTTATTCCGGAAGATCATGAGATTATACTTGTGAATATTACTCGCCTGGAGTTGATCAAGCATCCACCTGTTAATCCAGGTAAGCCTCAACAGCAACATCATCATCAACAATAACACCATACAAATGGCATGCATGGTTCACACAGACTTGAAAAGTGCTTGGAAATGACATTTTTTCGGTTTTTGCCGAAAAATTGAAAAGTCCCCTGGAATTTGATCATGAAATTTCTGTACTAACCATGCGATAACAACAGTCGAGATGACAATGACGAATTCAACAACAACAGCAACAAAAGCAGCAACAACAACAACAAAAACGATAACAACAAATAACAATAACGGAAATGATTGACAACAGGAGAAATCACGTTGATGACAACGACATCAGCAATGTCAACAACAACAGCATCATTGTCAACAACAATAAACGCGTGACACCAAGAAAATCACCCTAGATAACGACTAGTAACAGCAACAGCAATCACAATATTGAATAAATAATATAGAGGATATTACATGGCCGCGCGGAGATACGAATTTTATCTTCGAGTGTTGAAAATTTATCTCACGAGTGAGCGCAGCGAACGAGTGAGATAAATGTTTAACACGAGAAGATAAAATTCGTATCTCCAAGCGGTCATGTAATGTTCTGTTTATTATATAAACATCAATGAAATACCAAATTCAAATTTTATTTGAGTTAAGCTTAAAAATCGAGCATCCAGCAAAGGCAAGTGTGATATTTTCACATGTGAAAATAACATGATATTTTCACGCGTGAAGATATCAAGTTTTCGCGCGGGAGATCACCTGGTATTTCATTGGTGTTTATATAATAAAACATTGATATTGATGCCATGTCAGGTTAACATCTATGACGATTGATCAATAATGACTGGTTCATAAAAAGCGAACACTTCAAATGAAAAACCAACTAAACATGCAAGCAAATAAACTTCTTGTTTTCCTTTCTAGTACCTCTTGACTCTCCAAGACTTGGTTCTTCTCGTGTGGCTGTCATTACCATCCTGAGAAATGACGAAGCCAGTGGAATCCTTCAACTGTCAGCAAGCGATGTCACTGTCCAGGAACCCTACAACAGGGCCATAGTTAATGTGACCAGGACAGCCGGGGCTTTTGGCGAGGTGAGCAAGTCGATCGTCCACTGAGGGGCAGATTCGTTTCCACTGCAAATATTGCCCATTTAGGCAAGAGAAAAAAAATCGGAGACACAATGGCAGAGTAAACAATAAAACTGAAAGACTAACAGAGACCAACCAGCCGATTATTTGACCAACCAACGGACTGAAGAGAGTGGCAGGCTGATTAACCTGCGAGCCGGCTCTACAGTGTTTGTTTTTCTCGGAAATTTGATTTTTTTTGGAGCGCGGGATTCCTGTGTCGCTACACAGGAATCCCGCTCGCCAAAAAATAAAATATCTGAAAAACCCGCTGGAGAGGCGGCTCGCAGTCCGTTGGTTGGTCGAGCAATCGGCTGGTCGGTCGGTTGGTCTCTGTTAGTCTTACCGATTTATTGTTTACTCTCCCAGAGTCGTACATTGTCTCTCTGTTTTTTTTTCTCTTGCCTAAATGGGCAATGTTTGAAGGGGAAAAAATCTGCACCTCAGTGGATCCCACCCGCTCTGGAGTTCCAGTGTATTTCTTCCTGAAACTCACCCTGATTTTTATGTTCCCTCACCCTGGAATTCCATATTTGGGATAAACCACCCTGTACTGTTGACTCATGTTACGTCGAAACATGAGGCTACTCCAGGACCATCCACCCTGAAATTCCAGGATCCTCAACAATGGCTGCCCAATCTACGGTAAAAATGGATGCTTTCAATGACTAGTTTTTCAACATTTCTCCATAGGTTACCGTTTATTATGAAGTGTCACCCGGCACTGCCACCTCCAGCGACTACAAGATGCTCTATACTAACATCACCTTGGCGAACGGAGAGCGTATTAAAGCTGTGCCTCTAGAGATCGTCGACGAGAATACTCCTGAGCACGACGAGACGTTTACTATTAAGCTGCTGTCCTCGGGAATACTGGGCGGAGCTAAGCTGGGGAGCCCCGTGGAGTGCGTGGTTACGATATCTGAGAATGACTATCCGTACGGCTTGATAGGTAAAGCGACGTTCACCCACTCTATTTCACCTGCATACATGCAATATAAACTATCATAAACCTGAATATATTATATATAAGATCAATTTTGTATACTCGAGTAGTTCTTATATCCAAAGACAAAATTAAAATTTTGATGAACTTTTGAGGATACGAGGGACAGGTGATGCAAACGCCAAATTGTTGTTCAGAGATAACTGCCACATAACGATGTTGCCTGATGTAGACCAATGAATTCTGCCATACTAGCTCAGCCATTTAAATCAACATCACTGTCAATTATTAAGGGATTGACCCCAGGTACACTAGGTATGAAATCCGGCAATTGTGTTATAACAGAACACGATGGTTTCAATCATTAGTTAATGCATTGTTTCTTGCTCACCCAGGTTTCAGCAGCGACTCTCTAAACAGAGTAGTCGTAGAACCCACTGCCCCCCAGACACTCTCTATAGATCTGACCGTGGAGCGGAGGTTTGGTACCGAACTCGCGTCTACAGTTCACTGGGAAGCCCGATTGAATGGAGTACTGGCAGATAGTGATGTATCACCTACAAGCGGAGATCTGGTCTTCCCGGTCGGCGAGAACAAAAAGAAAATTTCTTTGCAGATACTAAGGGATTCGTTGCCGGAAATCCCCGAGGTTTGTATTCAAGCTTTGAATGCTCAAATCCAACTGTTATTTGTGATGACGCAGGGTGCATAGCGCCTATGTTGGTCAGTATTATGTTGATGCGATGCGCTGCGATACTCTTCGCACCGCATCGGACAAACACGCAGCAATAAAAACTGGAGTTTGGAAATGTCGGGGGCTGCTTAGAATGGTAGTCTGCGTAGGTCCAAGGCGGAGTGATTGTCATCTCGCGATCAAGCTCTTAAATACACAACCGATTATTTGCATAAGTCACACTACCTCCTAAGTATACAACATACATACGTGCAAAGCTACAAACCGAAATGAAACGTGCGTTTCAATTCGATGTATTCCAACGAGAAGCACTAAACGGTGGACAAGAATAAATAGAAAGTAAAGACAATAGTCATAAAAATAAAGTAACCAGACATAAAAGATGTGTCCTCTTTATGCCTTTGGTACCCTTGGCTACCACAAATGGTTGGATAATTTAAATGTGATACAGGCTTAAATGACTGAAAATTATGTACTACTCTTGTACGTTATCTGCTTAGCATGCAGTTTGCCAGAGTATTAAATATTATTTCTTAGTAGTTCTTAAACGTTGATTTATTTATCTGTTTTTGCATGTGAAATCTTTTTCAGCCTAAGAAGACAAGCAGACTCCTCAGAGTAAGCATTTGCACTTTAAACACTCTATGAACTAAACAATTAAACGTGAACTAATCGTGAAAACTACCCTGACTTTGCATGAAATAGCCATGTTAAAAAAATAAAGACCATAGCAAGACGTATCGTTCTAAATGTGCTTTGATTAAACCTATATAATTGTTACTGAGCAACATGTAAAATCAGATAGAACCCCTGACATGACAGCTTTATAATACATTCTAAAACTCATGAATAGTCAATCAGGCAAACACAATGGAAATCATGACCATGAAGGCCGTTTGTATACCCCGATAGAAATTAGCATTTTGGGGAGTCCATGAATATTTTCAGGGAACAGCTGTTCTGATTGGTTGCCATATCATAATGGTGCTCAATCAGCCAGAAACGATATAGAACTGCTGCGCACTGAACTGAATCTGATATAGAACTCCGGTGACGTCAGAGTTCTATATCAAATCCAGTTCAGTGAGCACAGTTCTCTATCAAGTTTGGCTCACTGAGCATCAGTAATGATAGGACAACTCACCAGAACAGCATGCTTCCCCGATAATATTCATGGAGACCCCATCTCTTACAAACGCTCTGTGGTCATGATTTCCACCTTTTCCCGTAACCTACGAAAAAAAAAAACGCATGTTAGAAATGAATACGTGCATTTTGTAAAACGATAGTTCATTTATCACATTTATTAATTTTCGGTGGCCATGATTTAAACATCCCACAACGACTCGGGCAGTGCCGACCACCCTTCTGTGAACATTTCGTGAAACGAGCCAAAACGGACATCTTTGACAATTATTTGGCAATACTTGAGTTGAATTGGGCTCAAAATCATGCACAGATAAACGAATTTAACTCACCCGTCCAAGTTACTCTACTTGGCGAGTCCGTACGAACCGCACTGCTTTGTTAACCGAGAATGAATGGGCAAATTGCATATGATGCATTACGCGCATGACAGAAAATTTCGTCAAAGAAATTTGAATCATAAAAAGAATAAAAAACAATAGGAAACACTGCCCCAAAAACTAATGACATAGCACTTTCTTTACAAAAGCAAATCAGAAAGCCCTAGCATTATTATAGGTATCGCTGGTATCGCTAATACATTCATTTCTTTTCTATGACATTTGAACGGCATTTCTTTGCTCATCATAATTATAGGTAAAAAAGTGACAGCTATTCCAAAGGGAGTTCTTTTCTTTTTGAAAGTCATGTAATTATGAACAGACCTTTTGTCCAAACACAGAAGATATGTCAATTATTCGGAACGCCTCTCTAAATACACTATTCGTAATGAAAAGCTCTCGTTGTCGATCTTTTGTTTGCCATTTCAAAATAGCTAAACAATGCCACTTGAAGCCAGTCTATATCAGATTTCTTATTCTCGATTTCAATGAAGTAGTTCTCACAAATTTATTTCCTTTTTTTTAACTAGCTTGGAATTATGAATTATTACTGGCAACCGTTTTAGAAGTAGTTTACAAAACTCGCTGTCGTGTTTTATCAGCAGATAGAATCACTCGGCTTCGCCTCGTGTTTCTATCTGCTGATAAAACACTCCAGCTCGTTTTGTAAACATTACATAAAACACGTCGGATATTATTTTCTAGTAGCAGCATTCTTCAGCATAAATTCTTCACTTCATTTGCTCCTTTTCGTTCTCGTTGCCTTTATATAATAACCCAACTATGCGATTCTACGTTGCTTTCAGGTTGTCAAGGTAAATCTAACCGCAGTGACCTCGGGCAAAGCCGTCCTTGACCTACCCACAAGCGTGGCAAACTTGACAATCGCTGCTAATGACGCTCCTCATGGAGTGGTGCGATTTTCGCAAGACAGCTTTACTATTGTTGAAGGCCCTGGAGCTGTTACTATATCATACCTAGGCATCCAGCGAGACTTTGGCACGTTTGGCGACATTAAGATCTACTACAGGTGAGAAGCCTTTGGTTACATGACGAGGGGTGAATGGACGATTCTAAGCAATTATTGGATGAGGTTTCTGTGATCTCCAGAATAAAACATTGTCAGGACAGGTGGAATAAGGCGAGGCCGTGAGGCCGAGCCTGATTCCACTTGGCGAGACATTGTTTATTCTGGAGATCACAAAAACCGAATTCAATAATTGTTTTATTAAACATTGATTCAGTAAAAACACTTTTATTTCTGTCAAGCAGTTTATTTTACACAAGCGCCTTGTTAAAATAGGGAAAGTGCTCTAGTCCCATGATGTATTGCGCGCGTATCAAGAAGACCCTCAAAGTGCGTGATTTCCAAAATAAAGCGCGCGCTCTTAGCCAATCAGAATCGAGATAGTGAGTACAATGTATAATAACGCGCTCTTACACAAGCCGTGTCCCACAACTACCAGAATGCAGCGCACGCTTTTGTAACAGTTTGTTCGACGAATGTCCCACATCTACCGACATGCAGCGCGCGTGCGTTATAGCTGGAATCGTCCATTGACGATGGAGTATTAGAACCTATACTTTTAATCGAATTTCCCTTTTTCGAAAAGGAGCCGCGAAGTAGTTGCCTCAGACAAATGCACGCGGAACACACTGGATTGAGGCAGCTGTATCACATTAAACGTTGAGCTGGATACTCGAAAAAAAACTATGAACATTTACCGAAAAGTGCGAGAATAAACGCGCGCGTCTCTCCTCTCTAGTCGTGGTGGCAAAAGGGCAGTTTGTTTACAAAAGGGCAGGCAGTTTCCCAAGCAATGGTCATACCTATCATTGGAATAATATAGGATGTATAGCCCCCCTTTGCATCAAGTAAACTCATCCTTGGCCATTTGCAATGTTTTCCTCGTCATCGCTGCTATTTCTTCTGACTGCGAGTTGTAGGGTAGGAGGGTAGACTAGTTTGTTAACAAAAGCCCGCTCATTTTCCCTACCAATTCATGTGCTCTTTTAGCGCAAGTAATTATGTTCCAGCTCCAACCATTGTTTTGTTACCTACTTTGTGAAAACCGAACTTAACTTAGTTTTTCTTTGCAGTACCCTTTCTGGTGTTGGTGCAAACCCCGCCGAGCCCGGAAAAGACTACATACCAGTCACGAATGGTTCTGTTGTAATACCACATGGTCAGTCAAAGGGGAACATCACCCTTACAGTACTCAATGACACCATACCGGAGCTTGGAGAGACCCTAACTGTAGTTCTAGTGCAGGTTGAGCTGATTGGCCAAAGTACAGGTAAACATTATGATCGTTGGTGACGATCACTTTAAATCCTTAGAAACGCTTAAATTTGAAAATAGAAAAGTTGAACTCCTGAGAAACCCAGAACTCGACTAAATACCTTCTCTATTTTAGGGTTCTTTCTAAGCCTTGGCAACCCCAAGAAGGTGAACGTTACTATAGTAACGAATGATGACGCACACGGCTTGTTTATCATCGAGGCAGTGACGCCAGACAGCGGTAGCCATGGCGTCGAACAAACGGTGCTGGAGAAACAAACCGACACTCCTGTAACTTTTATTATCAAAAGGCTCGCAGGTACGTTGTTTTAATAACATGGGATTGGTAACAAAACATTTTAATTCAAGGAACGCTTTCAAAACTCAATTAAATAGCTGGTGCAAAGTAATTTACTACAGTAAATTATCGCCATGTAACATGCCAAGTTGATATAATCTTCGTTGCTTTTCAGGCACTACTGGTACCGTCTCCGTGGACTGGAAGATCTCCCAATCCAGCACAGCAACGAAAAACGCAGACTTCTTAGGGGATGGCGCCACAGTGTCCTTCGATGACGGCGAGACACAGAAAACCCAGACCATTACAGTCAAGGATGACGGCACCCCAGAACGGGACGAGTTCATCATCATTATGCTTTCCAATCCTACCAGTGGGGCCAGGGTTATTCATGGCGTCGGTAGCAACCTAACAGTGGTGATAGCGGCTAATGATGGTGTTGCGGGCCAGGTTGGGTTCAGTCGCCAGTCGCAATCTGTCGTCGCAAAGGAAGGACAGGAAGTTGTGCTTGTTGTAGAACGTTTAGTGTCGGCTGCGGGTAGAGTGACTGTTGATTGGGTGATTACTGGTGTAAATGCGTCGCAGGATTTTATTCCATTCTCTGGAAAGGTGACATTTGGAGAGGTAAGAAAAAGTATTGTTGCAAAACGAGCCGAAGAAGGGGAGGTAAAACGAGCAACAAAAACGCTCACAGCTTGTCTCGCAACATTGTTGCAAAACGAGTTGAAGAGCGAAGCTGCGCGTTTTACCACATGAGAAAACAACTTTTCTTGCAATAAATCGGCATGTTGCAAGTTGAAAAAGAGTGTTGCAGAAAGTAGAAGTCCGTCCTGCTTTTTGACCAAACATCTTGTCTCGCAACGAATCCGACACATTTGTTGCGAACCAAATTTATGTCGTGGTGGCAAAACGAGCAACAACGAGAAGCTCTTCAATTCGTTTTGCAACAATGTTGCGAGACAAGTTGAGCGTTTTTGTTGCCCTTTTTGCCTCGCCTTAAGATTGGAGTAGTTCCGGTAGTTACTTTTCCGTACGTTGGATTTTCATTGACGAGAATGAAATCCTTTTTCATCCTTCCACGCTCGTGCATTTGCGAACGAACAACAAATCAAAAAGAAATAAGAACACGAGGTGGGTATCGTCTTCGTGTAACTCGTTTCCTCGATCCAAAACTAAACAGAACTTAATTATACAAAAAAATAATGGTATTGCTTGACTTTTTTCCATATGGAAGTGCAGTATCCAAATCCGCATGGTAGTAGAATAGAGGCAGTGTTATTTACTGCGGATTTGTCGGTTCTGCGAAATTTGTTAAGTGTTTTCAAAGTGTTCCCTGAAACAAATAACAAAGCAATACGGTAGCGTTTGCAATACAGTAAAAACCCGCATAAAAGAACAGGTGTTGTGGGGTTTCAGGCTGATTTTGTTCTTGTATATTGGGTGTTTTCTGTAAAATCAGCCTGAAAATGTTCTTAAGGTGTTCTTAAAGTTGTTTCTTAACATCAAATACTGCATACACTAGAAAGGTGACAGTCATTTAGTAACAACAATTAGTCAAGTCTAAAAAAATAATTGCTAAATTACCCTGGAATTCCTGCTGTAGAACTGTGTGTGCATGGTCTAGCACATCATATTGATCTCCTGGGTACTCTACCACAAAGTGGGTTACTGTACTCGAATCTAACTGGCAGCATTTTTTTTTATACAAGAACAATGTTTCATTTTTCAGGCTGCATGTGTTCTTATGTATAAGGTACCTTTTTGACCAAATTTCAGCCTGAGTGTTCTTAATCCACTTGTTCTTTTATGCGGGTTTTGACTGTACCTCTAAGTCGTGTCTGTGGTTGCTAAGTGTTAGTTGTGTGATCGTAGGAAGCTTTTGACGGTTGCTTCAGAGTTTACAGAATTATGAATCTTGCATTTTTATTGTCCTTGCAGGGCGAACAACACGCTAACATTACATTCCAAGTTAAACCCGACGCCCAGCCAGAACCCGACGAGATCTTCACCGTCACCATCAGTAACATTACCACGTTTGACATAGCGCAGTCAGGTGCTGCTAGTCTTATTCCCGGACAAAGTACCGCCACAGTGTCGGTACAGGCGAGCGACGAACCTCATGGCACGATAGAGTTCCAATCGGGATCTAGGCTTGTCACTACAAGCGAGGATAACAATGTTACGCTGGTTATAGCACGGCTCTCTGGTACTATAGGTAAGATTTTATTTGTTTGCATTATCGTTCTATTGCTTGCTTGCTTACTTCGATAGTCGAAATAACCCATTAACGAAACTTAAGATTAGTGATCATATTTTAGAAATTGAAAGAGAAAGAGGCCGATACAAAAGGCTCTCTGTAAAGCCAGATTTAAAGCCTGTAATAACAAAATCATTTTATGCTTAAATGAAAGCTCTTTCAAAATTAGTAAGAATGGCGTTTATTTGACGCTCATAGCACTAATGGTTCAAGATGTACACTCACTTATACTGTACTCTCTAAATAATGATGTTGCGTAAGTGCTGGTGTCTTCTCCTTCTCCGAAACAGGCGCCATCAGAGTACATTATGAGGTTAAAGCAGGTAATGTATCTGCGCTGAATCAGCAAACAACTCTCGCCACCGCTGGTGTAGACTTCGTAGCCACGACAGGCTCCCTACAAATCGGCAACGGCGATAGCGTTGGCCAGATACCAGTTCAGATCATTAACGAGAATGCCCCTGAACAGTCTGAAGTCTTTATAGTGAATATTACCGGAGTGGAGCTGGTTAACACTCCCCACAATACGAGCGACGCCCCACCCAAGCTAGGGGTACACACCTTGTCCCAGATTCTTATCTCACCCAACGATGATCCGAGGGGCGTGATCGGGTTCGCTCAGACTAGGTACGTTATGTCTTTTCTGACTACATGTCTATATTGCCCTGTGTGTCTGTTTGTCTTCCCCTTCTGTTTGCATATCTGTCTTCTCCGTCCGTCTGTCTGTATATCTGTTTGTCCTCTGTCTATCTGCCTTCTACGTCTGTCAGTCTATATAGCACCATACATTGTGTCCATAGAACGCTATTCTAGTGTTTTTCCAGCATCCTAAGTGAGTTTATCACATAGTAAACCACAAAAATCTTTTTATTGCTTTTGTAAAATAGCAATGCACAGCTCTCAATCAATCAGAGCGCCCTTACTATCTTATCTATTTTATAAAATGTAAACAGATACACATCAATAAGATCGTCATCACCTCACCAAAATATTGAATATTTCCTTTCATTGTTAGGGTGTTTGTAAACGAAAGTGTTGGAGTCTACAACATCATCATCCAGCGTTCCCAAGGCACTCTTGGAGAAGTCTCTGTCGACTACTTCGTCTCCCTTTCTTCTACCGCTACGATTATTAGCGACTACGTCATCCCTGCTTATGGTGGCGGGCAGGAGACTCTGATGTTTGCAGATGGCCAGAGAGAGCAGAATATTACTGTTAACATCAAGGATGACCAAGAGCCGGAAGATGACGAGAAGATTGTCATCGATTTGAAGCGTAGCGTCGGGGCTGCGCTAATGCCCAATAAACGACAAATGGAGCTTGTGATACTGGTGAATGACGATGCTAGAGGGGTGTTCAGTTTTGCTGCCGATTCTGTACAGAAGGTAAGATCATTGTGATTGTGCTCCGGTTAGAGTAATAATGATGATGATGATGAAAGTGATGGTGGTAAAAATGATGATTATTACGACATTCCATGATGGCGATGAACGACGACAGTGATGATTATTCGACTAACAGTTGTGATCGCTTTAATTTCATTTTGTTAGGTAATCTCAGAGCCAGGAAACGGGGCCAACAACGAGGCGGTTTTCCAGATTCAGCGCAGTGTACAAAGCTTTGGGCTAGTAACCCTCGGTTGGAGAGTCGTAAACGCATCTGCCGCGCAAGACTTGGCGCCTGTAAATGGAACAGTAGTATTTGGAGCAGGTGTGACGCAGAATACATTCAAAATTCGGAGCTTAGTGGACTCGTTGCCCGAGAAGGCGGAGGTGTTTCGAGTAGAGATCTATGTTGTATCAGGTATGATCAAATTCATCTAATTAGCTCGCAGATAAGAGGAGTTGTTTTCCAACAGTCCAACACCCAATACTTTGTCTTTGTCTTACAAACGAATAGGAACTAAATCATGCTCTAGATGATGTAGACATTTTAGTACCTTTTTATGTGCAGTTTTTCAGCTGTTCCAAGGTTAAATTGCAATCCAATTCCATCAGCGCGATGACAGACGTACTCACGCAAAGTTGAATTCATGTGACAGATAAAAGTTTATTGAACAAACCTAGATGGCCATTTTGATCATTCCATATGAATTTAACCGCTTTTAACCTGACCAAAGTACGGCTAACATAGTGACACCTCCCCTTTAAATTACAAGAAAGCTCATTTATTACTTGCTTATTTGCCCTTTTCTTCACGGGTGGGGCTGCGACACGTCGACGCCATTTTTGACGGTCCTTGGCTAGCTTGTGCTCCTCGTCCTAGGTCAGTCCGATCTTCGGACACTCGGCCTGTCCTTCGCCAGGTTGTTCTGGACCGTCCAGCCTTACGCCTCCGAACAGGGGTCCACTGAATCGATGATCATTTATAACGGTGTTATTTTACGTTGTATTACCTAGGAGGAGGGCGAGTCACAGCACCTTCTATGGCCACCTTGACGGTCGCCGAGAACGACTATCCCTACGGAGAGCTCGAAATCATGTCCAGCCTTTCACAGACTGGCACTGTTAACGTCGAGGAAAACATCGGGACCGTGTCAGCTAAAATCGTGAGGAAAAGGGGCAACCTTGGTAGGATCACCGTCAACTATCAAACCATCCCTGGGACAGCGTCCTCGAGTTCTGGCGATGTCGTGTATTTTGAAACGACCCAAGGGATAAAGACCACCGGTGCTAGTGTGTTTTACTCGTTCAGTGCTTATGGAGATCGTTACCTTGTACTGGGAAGTAACAGTAGCGGTGATAGCAATGGTTATCGTGGCTCCACCTTGTTTCGCTGGCAAGGAGTCTATGTTCCCGTACAGGTAAATAATGACCTTCCTCAATCATAGCTCAACTGGCACGGCAGAACACCACTCTGGTATTGTGTATATGAAGGGATCGAATCCCATTCCCTTTCTGGCTCCCTGGATTCTCTAAGAAATATTCAGCCCCCATTCAGTTAACATAGAGTTAACTAATGTGTACTTACAGTGCCGCCAGGAAGAACGTGTACATTTTTCATGAGCAGTACGCGATGGTGTCGTTCGCAAAGTGTTCTCATGCCGTCGCAAAATAATCGAGCGTTCCGTTGATCTACCCAGGGAAAGAAATAGATTAAACCGATGGCAATTAAACTGTAAGCTCTGACCCTGATTCCAAAATCTTCAAGGAAAGGTGTTTATGGATACCGCTTTTCGAAGGATATCGTTTCTGTCCAAAAAGAAAGTAGACATTCTACCACTAAAGTTGGTACTCCATTGACTTATAGGCAATAACGACGAACGGTGCAGTCGCGTGGTCCTCTGTAGTCATCGGCAGCCGAACGTACCTTGCTGTAGCCAATCATGGCTCGTCTGGAAAGCACGAAACCAACTCGAGTGTGTTCCGACTGGATTCCGACGGCACGGTGACACTCGTTCAGAACATCTTTACCAACGGAGCTTCGGATGTCCAGTTTTTCACTGAAGGAGGAGAGACGTATCTTGTGATCGCCAACAGCCTCAATAATAATGGGACAACTTTCCTCAAGACAAGGGTACGCGCAACTAAAAATTGTCTCTCACATCAGGGTTTGTACTCGTCCAGGAAATCCTGGATTTTAATTTCCTTCCTGGAAAGTCCTTGAAAGTCCTGGAATATTAAGGAAAATTCTGAAAAACTCCTGGAAAATGTATCAACTCAAATGTGGTTGAATCAGTCAGTTTTTGGGCTGCAAATTATGAGATCCTCCAGACTTATCATTTTTTTGGGGAGGAGGGGGCATTTTTACTCAACAAAAACTCCTGGGAAACTCCTGGAAAAATAACTTAAAACGTCCTGCAAAATCCTGGATTTTTGTCATCCAGAAAGCGTAGGAACCCTGTCACATGTACTACACTAACCGGAACCAGAGGGGACGCGGGAATCACCATCCCCAGCGTTGGGCTCACAATCTAGGGTCATATTTTAGAATACAGTAACAGGATAATATGCAACCGTCGTAAAATAAGAATTATCGTATCGCATCACATCATTTCACCCTCGTGTACGCGATGGATATAGTCTGCGAGTCGGCTCTCCAGTGTTTCTTTTCGGATATTTGATTTTTTTTTGGGCGCGCGGGTTTCCTGTGTCGATGGATACAATTAGTGTAATGATGATAGGGTCATCTTCGTTGTTGAGGGTCGATGTCAAGTGTCCACTATGTGACAATGTCACGCCTCTTTCGACGGTCTTTCGCTGTATTATAGCAAATCTGTAGGTCCTGATGTTTGATGTTTGCCAGAGAGGAGCATAGAAGATGATGAACATATGCTTAGTTTGCAAAAAATATAGCAAACTACGCGAATTCACTTGTTTCCAAAGGGTTAGTAAACCCATTATAGCCCTAAGCCCCAAGAAAAAAAAACATTGATGTTGTATCTGGTAAGGACTTATGTTCCACCTAAGCATGTACACGCTTATGTCTTTTTTGCAATCCTTTGCCAGGTTTACAAGTGGGTAACCAATCTATTCACGGAGCACGGAGTCGGCTTCAACACTCGCGCCGCATCTGGCCTAGCTTCCTTCTCCATCAACGGCGTCACAATGCTTGCTATTTCGTACTACAAGGACAGCCTGAACAACAACGCTTTCAACACAAAGTCCCCCGTCTTCAGATGGCAGGGTGGCTCATTCGTGCCATATAAGGAAGTCGAAACTAATGGCCCAATAGGAGTTGAGGCTTTCTCATACAGCGGGCAACATTATCTTGTGTTTGCCAACTCGCAAGGCGCGACTAAGGTGTACAAGTGGAGGAATAGCAACTTTGAGGAAGTGCAAAGCCTGCAAACAGCTGGTGTCAGGTCTTTGAGAGCTTATCAAAGTGGAGCAAAACGTAAGTAGTGATTTCTTTTGTATCTCCCTAAGGAAGAGGTTTTTCCGGGCTTTCATTATCAGCGTCGTGGAAAAAAGCTACGCCAGGAAATAATCGTAGTTGTAATAGTATTCTTTATACCAAGAGGAATAATTCGTCAAAACTTTCAAAGGCGTAAATTGATTAGAATAACACTGCAAAAACTGGAAACAAGTGAAATAGTTAGGAAAATTAGCAAACGTTTTTGGCGTGCAAATTTACGTTTGTATCGGCAGCAATTTTGAGCTCTTTTGATCGTTAAGTCCCTCCCTATTTATGTTATCCCCCCCCTCCCCCTCCTCCGGTATTGATATAGCCAATTTTGTTTTTTTTGCATTTCGTGTTAGACCTGTGGTTATAAGTCCAGTTGTCGATGGAACCGTTGTTTAGAATTATCAACGATCTCCTCAGAGTCCAGCTTCTGTACATCTCTGTAAAATAATTGTTTTCTCTCTCAGCGCACATTGTCACGGTAGAAGATCTGGAGACCATTAAAATCTACTCCTGGAACACTGAAGCCGCACCATTCATACTCAGCATGGTAAGTTGGACTATAAGTGCTCTGGCTCGCTATTATCTCTATGAATCAAATACGAGCACCCGCTCTGGCGAATGATCCTAACTACCGAGTAGCATCCTATGTCGAGACATACCACCAAACCCGAACCTCCACGCCACGCCACGCCACGCCACGCCACGCCACGCCACGCCACGCCACGCCACGCCACGCCACGCCACCTTAGAGAAACCAAGTACATCAAAACTAGCTGCAAATAAAATGTACAATTATAATATGTAACATGTCTCTGTACACTCGACAGAATACAACCTTAGCCGGAGTACAGAGCGTAGAACCAGCCATTCTACCAGATCCTCTGGCAGTAGAAATGACCATGTTTGCTGTCGCTGTGCAAGGCAGCGCCATATCACCGATCTATATGCCTGTCAAGCTCTCCCCGCAGGCTGATTTTATCCCAAGGTAAGCAGTTTCTTTCGTTGCCATCGCTTGGAAGGGAGACATCTGTGCTTTTCTTATCATAATTTGGTGTTATCCAAAGTTGTGTTTCCCCTGGAAAGTTGGGGACGCTCTCGCATAGGCAAATGCTTCCCGCTTTGATTTCGCGCGAATATGCATTTTTGGGTATACTTTTTTATCACGACAGAAGCCATGCAACTGCATTGGGCGAAACAAAGCAAGAACCTGATTGGCTCAGGCAACGGATGCTGTGTAATGTGTGAAAGTACATTTTAAAACCAAATTACCGACGCCAGAGCAAATGCATCTCCAAACCCGATCTTCTTAATGGAAGGAAAACGTAGAGACTACTAAACATTTCACGCAAGGTGCTTCTATGCAGGATATGTGTGAAGTACCACAATTACTTGATATCAGACGGTTATCGACGGGGTCTATACAAAGTGTATATTTCATATTTCTCTAATCGCCGGGAATTAAAGAGCCTGTGTCAGCCGCCATTTTGACAGCATAGCAGCATACCATGTCGGAGAACGCATCCATTTCCATCGGCTGATTTAGAGAATATAGAGCCATTTTCTAGGTTGAATTTGTTAAATCAAATCTGAAACTTTGTTTTTAGATGTTGATTTAGAGATTTCTAGACGTAATTCGTCTTCTAATGTCGAACAAAAACAATAACAAAGGAGTGGCTGACACAGGCTCTTTAAAGGCTCTGCTTGATGGCACTTTTCTGATGTTTTCTTCACAGGAAAGGACAGCTCATTTTCGAGAATGGCCAAACAGAACTCGAGCTCGACTTCACTATCCTCTCAGACGTTTCCCCTGAGAAAGACGAAACGTTTGAAATCATCATCTTCAACACCACCAACGAAGCGGTCCTTAGCGCCAAAACCAGACTCACTGTTACAATCCTATCAAGTGACAATCCATACGGTAGAATAAGCTTCAGTGATAACTCACTACGTAAAGTCCAGACGGAGGAATACCAGGATACAGTGGTCACGTTTGATGTTCTGCGAGAGTATGGGAGTTTTGGTCGAGTCGTTGTCGCTTGGAATACGAGTGGAAATTATAGCGCAGGGGATATGACCCCCTTGGCTGGTGAGCTGGTGTTTGAAGAGGGCGTGGTCAAGAGGATTATATCGATAACGGTACAACGGGATGATATACCAGAGCTGGATGAGGTGGCGTTTATCAGGTAATACGCACTCCTTTCTCAGCTCAATAGTATACCCTTTGTCTGCACTACGATAAACTTTGTTAACATATGTTGTTGAGTAAATTTCAAAATTTGCCTTTCGTGGAAAAGGTCTTTGGTAACCACATACTTGGCGAATACCAAAAAGACGCCGGGAAATGATATCTGTTTACTTCAATAGCGCAAATATCAATGGACATTTGGCGAGGTCAAGTGCCTTGTGTGCCACAGGAGACTTGCAGCTAGGATCTTGGATTTGCTTAACAAAGCCTTTGCCAACGAAGAGGCCTCCTTTACACTGTTCGCCTTTATCAAAGACGTACCGAGCAAGAAAACACATCCATTTCAACTTTTTTTTGGGCGATTTTCAATTGGTAATTGCCGGTAACTTTGCTCTAGTTTTAGAAAGTATACATCGGCTTTCAATGTCAGCATTACGTGTGTCGAACATTTCGGTAAGGCTGGTTTCCATATAATCTCATCGATCTCCCTGGATAGAACAGTTCCGCGCGATCGCGATCGCCCCGATCGTTTCAGTCTTTTCCGATCGCGAGAGAAGTGTCACCATATAATCTCTTGGGAGAGTGCACTATTTGATGCGATTGGCGAGACTGAAGAAGTCGAAAAGATTATATGTAAACCAGCCTTTAGGGTACCCTTCATTCTTGTAAGGACTTGAATCATCGTGTTTTCTTTTACAGACTGACTCGACTGATAGAAAAGGGCACAGATCAGGCTAGCGGCGGAGCTATTATTAACACAGCACGTGCACTTGCAACACTCGTTATACCGGGTAACGATGAACCACATGGTGTCTTCGCATGGCAATATCCTGTCGTTATCTCCCAGGTACGCACACACGTGTATATGAAACATTCAAATGCATATCGCATATAGAGGTGTTGGCCTTGCCTTTGAAACGTTTTTTTGACGCCTAATGTAAACCCGCAACTGCTACTTCACTGTAGACAAAACGTTTCCAATTTGTGTTACGTTTGGCACCCTAACTTTTACGAAAGCATGTATTACAACATGGACTTCATTTTAGCACCGTAGAAACATCAGTACACAGTACACATTACATAAATATAGATTACATACATAATTAGATAAAGAACTAGAGAGGGATGCGTCCCCACGGAGTTCAATTAGAAGACTGTTCCGAAGAGTCGCACCGCTATAGCTTAACGATCGTTTCATGTAGTTTGTACGTGGTTTTCGGTATGACTAGCCTGTTATCGTAGTCTCTTTAACAAATGTCCTCTGATTTTCCGTGGTATGTCCTCTTATATACCACGGAATGACGTAATAAAGTGGCCAAAATGTTGTGGACTCACGAGACGCAGCCGAGTGGGTCCGCAGTACATTTTGACCACTTTATTACGTCATTCCGTGGTATATAAGAGGACATACCACGGAAAAACAGAGGGCATTTGTTTTATACCACAACAAAAAGACAAAAATAAATACAGAAACAGCGCGCGCGCAGTCAAAAGGTTTGATTTCGTTGGCTCTTTTAGCGCGCGCGCTGATGATGGCGCGTTTCGTGGTACATACTTTTATGTACCCATGGCTGAGAGCCAATCAGAACTCGAGAAACGCGCGCGTTGTGGTATAATAAATAATAGGGGGATATATGCGGGATTCAATCAGGTTAGCAAGGTACTCGGGAGTGGCACTATTTAAACTCTTGTACACCATTATCGCTTTTTGTTTGAGTCTTTTGACTGACGCTCTGGGTATTGCACCTTGCGCGTATAGTTTTTTTCCGTGTCTATTTTTCCTTTGAAATATAACTTACACTATTTATCCTTTTCCTCATTGGACTGTTATCACATAACAAAATTGATTAGTCATTATTATGTATATACTTGTTTTGCACTTGTCTGACACCATGTTGTTTGATAGAATAGGTCATGAACGCTTTTGTGCGCGGAGCGAAGCGAAGTGACATAACACAGAAGTAAAGAAAAATGTTTCGCTTTTTTGACAAAATGCCCTCACCCCCTTTCTTCATTTGTGTATATGTAGGAACCAGGAAGAGCGAATAACACCGTAAATGTCACCATCGTCAGACGCGGGGGTACGATGGGAGCCGTGGTGGTATCCTACCAGACTGTCCAGGCAGACAGCGGTGTATACGGCAGTGACCAGGTAGCCCTTGCTGGTGTTGATTACATCGCTAAGAGTGCTCAAGTGGTGATAGCAGATGGTGCAGCCAGTGCACAGATAACAGTTGATGTCATGCATGTAAGTGCCAATCTTACTTTCTGTTCAGAGTATGTTTGTCTCTTTGAAGTCGGCATTTGCTATTTGAAGGTAGTATGTTTATCATTGCTCGAAATTAAGAAATAATCATAGGCGTAATTCATCAAACATCTAGGATTAAATATATTTGGAAATATTGCAAAAACTGATAACACAATCGTTATTAAGTGATCAAACGTTATGCGTAAAGTAAGCATTTTGAAGCATATTCGAGCCCTTTTTCAATGTTTGTCTCTAAATGAGTAAACAAAAATCGTGTTGTTGTTATTGTTATTTAATAATCGTATAGCGTGCTCAACAGGCGCTAGCAGTGGTACCGAGGAAAACGGAGACGAGAGCTGAGTTTGCGACGCACTGCGCAACTCGCCCCAATCTCCCTATTTTTGACCGAGCGCTGGGAACGGCTTCAGATATAGCCTGCGAAAGCCGCATGCTCCCTTTTTGTCTTGTTTGAATACCTTACTATAAAATGCTTTGTATGCTATAAAAATTAAACATCAAACAGTCAAACTGGCTGCGCAATACTCCTGACCAGATCTGGGTCAAAATACGTCATCAGTATGGAATGTTTGGCTTGTGCGCGCAGACGCCTCTTTGCGAGAGTCTCTTTTGACGAGCGCTAAGTGTTGTCGGCTTTCGCGGGCTACTTCAGATACGGCTCCGGGAGCATGTTTCGCATGCTAATGATCGCATCATTAGTGCTAAAGGCTTAACAAAATGTCGCTACTTTACAGGGCTCTATAACAGATGCTAACAAGGTGTTCCATCTGAACCTCACATCAGTAGCGTTACAGCCGGGCTCGGTCACAACCGGCCACGTGACCAACTCGCCTCGTATCGATTCGGCCAATCAAGTTGAAGAAGTGGTTATCTCGCAGTTCAATGACACACTGGGCGAGGTAAACTTTAACGTGTCTGTTGATGCCAGTACTAACGCCGTGATGACCACCGAGGGTGCGACAATTCAGTTGAAGGTAAAATGCATTGACGTCTGACGTTTTGATTATTATTATTATTATTATTTTTAAACTTTATTGGACAGAATCAAATAATCACAAATTTAAATATCACATAAAGAAACATATTTACAAGGGAAATGTAATGTCCAATAGGGAACGCGCAAACGGGCTCAAGGCCCATGTGAGGCGCGACCCCCTGTTAATAAGAAAATATAAAAAGGAAGGACGATGTACATTTTAAAGTTTAAAACTAGTTGCGGTGGCAGCCACAGTCGCGTACCAGGGACCAGGTACAAGACAGTTCAGGGTCATATGTGTCAGACACCAGGGTGGAATATAAACTGATCAGGAAAACTTTGAGAGACATGTGGTTCAAAAGAGTATTAGGAGGTGCAATTTTGCATATATAGTTCCAGAGTTTTACAATACGGTTGAAAAAAGGAGGCCTGAAAGGTTCATGTTCTGCAGATTGCGTGATGCAAGATAGTGAGAAACGTTAGACGTAACGCGTCTTTTAAAATATCCTGAACAAATCATGATTTTCATGATGGCTTTCATGATTTATGTGAACCCTGTAAGCCCATACATCTACATTAAAGGAGCGGTATCACGATGTTAGCGCACTTTTGTTGATGTAAAAACATCCAAACAACTGATGGGTAGCCAAAATACTAGTCTAGGTTTGTTAAATAGCCCTTTAACTACAAATCGATCATGATTGTGGGCTTCTTGGACCTATTCCAGAGCGGATGGAAACGGATTGCAACAATGAGTTTTTGAAATCTTGTCAGGATGAACAGTTTTCAGTGTTTGAAGTTACATCGAAATTTGCTTGTAAATCGGCAGTCATGTCTTCTTCGCTACGTTTTAAAAATATTTCGCCTGCCCGCCAACTGTTTCGTAATTTGTGTTTTCCCTTTCAGGTTATCCGCACAGGCGTTACAAAACAGAGGGTTGGATTCCACTACCTCCTGACCCCCTCTTACAACACGCGGTACACCCCAGCCAGTGCTTCCGACCACACCCCACCAAATGGTACCATCTACTTCGAGACCGGAGAAACAGAGAAATTACTACCGATAACTATCACCAATGACTTCATCCCAGAACTTGGCGAGGCGTTTTGGGTAATGATGAGCAGAGCTATTGGAGGGGTGAAGATCGGCCCGCGTGACAAAGTGCAAGTTGTTATCCAAGCGAGTGAAATCCCTTCGGTGTCTTTGGGTAAGATAAACTTATGTTTGCCTAACTCTCACTCTCTTGTTCGAGACTGCTAAAACGGCGAAAGCCTTTTTCCTCGTTCGATACACGCACTCACACGCTTAATTTTTGTTTTGTTTTGTGCGTGTGTGTGTGTGGGGGGGGGGGGGGGGGGGTAGCTCGGTTTGGAAGGCACGGATCGCCTTACCTCGGTTGGTCTACCTCTGACGAGGGTGGTAAAAATCCTCAGTGTATTTTTCCATGTGAAACCGGGTGTGCGGTTGACCCTCCCCAAGAACTCTAGCTTTACTCAACTTAAGTGAACAATTCCTTACATAGAGCGGTTTTCACATGATTGTAGTGAAACCAATCGCAAAGTAATTACACCAATTCTGAATAAAACGTATAGGAGTGATTACAAAGTAATTGCGAATTACTCACGACATTCATCTGAAATACGCTCTATCTAACAGTAGACCAATTTGTTTTCTTGCTATTCACTAAGCTTAATTATTCTTGTTGATTTCAATATTACCAAATTGTTTACAGAATCAAGACAGCCAGCGTCATTAACAGTGTTGAAGAAGGCAAGACTCTACGTCTCGAGGTTGAGCGATTTGGCGGAGTTGTCAGTGACATCACTGTATCTTGGAAAGTAACACCTGCAAGCTCACAGATCACACCCCTTAATGGGACTTTGCTATTTAAACAGGTACGTACGATTACAACGCTATGGACATTTATCAGGTCCCTGCTCCAGGCATTTAATTAGTATAGCACGCTTACCAAGAAACAAGAACGATAAAATAGACTAATTTGCGCGCTCTTTTTCTTTTTCTTATTTAATGTATATAATTTTGTGAGATACATCTGCAAATAGAGTGCTAAATAAATTTATTCCTTATCCTTATCTTAGAAATGAGCTGTTGCGCTAACCCATTTTGTTTTTGCAGGGCTTCAGAACGATGTTTATTGATCTGACTGCCGTGAATGACTCGATCCCGGAAGGCGCCCAACAGTACCAGCTAACGCTAACTAGTGCGAACAATGGCGCAACTCTGAATAGCTCCTCTCGTGCAGCACAGATAGTTATTCTCGCTAACGACAACGCTAAGGGTATCATCTCCATTGATCCAGCCACGAGGAAGCTTGTTGTCGGAGAACCATTGAATGGTTATGATGGAGTGTTCGCAATAAGGTATATTTTTCTTGGAGAGAAGGGCTTGGGGATAGGGCGTGAAAAATGGTGAAAACATAAGTTAAAGCAAAGAAAGCTGGAGAGCCATGTAGAATCATGGTAGCGCATTGGGGGAATAAAACCACAATCGGATTGATTTAGCAACATTGCGACACTTTCGTGAATTTTCTGCGCTGGACTACCGCACGTTTATAAACAAAGATCTTTCGGATGAGACAAAAAACCGAGGTCCTGTCTCTCAGCCACTACACTTAACCACTATGCGGGGGGCGTTAAAGAGCCCTTTAACGCCCCCCTTTAACGCCACTCCTTTGTTATTGTTTTCAGTCGATATCAGACAACGAATTACGTGTAATTCGTTGTCTGATATTGTCTTGAATAGTCTTGTCTGATATAGTCTTGAAAAAGTCTTCTAAAAACAAAGTTTTATTATTTATTTATCGAATTCAATCGAAAATATTGCACTACATCCCCTAGATCAGCCGATGGAAATGGATGCTTTCTCTGTCTCGGTATGTTGCTAGGTTGACAAAATGGAGGCTGACAGAGGCTCTTTAAACAACTACATTGCTCACCACAGAATGATATATCTAACAACCACTCTTGATTGTAAACTGCATGCATAAAATTGCAGTCCGCATCTTAGGGATCAGACATCCACATCTGTAAACCGCATTTGAACATGGATATGGATATTTGTGGTATACAAGTGCATACATTTACATTTTACATCGAGACACCTCGGGTTCTTGGAGTACCGGACGTATTGGCTGCAGACCCCAAGGACCCCCTACGTCGCTGTCATGGGCAGCACCATAATTTCTCTCACGAGTGACAATATTTGAAAAGAACATTACTGCGCTTTTTCATAATTCTGCGAAGTATGAAGCAACCTTTCAAACCGTGCGGCTTCCTTCGATCGCACAACTAACACTTGGCAGCCACAAACATGACCCAGAGGTTTTGCAAAAACTACCGGGTTACTTAGATGTTTGATTCAGGGAACGCTTTGAAAACCGAACGTTGTGAACGTTATGAAAACCCCAATAAGAGTAAAGTTTAGTCGAAACAGACCATAAAAGTGAGTTAGACGAATATCTGTATTGTTGTTTTTATCAGGGTGCTGCGTAGCGTAGGCCAGTTCGGACAAGCAGTTGTGAGCTGGGCGATCACCAAGACCTCCGTATCTGGACCCGAGCCCACAGCCACATTTAACGTCTCCAGTGGACAGTTGATGTTCACTGACGGCGTGCGAAGTTTGACTATATTCATCCAGGTGAGACACAGGGTAATAACCAGTCAATTCAGACTCGTACCCAGTCGCCTTATTCTTCTCTTCGAGGCGACGCGCGGTGCATCACGGTCAGGTCGAGGTTTTTTCAAGGTGCGCGTTGCATGATGGTCAGTACGAACTCACAAAATTTGGCGACATTAGTTTTTCTGCGACCTTCCCATGATCCTTTGCGCGCCTGTCAAGTAACGCAATATGGTCCAGTAACGCAAGAGTGAAATATAAAAGAAACACAATTTCCACACTAGAAAACGAACAATTCGTCTGGACAGACAGATTGTCTGATGATTTGTTCGTCTGAATGTGAAAATTCGAGACGGCGAGATATCACAATAATATCCAAATATTTTCCATAAGCTATCACTTCCTTTTGCTAGCTGCACTTTCCCGCGGTAAGGAAATCGAACGTTTGTTTGTGTTTGTTCGTCTGATGTAAATTTATGTCGAACTTTGGTCGACTTGTTCGTCTGCACGCACAAATCGTCTTTCATAGACGGACAAATAATCAGACGATTTGTTCGTCTTGAGACCATTTGTCCATCCAGACGATTTGATCGTCTCTGTGAAAACGTGAAAACGGCCATTGAGGGCTCTCTGAAAGCTGCGGTTTCCCAAATTATCGCTTTCTTGTTGCAGTACAATTTGATTAGCATACTATTACCTACCAAAATAATCTAACTAACTTAGAGCTTTGGACTACCTTATTTGCTTAACACCTTTTCTTTTTTGCGCAGGTAAAACCAGACGCAACTCCAGAAGAATTTGCATCATATCAGTTTGCTATCACAAGAGCTGATAACGCTGATCGAGACCCCTCCCCTGGGGCGCTCCATGCGACCATCGACGTTGTCGCCAGTGACGACCCGTATGGTGTTATAGTATTCGACCCGCCTTTCCAGTATAATATCTCCGAAAGTGCTAGAAGTGTTGGTTTGACCATAAGGCGACAGAATGGGGACATAGGACGCCTAAGAGTTAACTATAATGTTACTTCTGCTACTGCGACAGTGGGAGCGGACTACGAACCACTCAGTGGAGGTAAATGTTGTTGCCGATGGTGAAGTATATTGATAATGCGATGATAGTAGACTGCTTGCAGTCCCGACTTCATTGGCGAATGTTCGTGAAAACGAGCGCGTGAAAAAAAGCGTCGGTGGCTCGAGGTATCGAAGGCACTGACGAGCGAGAGCGGAAGGCGCGAGAATGTGGCACAGGGTATCGTCGCGCCTTTGGCGCTCCTCTGGCTTTTCACGCGCTCATTTTCACGGACTTTCGCCAAAGAAGGGACTGCAAGCAGTCTACTATGATAGGGAAGGATTGTTAACTCCTATTTTAGATTCAAAATCGCATTGTAAACATTTGTCTTCACTTTCCAAATCCTCTCAGTTATCGAATTCGCTGACAAAGATCAAACCAAGCAAGTCACCTTGAAGATTCTACCAGACACTATCCCTGAGCTGGACGAGACCATCAACATTGTCCTAATCTCTGTCCAGTTAACCGACCGAGTCCTGAATTATAGCAGTATCAATGGTCTGCAGCTAAATATGCCTCCAAGGATCGGTCCCCAGTCACAAGTCAGCGTTACTATTGTCAAGAATGATGAAGCGCATGGTATTGTACAGTTTACAGTGTCATCCAAGACCGCTCGTGAATCCGACGGACAGGTTACTTTGACGCTGCAGAGAACAGGTATGCATTGGTGGTTCTCTAAAATGGGCTGTTCCATATTATATCCGTTACCCCCCTATTGAGGAACCTGGAATTTCCAAAGGGGCCGTTGTGTTTAACCCTGGAATTTCCACAGGGGTTGTTGATTCTTGACTCTGAAATTTCCACAGGGCCATTCATTTTGTATCAAATTTCCACAGGGGGTGAAGGCTCCCTCGCAGCCCGTTCTTTGTGTCGGTCACGCAATCAAAGAACGGGCTGCGAGGGAGACTAAAGGGGGAGTACAGGAGCCTGGAATTTCCACAGGGGTAGAGCAATTTTTAAAAATTTAGAGTTCCTCGATAGGAGGGGGGACAGCCCAATAGTGACTCGCGGTCACTGATTCAAATGGAATTTGTAGAAAGGCACGAGGTGGAGCGAAAAAATCCCATACAACACAGCCCACACAGCACACATGCATTGACCTGAAATCTCTCCTAGGTGGCACCCATGGAACAGTTGTTGCTGACTTCAGTGTCATCAACGGCTCAGCGACATTTGGGGAAGATTACAACATCACCGGAGGCAAAGTGACGTTCGTGGACGGGCAGAACTCGGCTCAAGTAATAGTGCCAATTATCGACGACTCTATACCAGAGCAGGAAGAAAGCCTCACAGTCAAACTTCTCTCGGTATCTGGAGGCGCTAGATTGGGAAGCCAGCTGACGATGCAAGTGCGTATACAAATCAGCGACAACCCAAGCGGATTGCTTGGATTCATGAATGCCACTACGCTTGTGCTGCCCAACCCAAGTACAACGGAAACACTGAAGTTCTGTGTGTCTAGAAATGGTGGAGCGCAAGGAGCTGTAGAGGTACGATTGTTCTTCTATTATTCCAGACTTGCCTCCAAGACGTCCTATATGTTTTTCCTTAGAGCAAAGTGAAGAAAAAAAGCGCATGGCCCCGTGTTTATTTTCCTCGGTACGCGACGCGAACACAAAGCTGAACAACGGATAAGAAAGTCTACTATTATTCTGGCTTAGCCTGGAATAAACTCCTCTATACAGGTAGAGGTACTTCATACCGTGTTTTCAAAGCCAAACTTTATTTCATTAATGATTGCTTGTCGCAAACTTTTTGTTGAAGTTTAAAATGACTTCCACGCAATGGAAGCCTTGCTAAACAAGTAGACATGTCAAGATTATATCTACAAACAATAACCTCAAGTCGAGGCTTTCTTCTGAAATTACTGTAAATGTGTTAGATTTTGGAGAAAGCCTCGATTTGAAGCTTTTGTCTTGTGAGCATTGGAACGTAATTCGAACCTGGGCTATTGGAAAAAAAAACTATGATCTTAGTCATAGTCTGTAAGGTGTCAATCGTTCTGTCGTTCAGCAATAGAAACTCAAATATATTTGCATTAATTTTCACCAGGCGAAATGGCGCATCCTCAGAGTGAACTCAGCCGATGCGTTAACAGAAGACTTCATTGGTGCTACTGATGGCGTGCTCCGGTTTGCCAACAGTGACAAGACTAACAAGTGTTTTGAAATAAGAGTGGATGCTTTCAAAGGTAGATATTGAGGATTGTTTATCAACTCAGATTTTTAGAAACTGTCGTTTGGATAATTGTAGGCTAACAATGCAACAAAAGGAGGTAGCGAAAGTAAGTCAGACTTGCGTTTAGCCAGCGTTTCAATTGGCCGAGGGCAAAGTCTTTCCTCTTTCAGCCAATCAGATTGCGAACTAAATCAAAACGTGCCATTGCTCACGTCAGTGACTAAACGCAAGTCTGGCTTACTTCGCCACCTGATTAGTTTGTTGTTGAATGGCTTCCACTCCTGATTGGCTAGTGGTTTTGTCTTTGCGGTTAGCTTTCGAAAGCCATCTGAAATTTGCTCTATTATGCCGTGCTGATTTACACACACTTTCTGTACCAACAGGACCTGAGCCAGAGGAGATCTTTATCATCAATCTCCATGAAGCCGTGGGTGGCGCCACGATCGACGCCCTGCAGACCAACGTGACGCTAACTATCAAGAAAGAGGGATTCCCTAATGGTGTCTTCGGATTCCAGAGTACCGCTTCGCAGCTTGTACGGGAGCCGAGCATTAAGCCCATAGTTACTTTGCAGTTCCCTGTGGAGAGGACTAGAGGAAAGACGGGAACAGTCAAGGTACAACAACTCAGTCTTTTTCTCCAGCTTGTCTCGGAAACATCTTCCGTTCTGGTCGTTTCTCTGCAGTCCGTTGAAAAGTCCACATCTTCCTGTTTCTCACCAAAATCCGTCATCCTAATATCGTGGTACTCATCTGAGATAGCAATAAGTTAATAATAGATTCAGCAGCTTTGGTTCGTATAGCAAGATAAGTGTGACCTCGGCCCTGCTAATGCTGACCTTGGTAACAGTTTGTCCCACTCCCACCTCCCGCAGATAAACAGCATGTATACACCTAATTTTATTCAATACGTTTATTGTTTCCTTACTCTTTAAATCTAATATCATACAATCTTTCTTTTGACGTAATTATAATTCCATGCTAATTACCTTGGTGAATCCTAATGCTCATCTAACTTCATCACTAATATTTCCTTGGTTTTTAGGATTATAACATCAGTGCCACTTTTACAGAAAACATCGTGAGTTCCATCATTCTCTTCACAATGATCATGTCATGCGCTCACTTTGCGACACATTCTTGGATCGTCTAAGCTTACTTGTCCCACGTAATTCTTTCGATGCATAGTTATTCAATGCAATTCTTCTGTGTTCCTGTCTTCTAGCGCCCTACGTCTAACCATTGTGTACTAACACCAACTACATAACACAAAGTGACTGCAATTGAAACTTTGCAAGTTTTGTTTAGCTTTAGCATTCTGTTCCGAGTGGATAAAGTCCCAAGCAGCTTTGTTAACATCATATGTATCATTAAAATCACCGTCGTCATCATTAGCAGGCAATAGCAGTAACATCCAGCAATAACTTTCTTTATCATTGCCATCACAAATTGTCATCATTATTACCATCACCTTCAAACAACAATAATAACAATGGAACAGTAATCCCACCTTCAGCAACAGTATCAACAACAACGTTGTTGGTATGGTTTATGAAATATAAAGCATTTTAAAATTGAGAAAAGCTAAGGATCTCAATTGAACCTCACTTTGTTGCTCTCTGAAATAAGGTTTCATCTACTTTGTTCGCATTGGTTGTCTTCAGGTATACTGGCGTGTCATAGGCCTGTCGACAGGTGCAGACAGTCAAGACCTGGAAGCCATGACAGGAGCTTTGACCTTCGCTGCTGACCAAACTCTGCTAAACCTCGAGGTATCAGTCAAGGCTGATGATGTTCCTGAGCTGAACGAGAGATTCCTTGTGATGTTGTACAAAGTAGAGGGAGGAGGTGACTTGGATATCGCCAAGCAAAACGTCACTTTCAATATCAGGTATTGTCAGGCTTTAGAGCGAGTGTCGAAATTATTTGTATTTGCGTTTACTTTGCATTCTCATTGGTCACTCATTTCTACCAACCGATGATATTTTGAAATAAACGCAGCTAGTATTTGACGATCACGTGCTCGCCGCGTGATTGTACCTGGTTTTACTTAATCAGTAAGTTAGTCCTTGTCAAGTCAATAACTATCATTTTTCGTTCCAGCGCTAACGATGCACCGCATGGTGTGTTCAAGCTGAAGCCTTCAGCCCAAGTTCTTACAGTAGAGTCCGATAGCTCTCGACATCTAAGGTTTACTGTTCTACGTGAGAATGGAACCTTTGGTGTCACGAAGGTGTCTTATTCCGTGGTCTACTCTGGATGGTACCCAGGTTCTATATCGGGGTCTATCACGGTATCTTCTGGCGATGGAAACAGAGAGGTACGTCTCGAGCAGTGAGCGGTCATTGGGAGCAGCGAGCGGTCATTAGGAAATATAGATTCACCCAGTTAATATTTTGTCTATAAATAATTGTAATATATTTCTATTTTGTGAAAGAAAATGTGGGAGCGTCATTGACTCGGAAAACCTAGACGAGTCTTCAAGCAAACGGTTTTTTGGTGCACAAAGGTAAATTTCTAATGTGAAGTTTCAACGAGTTTTCTTCTTGTGCAGGTACAGAAAGATGTCTTGTTGTCAAGTTCTGCGTTCCTTGCGTTTGGAACAAGTTTCGTAATCACTCTCACTAAAGTCGACATTATTGGAGGTAAGTACAGGACGTTCTTTTTCGCCTTACTGCTACGGAGCGAAACTTCTAGACGGTTTAATTCCCCTTATTGCATGTCTGATACACACCAGACAGATCTATGTTCCAAATTATTTACATGTGACCAATCACATGAAAAGAGTTTTGGAGTTATCACGCTTGAAGTTGTTACATCTAGTATACTAATCTAACTTAAATGACAGATGCGGTGGACATCCCCCCAGTGCTGGGTTCGTCTGCTTCAGTGAGCGAAACCGTGGCTGTCCCAGAAAACGCTGCCAATGCAGTATTCAAGATAGCCGATAGCTCAAGAAGACTATTTGTCGACTCAGGTATGGAACTAAAAACTTCCAAGCAGTAAGAGCGATACTGTATCCAGTCTAACTGGAAATTTGCCTCTTTTTAGGTAACATGGTTCCCGCGATCACAGTCCAGCGGCAGGGTATGTATGGTGACGTCATAGTGAACTGGAGGAAGGTGGACCCTGTTGATTCCATCAAGGCTGGGTTCACACCTGGAAACATTGATCCGCTTGCGGGCAAACTGACCTTTACTGGTGCAACGAAGGATATAAACTTCTCTGTAAAGGTATGATCTGTTTTGCAAAGCTTTTATTGTTTATGATTAATTTGAGAACTCATTGCAATAAGGTGACTCTGCAATAGCGAGAGCAGAATCTTGGTCTGGAATCTCTTTCAGTAAAATGTGTTCAGATGATGTTCATAGTATATCCATGGTGTTAAGCTCGTGTGTAATCCTATTTTTCATTGTTATTCCTATTTTTAAACCCAAACGATTTGGATAGTTTCCGGTTACGTTTTAAGCTCTGAAATTCCTGTGACCCCGAATCTCTGTACCCCGTCATACCGTGATATCAACGCCCTGCAAAAGTGAGGTATCCTCAAGGCGATACAGGACTGAGTTGCTCTTGTTAGTATATTTTAATATATGTAAGTATCGCAATCGTGAATTTGTTTGTTTTCAGGCCATTCCAGTGCCTAATCCTGACAGCAAGTTACTATACGCCGTCGAGTTGGCCTCTGCTACAACCTCAGCTGCAGTGGCTGGTGGTGCGAACATAACGTCTAGCCAAGGCAAAACTGCCATCATAGAGTACAGCGGCAGGGTTGAATTCGCACCCGACTCAAGGGAGATGTCTGTCAGGGAAGGTGGTCAGGTAATCTGATGTTATAGTGGATAGAGAGAAGACTTGTGTGAGGTCATTACATCGGACTGGTTTTGATTCCGGTTGTGTCGCACATCTTGGGTTTCCGCACTTTTACGATTATGTCACGGAGAGGCCACAAAGAAGGATCCAATGCGGGGGAGGCTACCCTCGAGTAACGGTACACTAAGTTGAAATAACTGTACACTGACAACGAGTTCCGTTCCATACAGGTTACTTGTCGCCTGGTTCGACTGTTCAGTGTCCTTGGCTCAGTGACCGCCACATATACAGCATTGGGCACCACAAGTCAGGTCACCATGGCAGAAGGGGTGTACTCCAAAACATTCCAACTTACTACTCCTGATAACAATATGCCGGAAAAGGACAGAGTTTTCTTCATAAATATTACGCAAGTTACCGGTGGTAAGTGTTCCTGCGGTATATCTAACGTAAAGTTGTGGCCGTGTAACATGGCAGGATTTCTCTTGGGGCAGCATTGCCTGGAAATACTTACATAAGTCTCCATTAGCATCTAATTACAATTTCACAACTCAGTTTTGTAGTTCTATCTACATTTACTGCACAAAACCCGTATAGTCCTCGAGGAAAGGGGGTCTTGCAAAAGAGGGGACTTATTGCAAAATTTCACATACGCCATAGTGTTCTCTTTCATCGTTTTGCGTCGTTCTCAAATACACTCCATTGTTTTAGACAATATGTCTTCATTGTAGTGGACAACTCTGAAATTTCCGTGTCAGTCAAATATAGTCTCAACGTTTTTTCTGAAATGTCTCGTAGCGCTGAAACCATGATTTGGTGCTTCTTTCGTGAGAGGGGGTTTATTTAAAACTTGGACGTCTACATGAGGTCTCCGGTTGGAGAAGACGAAACAAATATTGACAAGAACCGGAAATATATTTCATCGATGGTTATTGCTACAGTTTTCACCCAGCTGAATGGATCCATCACTTAAAGGTGTTCCGTGTTTGAAATCACTGTCCACCATGGGCGTTAAGCTGTTGTTTATTCTGCACGAGCCCGCAAAAGACGTCTAGTGAAACCCTGTGATTATTTGTTTCCATACAGCTGATTCCCCACGTCTTGGAACCAAGTTATCTTCCAAAGTCACCGTTCAAGACAATGACGATGCCAATGGTATATTGAGCTTCAAGACAACGTCCCTGCGCGTCCCCGAAAACGCTACCTCAGGGAACACCAGGGTTGTCACACTAGAAGTACAACGCACCCGGGGTACCCTAGGGGTTGTGACAGTGCTTGTAAGAAGTGTTGGGGGAGGGGAGGCTTGGGGTGGTTTTGCTGACCCTCAAACTCTGCGCGAGGAGCTACGGAAGAGGTCCCAGGATAATAATGCTACAGTGGGAAAGGACTACGTGCAGCTGTACCAAGCTCTCACATTCCCGGTGAGTGACGACCTGTCCAAATTCTGCTGTACCTTTATCGTACCTAATCTTGAGGTGATGTCTTCCTTTTCCTATTATCTAACAAGAGTCGGAGTAGTAAGACATCAAACATCTACGATCTAATGGCCCGTGCAAACGGGCGCAACACTTTCCAATATTGTTGGCGCAGCATTGTTGGGAGTTGTTGCTAAGTGTGTGGTAACGGGCGCGACAACTTCCCCCATTGTTGGCCCAGCATTGTTGTGAGTTGTTGCCGAGTGTGTACAAACGGACCCAACAAATGCCAACAGCATTAGATTCATCAACTCTGCATTTGATGATAAACTTTGAAATTTTAGCGCGTGTCATGCTTCGGTGATCGCCCTAAGTGTGGAATCCGAACTGTAATGATGGTTTCCCACTCCGTCTGCTGTTTCTGTTTCATTTAATGTTTATTGAATGTATCCAACTTTACAGAGCGCTCATCCTTCACCAGCCGGTGGTCAAGTGAAGACCGTGCAGCTAACTATAATCGATGACGTAATACCAGAAGCGGATGAACAGGTTTACTTATTCCTGTCGAATACAACCGGTGGAGCAAGACTGGCCACGACTGCTGACAGCTTACAGGTATGGCAATCAACGAACAGCGATTTGTTAAAGGGGCACTGTCACGGATGTTTCAACAAAATATTATAAAATAAGACCAGTGATCTACAGAAACAACTCAGAATCCTATGTATACTGTTATTATGTCCTAGAAAGAAAAAGGAACTGAAACTTGCATTATATAGGCATTCTTACATAAGATTTAATAGCTTTCGCTATCAAATTTCCAAGTTTTAAAACTGTTCAGCCTGATACGAAATTAAAAATGTCATTTCACAATCCAATTCCATCCGCTCGATAGCACACGGAAATACTCCAAATCTTTACTCATCTTGTAGCTGAAAGGTTATTTAACAAATCTAGACGATTATTTTGTTCAATTCTCGTGAATCTGACTGCATTTAAGCTACCTAAATTAACCCTAAAATCTTGTAAAATGGTGACAGTGCCACTACGATATTTTGTAGCCAATTTCGTCATTTTCATATAGAGTCAGGTTACAGGAGCAGATTTCTGGCAGCCAGAATTTATGAAAACCACAGTAAATTGAGCTGTCGCAAATACTTTGGCCTTTGCTCAGTGCTTGGTAGTTTTATAATATTTGGCTCTTATATGGTTTTGTAACCACAACTTATATTTCTTGTTCATGCTGTTAGACTTGGGCAGTGGTAACAATCGAGGGTAATGACTTGATGAATGGTGAAGTTGGATTCGTGGCTGGATCTCAGTCCGCTACTATTGATGAAGATGGACTCGCCAGTGGTAAGTTCCTGCTATTCGTATCATTCGGCAAGCTCCAACTTTAAATTTGTAATCACCAAACTGCGTTCAGGAATCCGTGAATGAAAGCTAGCACCAATGAAAGTGAATCTAATTAAACGCATCAAGAGCCCTTTTCTTACCAAAACAGCCATGCCTGTTGTCCGAGCTACCATCACAATTCAAGCCCTGTTTTTCTTCTGCTGAATTGGGTGCTGAAATTCTGTATTTGTTATTCACAGCCACCCTGAAGATTGAGCGAGTAGGAGCAACATTTGGAGCCGTAGTGGTAAGTCTAAATATGAATCCCTATTTACTGCCCATTGTGAAGTCTTTCCAGACTAGTCTCACACTAGTCTCAGGCACAGTTTGAGTGGTGAGCCCATGAAAAACTGTACGCAAATGTTGTGTAGTCCTAGTGCCCTTGGACGAGTTCACCACGGAGAAGGTTCCCTGGGGTTTCACGTCATATTGCCACAGGGAGCACCTCCGAAATCGCGAGGGATTAAGCTGGAATATTCCATATGCTATTTGTTTAAAACTTGCTGTTCCTCTTTCTTGACTTTCCCTTTCTGTTTGTGTTCTTTTCATTCTTGCGTTCTATTTCTTGCCCCGTGAGTTCTAATTACTAACTAATTACACACCTTGATTTCTACGTCCTCTTCTCATTCTTATTTCCTTTGTTCTCTTTATCTTTCCTTTCTTTCTTCCCTATTTCATGCCTTCTGACCTCCTTGTATTCCTGATACTCACCGTATTCCTGATACTTGGTTTAGTGCTCTACTTACTGTCAAACTCTTCAGGTGGTACGTATCTCCCATACTGGCTTTGAATTCGTCTTCGGTCCTTTAAAATAACAGTCTACAGTAACTATACAAGAACTATTCTTTCACCTTCCTGGCAATACGCATGTACGATTTAGTGTGTTATATGACCATCTAGTTAGTTGAGCCGTTTGCATGTTAAGTAATCATCCATGCAAGAAGGAACCGAAACTCGACCATTGTTCTATGGCATTGAGGGTTCCCCACATAGGATGTGTCCCTTTGTTTTACCACAGAAAGTTGTCATGACTAGTAACATAATACAAGTGAAACAATTATAGATTTCGAAATGCTTGAGAAAATATGGCGATAAAAACTCTCCAGACCAATCACATTAATGAAAAACAAAGGAAAGAGAATCACTATTTTACGCTAGGTTCCCCATACACGAAGTCTTTAAAAATCGTATATCCTGTATATGAGTACCAACCACATGTGCTTATATCTTACCATAAACCCTGAGAAAAGTCTTTTATACATGATAATTTTACCAATTTTTGTGTCTAAGCCAATGAAATCGCCGATATTTTCTATAGAAAATAATTGCATTCCAGCATGCTTTGCCGTTTGCGCGGGTAGTTCTTATACGGATCATTACTTAAGGCCGCTCCTTGTACTATAACTACCGAACTTGTTCTCAGTTGTCTTTTCTAATTCAGATTGTTTTTCGTCTTGAGAATATCAAAGCAATAGCCATACGTCCTACTTTATGATCATGTGTTTGTATCATTGCCTTTCTGTACTTTCGTCAATGCTATTGTATTTACAATTACTGGGCCGGATTAAGGACTAATTTTGTTTATTTTAGGTTGTCTGGCGCGTCCGCGAATCTAACAAATGGTCCGAACTGTTGGAGCACCAGGGTACCGTGACTTTTAATCCCGGAGTACGGGAGTCCAACCTTGTGATTCGTCTGCGTAAAGACAATGTAAGTATTTTTTGCAGTAATTTTGCAGGTTTCGTACACGTCCGGGAATATCCTGAATTTTCATTTCCTTCCTGGGAAGTCCTTGAAATCCTGGAATATTAAGGAAAATCCTGTTAAGGGGGATATTTCTACCCATCAAAACTCCTCGAAAAAATAACTAAAGACCTCCTGTAAAATCCTGGATTTTTGTCATTCAGAAAGCGTACGAACACTGCCTTTTGCTCTATGAAGAGGGGACAAAGTAATAATTATGACAGTCGGCACAGTTAGAGTGGTTTTCGCATGACTGTCGTGAAACCAATCGCAAAGTAATTACACCAATTCTGAACAAAACGTATGGGAGTAATTACAAAGTAATTGCGAATTACTCACGACAGTCATGTGAAATCCGCTCTAGTGCTTAGTGAGGATTTCAAATCTGCCATCACTAGATTGAATTGACAATAAGTTTATAGCGGAGCTCCAGCGCCGCGCGAGCGAAGCACCATAAATAATGGAAAGTGGTACCAAGAACCTTTGAATAAACGAGGAAAAATTCATATTTTATCTTATTGGGAGCTTTGCTCAGTTTAGGCGGTGCCTAAATCTATATATTAATTTCAGAGACTTTATTCAATTCATTGACTGTTGTTATTCCTCATAGAACCCTGAGTACCAGTGGCAGTTCCACGTTGATTTAGTGGAGCTTCAAAACACACAAGGAGCCCGTATCAAGCCCAGCGCCAGGACTGCTGTAATCACAGTACTGCCGAATGACTATCCGAACGGTTTTATTGGCTTTTCTGCCGATGCGCTGTAAGTGAAAAGGCTTTGGTACACACTCGATCTTGCTCTTAAACCTGGTTTCCATATAGATAGATAGTTTGAGATAGACAGATAGATAGTTTATTAGGAAAGAATACATAGCAGCCCTAAGGCTGAATTGCGTATCTTACATGACAATAAATTTGATTAAATAACATTTATCTAAGACTATTTACAATAATAAAAATATAAATCTGTAATTACTTAAAATAAGTTAAAAGCTAAAATAGTTATTATTTAAAAATTGAATTTAAAAGACCGCACATTGCAGAGCTATAAAAGACTTCTTAAAACGATTTCGTACGAGAGCGTGGCAGCGAAAACGCGTGCGTCTTAAGTTGTGCTTGGCCGAGTGTCTCGGTGGAAACAGGGTGTGTATGCGTTGGTCATCCGAGAGATGCTCTGCGACATATGGAAACCGGGTTTCGTAACAGTCGCGAAACTCCAGTCGCAGCTGTCGCAGAGATAGAACACGGACGATTCCTGTAACACGAGTTGAAGCAGTCGCAAGAGTCGCAGCGTGTTACAGAAGTCGCGAACTCCGTCGGTTTCCAGATGTTGCATCTGCCGTAGCACGACTTTCTTCACGATCTGTTTTGCAGGACAAGACAGCTGCTAGATTGTTCGCAGATAAAATGCATTTCTTGACATAATTGGCTGCAGAAATTCTGGTAACGAGCGTTGGCCGCATTGATTTTAATTAATCAAATAATGAACCATTGTTGTCTTTTTTTTTGTAACAGTACATGACTAAGCATATTCTAATTTTCTACGAGCAGGGCAAAAAAAATGACAGCTAGGAGGATGCCGGACATGGAGACCGCCCAAAACGATTTGAGCTTGGTAATACCTAAGTGTATACTTATTCAATAAATATTTTGTTTTCTTTGCCAGGTACACGCCTGTAAATCTGAAGGCCACCCAAGTATCCCTTGACGTCATCCGTAGCCAAGGTAACACCACTGACGTCACGGTGACGTATGAAACTGAGATGCTCCCGGCTGCGTCCACGGAGGCTGGCGTTAGCACGGCAAAAGCTGTGGTGGGCCGTGACTATCAGAAACCGACTACTACAACTGTACGATTCCTCCCTGGTGAGGTGAGAATTGTTTGTAAATACAAAAGCAGGATTCATGTATATGCAGGGTCATGGGTCCTTAAAAACCTGGAAAGTCGTGGAGTTAAGAACTTTTTCAGGCTTGGAGAGTCATGGAGTGGGTACAAAAACCCATGTAAAGAGCCCTTGTCAGCCACACCTTTGTTATTGTTTTCCGTCGATATCAGACAACGAATTACGTGTAGAAATCTTGAAATAGTCTTCTAAAAACAAAGTTTTATTATTCATTTATCGAATTCAATTGAAAATATTGCGCTACATCCCCTAAATCAGCCGATTGAAATGGATGCTTTCTCTGTCTCGGTATGTTGCTAGGCTAAAAAAATGGAGGCTGACAGAGGCTCTTTAAAGTCATGGGAATATTTTTCCTGAAGAAAGATTTGCAAGATGTTGAGTGTGTATATTGTAAAATAAAAATAAAGGAACCTGAATCGAAACTATGAACGTGCTATCTTGGAAACAAAGGACACCCATGCTGTTCTTGTTATGCGCGACAACCTGCATTTTGAACCCTGATGTGGACATTGCGTAATTTCCGCTGTTTTTGAAGGGAACAGCCTGGAGATCTAAGCGAAATCAAGGCATCTGCAAAGATATAATGTAGCCATATCCTCCGCGTTCCAATGCGGAAGAGCTAAGATAATTCTTAGTTCTACAAAAGTATGAAAAGTGCCCAATGAATATTTCCGTTGTAAAGTAGCAATGTTTCTACATCCCATGCAGCTTTGGTGTGATAATTTATTTGGAAAACGTCACTCCTAGTTATTTCCCGTCTGATGTTTTCCCTACACACAAAACCCAGCTACTGAACATCGTCCAGGGTTCGTACGCGTCCTGGAAATCCTTGAATATCCCGGATTTTCATTTCCTTCCTGGAATTTTAAGAAAAATTCTGGAAAAGTCCTGGAAAAAAAATGTTTCAACTCAAATGGGGTTGAATCAGTCAGTTTCGTGAATATGATTTTGGGCTGCAAATTATGACATCCTCCAGACTGACGGGGGGAGGGGACATTGAGGGGAGGGGCATTTCTTTCCAGTAAATACTCCTGTACAACTGGAAAAATAACTTACTGGAGACTTACTGGAAAATCCTGGATTTTTGTCATCCAGAAAGCGTACGAACCCTGATTGTCGTACCTCATTTTATTCCTCATCAGACATTGAAGAAGATCACCATACGTCTTACTCCCGAGACACCGTCCGCGAGCGCGTACCCAAAAGCGTTCAGAGTCAGTCTTAAATCTGCGACCAGCCAAGCGGTGTAAGTTCTATTAGTTCAATAAAGCTAGTTTTGGTTGTTAATTTTATTATACCATGGTCTTCATTTTGTTGACTTCATTTCTTGCTGAAGGAGGAAACGTTTTCATTTTCTTGACCAAACGTTTAAGAAAGGACAGGTGCTTGGTCAGCTTAGTCCCTGGCGTTCTTGGCGGGTTTCCTGTGGTTAGGTTGGGACATCACCGGGAAGCTCGCTCGCCCGCGCACATCCAGCGGTTTACCTTCTCACTGCATACAAGGACAAGGAAAGCCTGGTACCAGGCATTTAGAAAGCAAACTACGATGTAATATCCCATACTTTAAGACCAATTGATGTGGTTTTTTATCCAGTATAAATTCTGCACGTAGTAAGGCTATGGTGATCATCTCCAATAACGGCGAAACGACCCAGTTGTTGGCTCTACGGGCTTCGTCGAGAAACACACCTCTGACAGACGAGGCTATTAACAAGTAAGCATACGCTCCTAGCCTAGCATGTCACCCAAGTGTGTATTAACCTGCGAGCCGGCTCTTCGGTGTTTTTTTTTTTCGGATATTTGATTTTTATTACGCGTGGGATTTCTGAGTTCTTTCCCTCCGCGACAGAGGAATCCCGCGCGCCAGGAAAATAAATATCCGAAAAAAACACTGGAGAGCCGGCCCGAAGGTTACAGCCGATTGCGCTTGACTGTTTAACCCTAACAGTTCGCACGTTATGTTGGAACGTTGGAACGTTGCGTTCCTAGGATGGAACGAGACGTTTCTATGCAGAACCAAACGTCTCTGATTGGTCAGTGAAAAGTAAACATGGCGGTTGCTCTTGGAAACGTCTCGCTTTTTGTCTCACAACGCAACTTTCAAACGTAACTGTTTAGGTTAAACAGTCAAACGCAATCGGCTGTAAATGTGCATTTGTCGCAGGACAGTTTGCCCCACTGTGGATAGGGTAGCTTTCTAATGTTCGTCGGTATTCTGGATGCAGGGAACCTCTCCTGTCTCTCCTATTATATCTTCTCCTCTATGACTTGTCCTGAGTTGGTATTCCTATAGGCTCGTTCTTGGTTCCGTTCTTGGTAACCATTCCATTCCTTCCTTCACCCGGTATTTCTGCCGTCCCTTCGCCCCCGATCGTATCTCACGTGGCGAAATGAGAAGTCTTCACCGCGAGATTTTCTCATATTCCAGCCCCTCATATCCCTGTAATTTGACATCCTGATTTGTGGTTTGGGACATTTTATCCCTTTTTTCAGAATCCTTGCTGACTTGAAGAATGCTGTGAAGAACACGCTTAATAACGATCAGATTATTCTGACTAAGGATATCATCAAGTCCATTCTCGATGACAAGAAGAACAGACCCACTATGACAGAGCAAAGGTAAAGGTTTCTGTCACTTGAGCTCTCAGTTGTTGTTTTTTTTCAGTCCCCCTTATATAGTGTGTCACAATTTCTTTCAAAAGTGGAACACGATTTTAAATTTGACATTAGTGTATTTCCATGTGAATACAGTAAAAACCCGCGTATTAGAACCTAGAATTTTAGCCTAAAACAGGTTCTTATTTGATTTGAAAACAAGGAAACAAGGGGTTCATATGGATAATTCTAGCGTAACAGGTTCTTAAAATCCAGGTTCTTATATGCGGGTTTTTACGGTATGTTTCAGTGACTTTCTTTGTCCAAAAGACAAGATATACCTTATTCAAAAACGGTTGCTTTGGTAATTGATCTTTGAATCCCCTTACTGTTTAGTGATCTCAGGCAGTGAATCGGATTCTTTTCAGCGCTTCAACGACCAAAGCCCAAGCAACCTTTATTGAATTTGGTGTATACGAATACGCTTTATTTATTATTTAAAGTACACCTTGAAGCCGCACTGTTCTGAGGCGGACCAGCCCGTGCAAGTAGATTTTCGATCCTTCTCGTTCAAAGGGTGTGAATAGAACGGGCACTTTGTTCTACCGAGGCTGCTTTTTTGTGCCACCTAAATGGAGTATTTCCTTCTCTAATTTTTCATATATATTTTTTATCCAATGCTATCACTAACTAGTATCTTCTTTTAGGCTCCAAGAGATCACCAAGGCTACCGTGATGGATATATTCGATGAATTACTCGATCCCAGCCGAAGTGACACTAGGTATGCTTAACTAAAACCACTTAGTTTGAAATCAAACGCAACCATTAACACGTCTCTCCATTTCTAGTTAAAGACCACCGGCGTGTGTACAACCGATTATATTTCAGAGATACCTGGCTGGGAGCCTTCAAACAGCTACGATTTTACGCGGAATGTCACGCCAAAGCTGAAAAACGTTAACTATGTCACTTCTCAAACCAGTTTATTTACCAGAAGATCATCATTTCTTGAGCAGGGTGTCAGACCACTTTAACACTTCAACATGGCATGTTAAAAAAATGTTGAACGTTCTGCAATGAAAATAATGTTTTGCGAAAATATGAATGTTGACTCAAGTGTCGGGTGAGATTTCGAGCACAGGGAATGTACCCAGGGTACCAGAGGCTCCAAGCTTCACTCGTTTACTGACAAGCTAAGCCAAGACGCCGTTTCAGTAGATTATGCGTCTTGTATACAAGTGAAGCTTGGAGATACACAGGGTGATAAGAATGTTAATTTGCCATTTATCAGGGGCCGTTCAGATCTGGCAACAGTGTTTGAAGAGTTCGCTTTCGCCTTGGCGTATGGACAACCCTGCCCCACCACCACCACTCTGGGGCTGAAGGGCAAACGTGCTTACGTAGACGTGATCAAGAAACCCTACACTAGTCTCAATGGACTGCAAATTAAGTCTGTGTAAGTAGGAGAGTGATCGCTACCGAAGATGGGAGTTCAAACCCCGGCCGGACCAACACTCAGGGTCCTAAATAATTGAGAAGAAGGTGCTGCCTTTGCTCGTCTTCTCGGGTAAGGACGTTAAACCCGTCTCTCACATACCCGTCTCTCACATACGGACCAGAGGGACGTTAAAGAACCACGAGGACCTTCGGAAGTTGCCCGACCTCTGTGTCACAGAACTAACTATAAAAAAAAAGAAAGAACTAACTATACTAACACACACTCATGTTTATAAACTGGTTTGTATAGGATGAGTTATCCAAAATTTACTTTAAAGGGAGGCTGTCACGATACGCGCATGCTCCAGGAACGATCACTGAGGAAAACTATTTAGACCATCCTATCAGGAAGTTATTGAAGAATATGTAAAACGTAAACATTTGGTCGGATGGATCGAGAAATAGCGAGATTGAAACGGATTGTTTTCGTGGTTTTCTACCTTCGCTGGCCATCGTTGAGGGACGATAATTCTTTGTTTTGAGATGCACAGAACAGCTGCGCAGTTGCGTGAAAGCCTCCCTTTAACTTCCGCACCAACTCAGTATAACAGAGGAAGTCTTTTCAATGATGCTTTGTAATTATAAGTAACTGTTGTTTGCATTGTCTTTACAGCACCGGTAAACACTATTTCCAGTACCCATCCAATCTGTATTCAATCCCTGTGGGCTCCTCGGGGTCCAATGACTGTGGCGAGATCCATTTTATCGAGTACCACAACTCGCACTGGTTTGCAGGTTCCGTGGTGAATGACAAGGTGAGTTGACTCACAGAGATCACACTTTTTCTATGTGTATCCGAATATTCAAGATCCCTAGTCAGCCAATCCTTTGACATAGACAATATCGGCGGTCTTTTATTCTTGTTACCACCCAATTCAGATCATGTGATGATTTGTTTGGGTGGATACGTTTGTTAGTTCTGCACATACACTCGGTCGAGCGAGAACAAATTGATAACTATAACCTCCTAAAGGAAAAATAGGGTGGCAGCCCTATCAATATAGGTAGTCTTAAATATGTCCGATCTTACCTGTAAAAGTATTGAAATAACCACCTACACCTATCGCGCTTCATCTGCGCTAAATCGTCCGAAGGAAATTGATCCTTTCTCGACTCGGTATGTTGCTAGGCTGACAAAATGGCGGCTGAGTGAGACACAGGAACTCCCTATTCACCTTGCCTTTCTTTTCTCTAGGTGATGTCTACATCTGCAAACGATACCACTGCGTTTAACAAGAACAAGGATCCATTTACTTACGTCATATATAGTGGCAACAAGCGCGTTACACCAGTCGGAGCCAAGTAAGCATTCAGTCTCCTTTGTTACTTGTAAAGGGCTGTTCCATATTATATCCCCCTATCGAGGAACCTGGAATTTCCATAGATGTCGTTGTGTTTGACCCTGGAATTTCCATTTTACCCTAAAATTTCCACAGGGCATTCATTTGCAACTGTGGAATTTCCTCAGGCCCACAAGAGAATGAGGAATCTCCACAGGGGTTGCTTCAGATTTCCACAGGGGGTGTACAGGAGACTGAAATTTCCACAGGGGTAGAGCAATTTTTGGAAATTTCCTCGATATGGGGGCTTTTCCCACGGATGGGTTTCTGCAGAAATTCCCTGTGCAATTTGAATCCTTATACCTGGACGAAAACTGAGCGCGACAACGAAGGTGGATCGCTGCACCAACAGAGTAACAAAGAACTGAGGCCCAGCAGAAATGTGTTTGACTATGCACACACGGGGTGTGTTCTCTTTAAACAAGCTGCTATTGAACGTTTACATAACATATAATATATACATGATAATGGCTGGTTTCGTTATTTTCTAGATGTGTGTATTGGGACTTCATTCAAACAGTTTGGTCTACATCAGGGTGTATGGTCAAGGTCAGTTCCTTCCTGTTGCTAGTTGTCCACGCAGTGGCTCATCACAAGTCGGAAGAACCACATTCTAGTACCCAGCGCTCCCCAGCTCGTTACCTCGCGGGGAGGCTCTGGTGACAGCAATTGACGCATGCGCGAGATTTGATACAGAGCCATTGGAAGAAACACCTTTCTGCGCATACACGTTCAAAATCAGCCAATCAGAGAACGCTCTCAAATGGACGTCACCAGGGCTTCCCCTGCGAGCAGACGAGCCGAGGAGCTCTGGGTTCGAGAATAGAATTGCCAAGGAAATTTTTGCGAGCGTACGAGGAGGCTCGTTCGACGTATACTCGTCTCCGAATCCCCTTCTTTTTAAAGCCAAAAACCTAAATCAGTGAACGTTGCTTTGGGAATTAAAGCACGAAAACAATAACAATGACATTTTTTTTGCTTGACTGAGCACCAAACAATAGCGCGCGACGATCAAAGATTAATTCCCCAAAAAACCAAACTTTATTGAAGAAGGTGTATGGTTCTGAAGGGTATCTTTAATTTTCTGTATTCCTCATTTTATCTTTTGCTTTCTTCGTCCTCAGAATGACCAAAAGGACTTCGTTGAATGCCAGTGCACGCATATGTCAAATTACGCAGCCCAGGGGCAGAGTGACGACCGAGTGGGCTATACGAACTACTTCTTTGTTGCATGCTTTGTTTGCTTGGTAAGAATAGCATACGATCAACATAAATAGGCGCGCAAAAACGTTAGTAGTCAGTATTTTGGTTCCTTCAGTTTAGCATCACTTCTAGAAAGATGGGGCTTCTTTGCCATCGCGCTTAAGGCGTACATTTCACTGACCTCCATCAAAATCGAAATTAACAATGGACTTCCTTAGCTTAGCTCTGGTGTAATATTGTCTCATTTCAGATCACGTGCCATCCATTTCAATAATCTTTCTTTGTTTTGAATACCTGCGTATTCATGTCCTTCGATGTGTAGGAGAAGAGTTAAGAATACCCATGGGAACACCACGTTACCTGAAACGCCCAGCTGAAGAGATCTATTGTTCAATATTATAATATCCTGCTAGCCGGCTCTCCAGTGGGTTGTTTACAGATTTGATTTTTTTTTTGTAGCGTGGGATTCCTGTGTGTTCCCCCTACGACACAGGAATCCAGCGTGCTAAAAAAATCAAAGATCCTGAAGAAAAAAAACACTGGAGAGCCGGCTAGCCGGCATATGTTATAAGTGTTACGTTATTTTCTCTTGCCCATTGGCGAGGTCTTTGCTGTCTTTTCCGGCGCACAACAAACCAAAACACCAGCTCCAGCAAGCAGGCCAGATGAGAAAGACCTGCTTGATCCAGGCTAGAAATGATGATACATCGAAATGATGATGATACATCGAAATGATGATGATACATCGAAATGATGATACATGTGACTCTTGTTATCAACAGGGGGCGTTTGCACTGGCCCTGTTGTCCCATCACGCATGCTCAGTAGAGCAGCTCTTCTCGGCCAAGCTCCTGATGCATATGTTTTTCGCCTGCATGGCTGCACACGTGAGTAGCGTCACAATAAGCTAAACCAGCAATAAACGCCTTTAAAGTACCACTAAGGGACGGACCATTATTTTTTTGGTGGGGGGGTTTGGGCAATCTCGTACCCAGAGCCCGTCATCTTTTGGCCAGCGGCAAAGATTCAGGGCTCTGGGGGAATCGATTTTTTTAAATCCCAGATTCTGGGTTTCCGGTTTGATTGTTGTATGAAAGTTCGTTACGTTTTTTACCTACCACGCATGCTCACAAATCGGATTCCCCCAGGGCCCTGAATCTTGCCGCTGGCCAAAAGATGACGGGCTCTGGGTACGAGGTTGGGGTTTGGGAAATTTTTTCATCCAAACAATTTGTTTTCGGGTCGTCAAGTTTGCAAACGTTTTTTTTTTTTTTTTGTACGTCATGCGCCTGCAAACAAATTTTTTGGGATTTTTGTTTTTGGCTTAAATAGGTTTACAACTACGCTCGTTTACACGTGTGACTTTTTGCTGCAAACTTATGTCGCGGCGATTTTTTCGCACCCAAATCGCCATGTAGACGGGCAGCAAATTCGTTGCGATCTTGGCGATTTTTCTTGCGCGGTATCACAGTGGTTTCGCGAGCATACCCGTTTACATTGGCGAGAAAAATCGCCGTGACAAGTGTAAACCGGCGTTTAGATTGAACTCAAATCTCACACAGGACATGAAAGCCTGACCTAGCCAGAATATTATTTTCAGTTTTGCTATAAATAAGGTGTATGATAGTCCCAATCTTTGGCAATTTTTTTTTCCTTTTTTGCTCACAAACAATTTATTTTATGGTTTTAGCTCTTGCAAACATTTTTTTTTCAAAATTTTAGACCCCCCCCCCCCCCCGTCAAAAAAAAATCACCGTTCCTAAAGGCAAAACAAAGTTTAAGATTTGATTTACGAAATTCATCCGAGAATACTGCTCTATATTCTCTAAATCAGCCGATGAAAATACCGACTTGGTATGTTGCTATGCTGTCGAAATGGCGGCTCACACAGGCTCTTTAACCACATGGACAAATGCCGCCCGAGTCGATGAACCTTGCCAGTAAACCTTTATTTGCTTATGATTTGCTTTGACATTTTATTTCAGTTAATGTATGTCATTGGTGCATATGTGAGCTCCACGACAGTTGTAGTGAGCGAGAGTCCTGCCGTGCGATGTTCTGTACTTGGTATCTTCATTCATTACTTCTTCTTGTGTCAGTTCTCGTGGATGTTTGTGCAGGTACGAACCTGTCCTTTTTCACCCGGCACTTTGTAAAAGGGGACCTTACACAAACAAGAACTTACCTTGAATGGTCAGTTTTTTGTTATTTGAGCGCACGGTTCACGCCACCGCCTGAAAGTCACGGTAATCTGAAAAAGGAATTCAGGGATTTTCATGGAATTCTGCAGTCGGTCAGGGAAAAGTAGACTCAAAGTCAGTTAAACTCAGTTTGGTCCAGTAATCCTGAATCTTGGGCAATTCTATAGGATTATTCAAAGCTTCAGGAGGCTAGATTCCGCTAAGAAAATAGCACGAAAAAAGCGATATCGCACGAGTCGCGCAGCGACGAGGGCGATATCGCCTTTTTGAGTGCTATTTTCGGCGGAATCTACCGACTGAACGCTTTGAATATACTTGAATCCTATGATATCTCGTCCTCAATTTACACAAAAAAGAGATATCATAGGATTCTGCAGTAAATACAATTGTGTAATTACTTAGTAATTGGTTCGGCTTGCAATTGGCTGGAAAAAAAAAACCATTTAGGAGCAAGTTGTGATTTCTCTCGATTTTGATTGGCTAGTGATTGCTCAATTGCAATTGTTTTCACGACAGTCATGTGAAAACCGCTCTATCGTCTATGAAAAGTTAAAATATTCGTAGCTGCGTTTCTTATTCCCTTGCTTATGTGGACTGTGTGCCGGTTGTTCAGAGAGGGCCTAAATTACCACTTTTACTTTAACAAAATGTTTCAAAGAAGACACTGTTTTTCTGCTTCATCTATAACTCCCATAGGGGTATCACAGGGAGAACAACGCCCAAAACGCCCCGCACGCAAAATATTTGTCAACCGTGGACATAAAATAAGTATAATTGTAACCGTGAAAAGAAATGTACATTTGCCCATAGTTATCAAAATAACCCTCCAGATTAATAGAAAAACCTTTCAAGTGTTAGACAAATGCAATTCTAGGTTGTTTTGGCCTGTTATCAAGAGGATGGAACTGGATTGCGATTTGAGTTATTTTCTTGTCAGAGAAGTGGCCAGCGAGCGTGCGAGAGCCCCTTTAACATGACTTGCGTATTTCGCATTTCAGGGCTGGAACTTGTGGAGGATCCTTGTTCTTAATGACGAGCACACGGATAGGAAATACGTGTTGTTCTTCATTCTAGGATGGGGTAAGTTTGATTTTCACCTTGTTTTGTTTCAAGGTATCGTAATACGTCGCATTGTTTGGCTGCGAGCTATTTTCGTTGAAAAATAAATCGACGCGCGCACTGTCAACAGCTAGGATATCGTGTTGATGCGTCCTCAGTTAATACTTGTCGAAAAGAATCAGCGTTACAGGAAACTATTGGCACCAGTGTAATCTTTATTCTCAAAATGCTTCTTTTCTGCTTAGGTCTCCCAGTGGTTGCCATAGTGCTGTATATTGTCATCGCCCAAGCCGCGTTCTCGTGGGCGTTCACTGACATGTATGGAGATGTTCACAAAAATGGCGACATGTAAGTTCAGCACTACTAGAACATAGTGTCTCTAGGATGGTAATTTTCCATGCGGTTGGACGTTAACGAATGTTATAGGGTATGCCCAAAGCATGTCATCTCCCCGACAACGCAAAATGGCCATAAAATACATATATTATTATTAGATGTTTTTTTCATGTAATACGTATTTTTCCGAGCTCCGCATGGGTGAGGAAAATGTGAGCAACGAGTAAAATGTCTGCCAGTATTACATGAAAAACATCTGATGAGTTATTTATTTTACGACGACCAAAACTATTTTCTTTTCTTTCAAGATTCGCTGGAAAAAGTACACATTTTTTCACGTGCGCGCGCAACCGGTATTTTTTACCGGTTTACTGCAGTGTTGTACGGCTTTTAACCGTGTGACATGGCTTTTGACGTGTAATACGGCTCCATATCTTCACTCAATTTTGACCTTATATGGTAAAATGACTTTACAGTCCTATAATAAATCAGGAACTAAATCTTTAAAATTAATTGTCATCCCGTCCTTCTCGCGTGTCACAGCTCTTACCTTTAGATGTATGGACATTTCTACACGGAGAAAGAATGTGTTTATCCATTCAAGCTCATTATAGAGACGGGTTTTCTCCCGGACTTGGCTTGTGAAAAGAGGAAAGGGATCTTGACGGACAACTACAGAAAAGGCTCCTTAAGAAACTCTTTTAAGAAACTATTATTCATTTGAAATCTTTTTCAAGGTGTTTCATCCCAAATGCGTATGCCGGTCTTGCCACAGCCGTGGCTCCCGTGCTCATATTCCTCATGGGCGTGGCTGTAGTGTTTACCCAGGCGTATCAGGTCACCATGCAATGGCGTTACTATGACGATATATACAGGGGTCACTACAATATCAAAGTAAAGCATCTTGTTTGTATTTCCAAGAAATCTTTGAAGGTCGCAAGTTTAATATTCTCTGTTTGGCGCCAAAATTATACTCCCGTTTGGAAGCCATTCGGGTTTCTAAGTCAAGACATTCTACAATATTGGACAAAAGGGTGGAGAATATGTAAAATGCCACTTATCTTTTGAGTTTTCAACTAACTTAAGGCCCCGTTTATCCCCCCCTACCCCCTAATCAATGTTGCCGTGATGATGGGCGTCCATCCTTCGACACGTTCCTTGCAACATTGCTTCGGGGGAGAGGGGGAGGTTAAATGACAGGAGTAAGCGAAAAAAGAAGCCATTTCAGGAATTTTCTCTACAGGTTTTGTCCAAGATTGTAGTTCTGCACAAACATTCTATAACCATGCCAAATATTTCTATTTTATTTTCCTTCTTTTCCCGGCAATGAAAAAGCTGAATGTTATGTTTAACAATTCCTATCGTGGCTTACTTTTTTTTTTTTTGTCAAAACAGAGGTTCGTCACGTAATCTTCCTGTTCGTGGCGGTCACCATCACGTGGCTGTTCGCTGGTCTTCATCTCGCATATGGTTACCTGTGGATGATAATTCTATTCGTCATATTAGACATTTTATTGGTAGGTGAACTGTAGGAACTGCAGAATACGCATAGGCCCTATCGTCAGTAAGCAAAGGAATAATTTTAACTTCGTCCCCAAATTGCGACTTACCTGTCCAGTCTGTTTGTTCTTTAAAAAATAGGCACTCATGGAGTGCATGTGGCTCTGGAGATTTTAATACATGTCCTGTCTCGACTTGTGGACAATCTGCCATTAGGACATTGCGCTTTGTTATAATATACATCGAACTTGCGTAAGTCGCCATTTGCGTCCCCAAATGGCGACTTACCTGTCGAGTCTGTTTGTTTGTTCTTTAAAAAATAGGCACTCATGGAGTGCATGTGGCTCTGGAAATTTTAATACATGTCAGTCTCGACTTGTGGACAATCTGCCATTACGGACATTGCGCTTTGTTATAATATACATTGAACTCGCTATCGCAAATCTGATTGGTCGAGAGCAAACAATCAATTCTCGATGTCTCATAAACTTGTCATGCTATATGTAATATCTGCAGCAGATATTTTTTGCATTTTTTCTTAATCGCCAGCTGGCGACCAAGTGAAAAAACTGGTCGCCAGGTGGCATCAAGCTTGAAAGAGCACCAAAATTTTGGTCGCCAGCTGCCGCCTAAGTTCAAATTTTTAGTCGCCTAGCCCTGATTTGTGGTCGCAATTTTCAACCCAGAGCAGCATTAATTAGGAAGAAAATTATTGCGCTTCTTTTTTCAAAAGTATGATTAACGTGCTTGATTATTGTCATTCCAGGGCATATACGTGTTCATCCTTTACTTCATTTTACGTAACCAAGTCCGGGGCGTGTTCAAGCGGACGTACGCTTTCCAAGGCGAGCCTCCTCCAATACAAACTCACGAGGACTTCTTCCGCGGGCCCCACGGCAGCCTAGAGAGAAGTTCAGGAAGCTCGAAACGGCTTAAACCACACCTTTCACCTGATGAACCGGTAGGTTACCAGGAGACATGGGGAGCTTTAAATTTGTCAGAAGTTTCTGTTCTTTGGACCGTTGAATAATGGTTCAGGTTTTTTTCCGATTCAAGCGAAATGTCGTGTGGGATGGCGCTTAGCATTTGTCGATTCGCATTTAGTTAACGATCTTTTAACTTATTTGGTTAGAGGAAACGGTTGTTTTTATATGTCTCAAACCATTCCGATCTTTTCGTTCCAACCGAAACGGTGGGACAACCTCTGGGAGTGATCCACTTGTTCCAACCAGTATGACCCAAACAATTTGACTGATCCATCTGCGTTCAGAGTAAGGACCCATACGGTGGATTTTTTTTTCTCTCGTTTCTAACATTAAAGCCCATCACCACCGGGAGCTTTGCGCCCTGTTTTCTTTTGTCCTCAATTGATCCATTGTTTGTCGGGTGCTCTGATTGGCTAAGAGTCCGCAAAGCCTGTCGGTTGGTGATGGGCCTTTAATTTCAGCCACCCTTTCGCTCTCGATCGTACCTCACTGCGATATGAGACGTATGAATTCACCACGGGATTTTCTTATGCATTATGTATTCTCTTACCCTGGTATTCTCTCGTTTGTACCATGTTATTGTTTCACAATTATAGAGGATTAAGTCAATCAAAATCAACGATCACCCCACCCCACCCCCCCCACCCCATAAGAGACAGCTATGTTGTCGTCTCCCTCCTAGTGCACGTTTTGCGGGAAAAGAGATCGCTACTCATCATCTCGCAAACATCTCTCACTTACTAGTACTAGCTGGCTCGGTTTTCAGCCGTGTATCTGTGCCCTAAAAAAAAAAATTGTATAAGTTACTGTGAATAGCTTGGCACGCGCATTCACCTCCCCCTCACCCTTTGTGGTAGAATTCAGAACCATACATATTTAAAATTATCAACTTTTCTAGGTTATCCTCCTAAGTCATCGCTCATTTGAGACTCCCGAGAGTATCCGGCATCAACAGAGTCCTTCTGTTAGTTTCATTTCATTCCACTTTTCCCTTCCACTTAATATCCCTTTGCACACTTTACATCAACATTATGTTTTATTGCATAATTTGGCACCATGTATATGTAATATTGTTTTCTTTACATTCGCACTGGCGAAGAGGCAGATGCATCGAAACGCCCGATAATTTATTCTCCATGCTATGTGCAAATGTCATGCTTATAATGTTCATAGTACCATGTTCATATAGCACTTCATACACACAACATATTGTTTTTCTGAAAGACATTTTAAAGGCCCATCACCAACCGGGAGCCTTTGCGCCCTGTTTTCTTTTCTCTTTAAATTGATCCATTGTCTGTCGGGTGCTCTGATTGGCTAAGAATCCACAAAGCCTGTCGTTTGGTGATGGGCCTTTAACATACTTCCTTTCTATTTCCTTTTTAAGTATCCTATGCAGTTAGCATTTGTCTCTTTCCTTTTCATTGCATCTTGTAACACTGTCTTTGTAACTTCTACGAATATTTTACTCAAATAGTCAAACGTGTCATTGATGCTGTTGTCTAAACTGCTTTACTTTTTATTTCCACAGGTTGATTGGGACGATATGGAGATCGGGCAACTCCGCGAAGCACTCGGAAGCTAATCGTAAACATGGACGACACGACCTCTCTCGGCCGAGTGAACGATACTTTTGAAGATGACATGGAAAACCAGGATTTCGATGATCTGATTTTTGCACTGAAAACTGGAGGTAACTTCGATCCTAATCCAGATATTGAGAAAGATCCTGACTTTGATCTCAGTCATGGAGAAGAGCATTTTGAAATGCGACGAATTTCTATAGCTGACACACATTTATGACCACATTAGAATTGTGCAAATATATTAGAAACATGTATATGGTATGTCAGGCGAAGCTACAGGCTCTTTACGATCCGGAAATATATTGCCTTGAACAAAAGACCGTGTTTCGGGAAGGACAGCACCAAACGCAGAACGCTCATAGATCAGATACTTCACTGTGTTGTCTTAGCGTTCCAGATTCATGACTTTCCTTGATGTGTGATGCTCATAGACTAGAATCCGCGACTCTATAAAGCCCCAGCATTCCAAATATCCCCTTTGATGTATCATAATGGCAACGATTTTTGTAGTTTTATCTCTCATCAATCCTTTAAGACATCAATCCTTAAGGATTCAACGATTCAAGATTTTGCAAGGTATTTGTATATTTTTGTGCGACTAGTATGATGCTCTTAGTCGTAAATCATCACTAGTACAACTAGTGTTTTTTTTTATCATTACTGCAAACCATATATTATTTATATGAAAAAAGCTTTGTATAAAAGTGTGTGAACAATTTAGCTTCTCATTTAGGCCCAGATGGAAATATTTTATTGTGTACAAAATTTATTGAAAGTTATGATTTTTTTTACATATCTTCGGCCTATATTGCAGCCAATCAAATGGGTTTGCTCTCTTAACAGTGTGTAGGAAAATGTAGATTTTTTTATAAGTGGTATAGTAGCCAACTTTTTTAATAGTCAGGCTGAAAGTGTCGGAGAAAACCGCCGGACACAACTACATTGTAAAGAATAATACTTGTTCAATATTCCCGCTCAATATTTTTTGAAATACGTATCTTATTTTGTTTGATTTCAAATCGAGCGAGTTATATTTTTGTAATAGCACCCTTGTAATTTTAACAAGTGCCAAATAAATATTAATAAAGCTTTATGCACAATCAATTATAACTACTGTTTTGTGTTTTTTTTTTCGCTAGTTTTATCATATGGATTGTGTCATGTAATAGATCAAACACTAGGAAGCGTGTTTCATCAGGATTTCAAACACTGAGAAGTTGGTTGAAAAAACGAGGCAAAGCCGAGATTTAATATTTGTGAAGTAATAGATCAAACACGAGACAGAGTGTTTCATCAGGATTTCCAAACACTGAGAAGTTGGTTGAAAAAACGAGGCAAAGCCGAGGTGTTTTAACCGACTTCGAGGTGTTTGAAATCCTGATGAAAACTCTATCGAGTGTTTTCATATTACTTCTGAAACGAATGATTTAATGCCGAGAGAAAGAGGGAATAAAATCTCAAAATTCTATGCAAATTAAGACTGCGTTTTCCGAACTCCTCCACGGTTATGATTTTCTTTTGTTCAAACATGATTATTTGTTAATGAGTTTGAGAAGCATTCGAGGGGATCGTTCTTTTCGTTTTACCGGGCGCCGAAGTCCTTGATTCAGACTTGTTCCTGTCTGTCATGTTAATTCTTACCTGCTGCCCTGCACGTCTACCATTTCTCCTATGTTGTGCTTCTGACAATGTGAATACTTTACATTTCCTATTTTGTTCCTATCTTTTTCTTTTAAAGTGCATATGAAAAGAAGTCAGTTTTCGGATTTTTGGATAGATCATTATTAGATTAACATTCTGAACAAGCTTGAGAAGCCCAGGACCGTAGCTAGCGGGGGGCAGAGGGAGCAGTTGCTCAGCGAAGTAAAATTTTTAGTGTCAACATGTGGGGAAAAACCTCCTTGCCCCCCCCCCCCCCCCCCAGCAAATACAAAGAATGACCAAGGCTTGCCCCCCCCCCCCCCCCCCCCCCCCCCCCCCCAGCAGTCAAAAATTCTAGCTACGGCCTTGAAGCCGCGAAGCTATGCGCTCGTAAGTTACGAGTTTTGTGGCTAGCTAATTAGCATGCGAGTGATGTAATTTGACACATCATTTTGTTTGCTTCTGTTCAAAGAGTATGACCGTGATCACGTTAAAGACCTAACTTGCATACTAAAGAAGTCTTACAATCCTTACAAAACTGGTTCGGGTTACGGAGATAAAAATGTTTTCCCTAAACTTTCTTTATTTGAATTCCCTGCTGCATGTCTGAAGGGTACAAGAAGCCGAATTCGTCATTTTCTTTGATCAAAATTACACGAAACAGTGTCATCTGATATCCCGAATACCTAATGCGCTAGCTAGAGATCACAGCAAAATACGTAGTTTTGAATGGCTATAGCATCGCTGCATTTTAACGAAATTATTTTAAACTTGCAGGGCTTTCTTTTTTAAAAACGATGTGTTGAAAAATGTTAAAACTAATTTCGTTTCATATGCACTATAAACTCGGAAGATAATATTTTCCAGATCTACCCTATAGCGCATTTTGCGTTTTAAAGTAAGAAATTACTGATCTTTGTTAGATTTTTGTCGTCTGCCTAGCAAGCATTTCCCTTGGGTTTCAGAGCTCTAGAGAAACGTACGAACGACCTCAACCCATCTTTCCCGTGGCCAAAATATCGAGAATCCCCCCCCCCCTTTTGTACTTCCCCGCATTTTCATGATTCTACGATCTCTAACTTTACATTTCCGAACGCTTTTCTAGGTTTCATTTGCATTTTATGTTAAAGAATTTGGTTGTGAAGCCTGGCTACGGCCTTATTCGTTAAAAAAAACTCGCTCGTTTGATTGACGGAAGCCATACCGCAGAATTATAAAAATTGTAGTTCGGAACACTTCAGTCATAAACAAACACACAAATATGTTCATTTTTATTTCTCTTCGCTTCTGTTATATTTTGATATCGTTCCGTGTCGTTATATTTTACTTTTATATAATACTGTTTATCTATTTCGTTACATTTGTTTACTTATTTTTGTTTACAAACCCGCGTTGATTAAAAAAAAAATGATTTAGCTGGTAGATTCGATTAATCTAATTCTGTAATTGTAATCCTACTTTAATGAAAAAGGGTATCTCTTAATTTTATTAGAACCTACCCACCTAGTTTGAGAATTATTTCACTGCGATCATTTCTCCAATAATATCACGCACGTTACCGGTTTTGTAAAATTTCTACCTTGAAAGGAATTAGGGAAAGTGCTTCGAAAGAACTAGTTTCACTTTGAATATGTATAAAGTATTTCTAATTTTTGTTGCAGTGAAGGGTCAGTAAAAAACTAGCATTTTTTCCTGAAACAATTCTCGCCCTGGCGAGAAAACAAATTTTGTTTATCAGTGGGTAGTCGATAACTGAAGAAATTTTAAATTAGTCTCGTCATATCAATTGTTTTTTTTTTGCAGCTGCAATTCTGGTCTTCTACCTTGACTAACTTTTTTATCCGTTTTGGGATTGTTTTGCCCATGTATTTCTATAGAAGAAATACATTGTATTCCTATAGAAGAAATACATTGTATTTCTATATAAATACAATGATAATATGGAAGGAAAAGCAATTCGCAAGCTAAAACTAAGACAGTTGTAGTTAAGGTAGAATTGCAGGTGTACAGATTTATATTATTAACACAAATAGATCACTAATTTGCCCCACTGACATACTGTACTCGGATTGTGGCTAAGGCATGCACAGCTCATATCCAGGCTAAAATTGAAAATAACAAAGTAACGTTCATGATTTATGAACGGTTCTTCATCTCGAATATACGGGGTCTCGGGGACCGATATTCTCCACCTGTGCCTACATATTGCATGAACATTTTAATTGTTTTTTTTTTCTCATTAAAACCGCTGTTCCATACAAAAGCCCATTCTAATATTTGCCCCTGTTTAGAACATTGGCTGTATTTTTTTTCCTGATATGAATATTTTGAGTTGGCAAACCTCCAAATTCCAATTCTGTGGAAGTAAAATAATGGTCATAAGGGGTCATAAGCTGATGTAAAAGGTGTTAATATGTTACTGGATTTGTTCTTTTCTTCACTGGAGGGCGAACAGCCAATTTGGCTTTGCGCTTTGCGGCCTGATTGAAAAAGGGCTGCCTTCCAAAACAATAGTAACTCCTCTTCTTAATTCATTTATATTGGCTAGTTTACTAATTAGTAGACCAGCCAATTGAAAACATTTGCCTGACTTCGGCCTTCGGAGCTGCAGAGAATCGTGCGTTGCCAAGAAGTTGAAGAAGCATTACTTTATCACTAGAGAAGCAGGTGAAAATGTCGGAAAGAATATACCGTATAATACTTTCTGGCGTTGTATTGAAAGGACATCGCATAAAATGACTTTCTGAAGAAGTTAGAGAAGTAAACACCCTGGCTTGCTAGCTACCAAATTTCATCAACATTGGAGTGTTTCTTTGAACAACAGATGCACCGTTAGGTAGTTTATTGGATTTATTTTGAGTGGCATAAAGGAAGGTAGAATTCGCAGTTGTTTTGAAGAAAGCAGCTGCTTTGTTGGCACTCCGATTCATATTGCGTCGAGGCGAATGAGACGGGATACACTGAAAGAAAGAGGCATACGTTTTGTCAACAAAGAAGATCAAATGTTTTTCGACATGACATGACCAACAACAAGAGCTGCTTCTGCGAACATCGTCGAGCAAACATTTATTGAAGTGCAAGCCAGGCTAGAGGATACTACGAAGAATACTTGGTGATTTGTCAGTCATTCCATACGTGTATAGGTGTGGCCCGGAATCAAAATGAACGACACAAGCCTGATTGAATGTAGCAATTACCTGAGGGTTTACTTCGCCGAAGAATACAAGCAGACGAGTTTGGTTACCCAATCCTGTTACGGCACTGCTACAATCGTTGCGATCGCTATGCTCCCTACAATATTTCTCAACGCACTTGTCATAGCGGCCATATTTCGATCAAGAACTTTACGAGCTCCTTCGTTCCTTCTCCTTTGCAGCCTCTCGTTCACAGATGTCTTTGTGGGCCTCGTTGCCGAACCGAGGTTCATTGCTATTCGTATTGCAGAACTTACAGGAAAAATTGCTTTGTACTGTAAACTGGCACAACTGGCTTCGGTAAATGGAGCTATACCAATTTGTTCCTTATTAATGGCTACGGCAATCAGCGTTGACAGGTTCCTGGCCATTCGCCTTGGTGTTCGTTATACCACCACGGTAACAAGACCCGAACCCGATGTGTAATCGTTTTGCTGTGGGTTATCTCGGTGTTATTGGGAGCTATAGGCCCACAACTGTCTGACTATGTATATGCCGGGACATTATTTTTAATGTACCCCACGTTAGTCGTCACTATTACCACATGTTACTGGAAGTCTTTCAAAGCACTTCGTCGCCATAGAAATCAGATTGCGGCCACCAGGGAATCGAAAACCTCGGCAATAGACCTTGCAAAATACGAGAAGGTATCACGCACTATGCTTTGGGTTGTAGTTCTCCTGTTTCTTTGCTATGCCCCATTCATTTTGGCTCTACTAGTGCTTGTGCCAGTCTTCGGCTATACAGGCGAGACCAAGTTCAGTACAGATATCGGGATGGCTATTATCTACCTAAACTCCCTGTTAAACCCTGTAATGTATTTAATCAGAGTGCGCGAGATTCGGCGTTCGTGTTCCAAGCTGTTATATAAATGCAATCCGTTTGGGCAGCCTGTGGATTATGTCGAAACACTGAGCACTACCTGGCAGGGGTAGGTAGTTTTATTGGAAAAAGGAAAGGAATTCATAGTTCCGACCTGACATTCAAAGCCATAGTTACTGTTGTTATGTCCCACAAACAAACCAGGGTTTCCTTAAAAAAAGTCCAAAATATTCCGATCCCGCTTAGGATTACCAGATATCCTTATCTTCTGATGATCTCAGTTTATACTGTCATAAAAGGCAAAAAAGTGCTGCACATCGGACTGATTTCGTAAGTCCTGAAATACTGTTTGTGGGACAAGATCAGTTCCGGGGGAGAATCTTTCCAGCTCTGATTGGTATCTCCAGATAGCGTGAAATGGCTCCATTGTTTCATCGGAACTATGAATACGTTTCTAGGGTTTCACGTGACGTCACTTCCGCTGGTTCAAAATTCAAGTGGAGGTCAACACATTCTCGAACCCAGAGCTCCCCGGCTCGTCACTTTGTGGGGGAGGCTCTGGAGACAGCCATTGACGCATGCGCGAGATTTGATAATGAGCCATTGACAGAAACAACTTTCTGCACATGCCCCATCGTTCAAAATCAGCGAAGGCCTTCGAATGGATGTCCCCAGATTTGAAAGTTGAGTGATATTGAGAAATAGAAAACAATCAGGAAAGGGAAAAAAGTGTCGAAGAAATGTAGGCATTACACAAAAACATCAAGGCTACGGATTGATTTCATTCGAAAACACTAAAAACCTAGTGAAAAATTTCCTCTGGCAAGTTGAATCGGCGACAATCCTGTAGCTGGTGAGATGTGAGATTTAACTCTGATTGACCAATAGTAGTTGGAGGGAAATGAAAGCTTCGCTCTGATTAGTCAATATGCCCCACTTTAATTCAGAACTTTTGACCCCGTGACGATGATCAAATGCGGAGGCAGAAAGTTCTAACGAACTCTTAGCGCTAACGGAGTCTTGCTTTGCGAACGCCGGCCGGATAAAGTCAAGTGACGCACAGTTGATGTTCCTGATCCTGGTCTTTTCTTTTTATCCAGAAAAATAGCAGCTATCTTCAAAGCTGAAGGGCCACCAAAACACTTGTAAGCATTTTTGATCGCCCTCGAAAAAGCGGCGCGCACTGGTGGTTAGTCTTTAGAATTGCGAAATTCGTTTAAGATAGTGGGCATTTAGTTTATAAGGTCGTTATCAACTTTGTGTGATTTGGAGAAGTTTAGTGACCAAGTTCTTGTATTTATCTACCTATATGTCAAACTGCGATACATCGGCCATGTTTACTTCAACAGTGGCTCCCGAAACAGTGGCTCCCGAAACAGTGGCTCCAGTCTCGCTTTTTTTGAGTTGCGCGCGAAAACCGTCGATTTACATTCTTGAACCAGAGCTCCCCGGCTCGCCCACCTCGCGGGGAAGGCTCTGGTGACAGCCATTGACGCGTGCGCGATTTGATACAGAGCCGCAATCTCGTACCCAGAGCCCGTCATCTTTTTGCCAGCGGCAAGATGACTCCTGGGGAAATCGTTTTTTTTTTTTTTACCCCAGATTTTGGGTTTCCGGTTTGAAAGCTCGTTATGTTTTCTGTCAATCTCGTACCCAGAGCTCGTCATCTTTTTGGCCAGCGGGAATCTTGCCGCTGGCCAAAAAGATGACGGGCTCTGGGTACGAGATTGGTTTTCTGTGTGATCTTGATCTACTGCGCATGTTCACAAATCGGATGCTCCCATAGCCCCGAGTCTTGCCGCTGTCCAAAAGATGACGGGCTCTTGGTTGACGAGATTGACAGAACCGTCGAGAGAAGCAAATTTCTGCGCATGCACCAACGTTCAAAATCAGCCAATCAGCGAATACCCTTAAATGGATGTCCCCAGAGCATCCCCTGCGAGCAGACGAGTCGGGAGCCCTGGGTACGATAATGGTCAGTTTACATTTCTTTTTTTTTTTGCTGACTTCATCAGATCAGCCTCCATTTTGTCAGCCTAGCAACATACAGAGCCAGAGAAAGCATCCATTTCCATCAGCTGATTTAGGGAATGTAGTGCGATATTTGCGATATTGAATTCGATAAATGAATAATAAAACTTCGTTTTTAGAAGACTATTTCAAGATTTCTACACGTAATTCGTTGTCTGGTATCGACTGAAAGCAAGTGGCTGACAAGGAATCTTTACAGCTGTTTTGAGTATTCTGCGAACTCTCGCGTTCGACTTCCAATGGCGTTCTGGCTTCCGTCAATCAAACTCTCGGGACTAATTTGAGTCTTCGCCGACCTTAAGTTGGGCCAATTGTTTAGAAAAAGATAGTAAAAGATGCTGTTTGTGTTGGGGCATTTCACTAGGATGGCGAATAACTGAATTCTGTGTATTCCAAAGAGCTTCAAAGCTTGATTGACGGAAGCCAGAAAGCGGTTTGACGGTTGAAAATCGATCTCAAGAGTTCGCAGAATACTCAAAACGGCTGTAATACCTTTCTACCCTCGAGAATATGGAGTCAGTCATTCAATGTTTAATTTATTCAAGTAGAATATGGAGTCAGTCATTCAATGTTTAATTTATTCAAGTAGAATATGGAGTCAGTCATTCGATGTTTAATTTATTCAAGTAGAATATGGAGTCAGTCATTCAATGTTTAATTTATTCAAGTAGAATATGGAGTCAGTCATTCAATGTTTATTTATTCAAGTAGAATATGGAGTCAGTCATTCGATGTTTAATTTATTCAAGTAGAATATGGAGTCAGTCATTCAATGTTTAATTTATTCAAGTAGAATATGGAGTCAGTCATTCGATGTTTAATTTATTCAAGTAGAATATGGAGTCAGTCATTCAATGTTTAATTTATTCAAGTAGAATATGGAGTCAGTCATTCAATGTTTAATTTATTCAAGTAAAATATGGAGTCAGTCATTCAATATTTAATTTATTCAACTAGAATATGGAGTCAGTCATTCAATGTTTAATTTATTCAAGTAGAATATAGAGTCAGTCATTCAATGTTTAATTTATTCAAGTACGACCAAGTGTTGTGCTTTTGGTGAGGGCCAACAATAGACACTTCCACGGTTTCTTGATCTTTTGAAATAAGCAAGTTGATGAAAATCCACCTACACCATTGAAAGCAACACCTGAAAAATTAGTATTTTGCCAAGTTTCACAGCGAAAGGTTGTAAAATGGCAAAGAAACAGCCCCGAGGTGTCACGAAATTTAATGTGATTTCGGCAATAATAACGTCGCGCGAACGAAAAACCCTGAATTCCATAAATTCACGGGCCTGTATCTCGGCCAATTTACAACATTTCGTCCTGAAACTTGGCAAACTTACTAATGTTCAGGTGCTCTTTTCAGTGGCGTTAAAGTGTATGTTACTGCTTCTTAGCTCTTCTTCCATGTTCCCAGTATAGTGACCCACTAATTGGTGTTTATGCCTAGAAATTAGGAAAGTACTCATGAAAACACTTAAAGTGCTTGTAATTAAAAAAAGAACTCCACAAGCATGAATGTATTATCTTGCAACGTTCCATCGCCTACAACTTCCTGTAGGAATTTAAAAGCCAATCGAAATCTGAAAAGAAACTGACGATTCTTTCTTTCGGTGTGAGAAGTAAGCTATTGGAAATGTTAGAGTTGTTTCCGGATGTGCATTGACAGTGCAGCGTTTTCCCATGTTTTCGATAAAAATTTCGTTTTTCTCCTATATTGGTGCTACAGACCTTCTAGATCTGATTAAATATTTACGTTGGTGCTAAATGAGATCATTACAAGCTGACAATTTGCAACCTGCTCTGATGATGAATGGGTTTTCCCTTTATTTTTTCATGCAAAATATAGTTGCTAATTGTTTGATAGTGGCTTCACGGGAAGTAAAGGTAATTTGCGTGTGTGACAATGAAAAACTTCTACTGTTTAAGTGGTGTTTCAGCTCTTTATGTTAAACTAAAAGTGGAAAAAGGAGGAGCTCGAATGGAGGAAAGTGGGTGAAATATTTCTGGCACCAGGAAACAGTTTCGTAATAGTTCATCTTCAACGGCAACCACATGGATATGGATTTCTCTGATTGCCCACCTTACCTTCAAGACTACTACAACAATTCTTATGACCCAAGGCATTGGGTTAACCGTTCTTTATACGGCAATATTGTCTTCAATATTCTAATCGCAATCTCTGCCATTCTTCTTAACGTAATAACAGTTTCTGCCATTTTGCGATCGAGAACTCTACGAAGATCTCCTTCTTATGCCCTTCTGTGTGGTTTATCGCTCAGCGATTTACTAGTTGGAGTATTTACACTCCCTAGACTTGTAACTCTGTATATGTTACAGTTGCTAAACGAAGTGACCGCATTTTGCAAGATCCACGCTTCTACAGATTTCTATGGCGATGTTTTTATATCAATATTCATGGCCACTGCAATAAGCGTGGATCGCTTTTCGGCGATATATTTGAGGACAAGTTACAACGCAATCGTGACAAGAAGAAAGACTTTGATAATTACCATGATCTTTTGGATGATCGGGATTTCTCTTGGAGCGGCCTTGCCTAAAATCTCAAAGCAAGCCTACTTCTTCCTTTTAGTGACTCTTTTGCCAATTTGTATTGCGATTATATCCGTGTCGTACTGCAAAGCATTCAAAGCGCTAAAACTGCAACGAAATCAAGTGATGTCTTCATCATCTTCCAGCTCCTGCAACAACGGGAATTTTAATCTTTACAAGTACGAGAAAGTTGCAAGGACAATGCTTTTAGTTGTGGGACTATTGCTTGCTTGTTACGCTCCCTATTTGGTGATTCTTCTTTTTATGATTCCTATCTTAGGCTACACCAATACAGTGCGGTTCGCTACAAACCTTGGTCTATCATTCATGTACCTAAATAGCACCTTGAATCCTTTACTCTTTATTACAAGAATGCGAGATATTAGAAAGTCGTGTTTCAAGCTGTTGAGAATCCGAAAATTTCCAGAAGGCCATGTTAAACGCCAAGGTGTCTCGAATGACGTCGTTCAAAGTAATTACAGCTCAACAGCTTTGTAATTTCTTAGAAACCCACACTTTCTTTGACAAGTGTAAAAAAATTCGCACATAAGTGTACTTTCAATGGGATGGAGCTGTGAAGTATCTTTGCGACTTATTGCGGAAAGGTCTTTAAAAATCACGGAAGATAGCTTTATAATTACTCATTCGTGACCAGTATAATCACTATATTTTAAAGCACCTCACTATTAATTGTGTGTTGTAAACGAACCTTATTTTATTTTATTTTATTATTTGTTATTCCTTAAACTTTGTTTTCTCATACGTTTTTCTCAAGCCTGGGTGCACGAATTGAGACATAACGATATAATAAACATCACGCGGACAAAACTTTGGTGAAGTAATCTAATGCTATGATCCATGTAAAATATTGATCATTTCAATCCTTTTCGCATGCTTTTTTCGTTGCAACATAATGTTCTTATGACTTTATGTCGCTAATGTGCACCGGGCTTTACAAACAAAACAGGTAACGCGACGTGGAATTGTATATAAGTGCTCCCGAAAGTAATACGTTAATTGAAACTTGGAGCTTTAATATAAATTATAAATTAGAATTTATATAAAGAAATACAGACCCATATATACGCAATGAGAAATGAAAGTTAGTTACTTGAAACCCGATGCAGAGGCCTCTTTTCTCAGTATTTAGCTTCGCTGTGAGAGAGAAAAGAGGCCCCTTCTAGCAGGGTAACGATGTTAAAAATGCAACAAAGATTTCCTGTTGAACAAACAAAACAGGTTCCTCATAAAAGAGTGACAAATGTAATTAAACTATGAAACCTCTCTGTTTTGTGTTGGTAATGAAAACAGTAGCAGGTGCATTGGTATCATAAATTGTACTGTTCATTCATTAGAGGGTTGATGGCACGAATCCCACAATTGAGGATAGCACAATTTAAATTGTAATATTTACAAATAATAATATTCGCTGTACGACTAATACAGGTTGTCAGAGTTCTTTTTTCCCTATTCCTTCCTAAACCTTTTTACTAGACGTTTACTTAATGGTAGAATTAATCATTCCATCTATTTAAAACCAATAGTTGAAGTTCGAGAGGTACTGAGCACAAATATGACCGACATACGCGCGATTTTTGGCGCCAAAACCACACGGAGACCAATGATATAAAACAGCTTTGTTCGAGAATATTTAGGGGTTAACTATTGTGGCATTTTCCTCACAAAATTGCATTCGTGAATTTTTCACGGGCCGGTGCCAACTAGTTTTGCATATTTCTTGTGAATTTGACTCCATTTAAAGGCCCATCACCAACCGGGAGCCTTTGCGCCCCGTTATCTATTGTTTTCAATTGCTCCATTGTTTTTCGGGTGCTCTGATTGGCTAAGAGTCCGCAAAGGCTCTCGGTTGGTGATGGGCCTAAATAAACCCCAAAATCGTGACATAGCCTTAAGCGGAAACAAACCAATCAGACACTTCCATGACGCACAAACACCGGAAATGGACAAGTTCGCGGTCTCAGCTGCATGATGGGTAATTAGGGCAAAATGACGGAAATCATCATCAGAATTTGTTTGGAAAAGGCAAGACTGGAATCCTCAGTAGAATTCATAAATCGTCATTTTTCCCGTTCTAAGTAATTATATTTAAGTATATATTAAGCATGACTTTATCGGCGCAATAGAGCACGCCTGTTGTTGGGAGAGACACGAGAACATTGGGCTCGTGATTTTAAAATGTTTCGAGTGTACCTCCCAACATCACAAGTTGATAAACGTCATAGAAAGTTGTGCTCTAATGCTTTTATGATATAGCAGGACAGAACCATTACTTTATCGGTGAAATAGAGCATAGATTTGGACCAATCAGAGTGAGCGTTATATCGTAGCTATATTATAAAAGTCACGATAGTGATTACGAGTCCGTAGCTGCTTCTTGCTATCTGTAAACGAAGATTGTGATTTTGCGGTGTAAAAATACAGGAAATATATGACAACATGTTTGGTAGAAATACAATTCACAGGGACAGTTCAGTGTGGTCTCGTTCAAATTTTCATTCAACTGTGTAAGCAAGTTGCTGCAAGTTTCCACTTTTCTTCGTTTTCCAAATACGAAATATATTAGATCCAAAGCCAGCCATAAAATTGTTGTACTTATTTTAGGCTCTGTGTTCGGAAGTGTTGTGATAATGGCGTCATCAGCACGCACAAAGGGGTAAACACTCAACTTTCGTGAACTTACGTTTCGTTTTCACGGGCACAAACGGATCTGTTCCGCAAAATATCTGTTCCGCAGCCCCTTCTCTTGCTGGCTGGGAAAAAGTTTACAAAGAGATCTGCTGGGAAATTTTTTTCTGACAATGATCTACTACGTAATTTTTTTCACGTTTCTTGAAGAAAACAATCCTGTTGTCGATTGTTTTTTGCTATTAATTCCTCGTTGCTGGGAAATTGTTATCTTTCTATCTCTTTTCCGTGGTTATTTTCTTCAAAGGACGACTTAGAATCATATTTTTATCTCCTGGCTGGGAAAAATTGGAGCTGAGCTTCTGCTGGGAAAATATAACTTGAGGTGTCTCCTGGGAAAAAGGAACAGATATTTTTTTCCCAGCAACTTTTAAAACTCATTTTTACTGAACAGAAACCCGAACAAACACCAAAACAAGCCGTTTAAACACATTTAAGGAGGGGGTGCTCGTTGTGTGCCCGTGCGTTTTGGCCAGATGGTCTTACATTGTTCTTGTCTTGACATATGACTTTTTAAAATGAAAAGTTGAATATGATCCTTGTTGCCTACTATCGCAATGATGATGACAAACCACTTGATCAGTTCGTGCAGCCCATGTTACCCTCCTCGATTTATTTCTCGCCACGATTTATTTCTGATGCTGATGAAAACGTAGACCCTTTCGAGAGGCGTTGGAGAAAAGCTTTTCTTGATTTTTTGTTCGTACAGCGACAACCTATCGCGTGGGAAAATGAGAGTGGCCATCCCAACCCATCCCATCCCAACCTTCGCTTCCTCGGAGTAAAAGTTTGGAATTCAGCACCTGAGAACTTAAAAGATAAACCTCGTTCGTCTCTTAAAATACTTCTGAGTCCCTCCTTGATAAGTATACCACATAAATACACATAAATAAGGTAACTTCTTTACCTTTACCTTTGTTTCCTCTTACTTGTCTTTTTGTGCAATGTCTGCATTGTCATTTGGTGTTTTGTAAGGAGGCTATCGATCCTTACAACGACGTTCCGTGGACGTTACGTTGCATTGATTCACACTAAGTCATAAAAGTCTTATGACAAGGCTTCCGATTACGACTACGACTACGTTGCTTACGACACTAGTGTGAACCAGACTTGGGTTCATTTTCACTACGACATAAGCGATGTAAGCATATGAAGAACGGAAGCCTTTGATCCTTATGCTTACGCTTATATGTCGTAGTGAAAACCGCACTACCCTGCGAGCAGAGGTACGCGACATACCAGCGACGCGAACGGCCTCAATAAAAGGTAAACGAGTGACAAAGAAAATAGTTAGTTTGATGCTTATGCTTATGTTGCTAGTGAAAACCCTTAGGGTAGATTATCCGTAGTAATCTTGTCTGAATGTGAATAGTTCCTGCCACGCTAAGCAGTCTAGTTATGTCGTAATGCGATTGTCTGAAGTATCAGTCATGTCTTCCAGTAACCCTGAGGCTACCACAAAAATGAGAAATCGTTGTTGCGTGACGTAATCCACTGTATGAGAGAGCGTTGTTGCGTGACTATCCAATGACGACTACAGTAGTCCTTACCTACTAGAGATCCAGAAATGTTTTTATGCCTTCTTGGTGATTACGCAATTGACCGACGTCGGTGCTTTGTTTTGACTAATTGCAAACGAGGAATGGCTGGCGTGCCAGAGCTGGATTGGCTTCCATATCGTCTTTGCTGTGCACTTCAATGATGAAGCAATTCTTCAACTCTATGGTGGCAACAGGCCACAAAAAAAGAGAAGAGTTCACTTACAGTAAATCATATTTGGTAGTTTCATAAGTTGAGGTCTACGATTCTGAAACGTGCCGGTTATGAGATATTTGGGTCAGCTGGCAGAGCTAGAAGGGTAGTATGTTTTTGGTTTTTGTAGGATGAGATAATTCCAGGTCATCACTTGGCAGGAACTCTTTGCGACCTCTTCCCATAACTATCCCTTAACCGGATACAGTGAGCGTAAACAAAGACGACACAACCAGAAACCTTGCCAACTCGGAGACTTGAGAGGATCTTCCTATGTCATTATCTCCTGCCGACGAATGTCAAGAATTTAAGATTTACTCCAGCTTGTCTCCATTAAGATACGTACATGAAATGTAACTCGATCCACGACGAAAGGACTTGAGGTCGACAGTGCATAAATAGGTAAAATGCGGTAAAGAAGCCCGCGTAATCCGAGAAAGGAATAAGTATTTAAACCAGACTATAGTTAATTCCTTCACCCATCAATCACACACTGTTTGACAGCTGGTAAACAAAGATACCGAGAAATAGCGAGGGCTTGCTATTGGCGCGCGGCGCGAGCGCCATCGACGGCTCGGTGTATTGAGCGATATTTCCTCGCTGGCTTCGTGCCTGTCGGAGGACGGCGGCATTGCGGCAAAATCTTCCTGACATAGTGCGAGGGTAGTTTTATATCTATACTCAATGAGAAGCACGTTCGCGTTAATTTGCAAGGAATAATAATCGTCTGTATACGTAGGATTTTCTATATAACCACGGACAACTGTAGTGTGTGGTGTAAAGTCTACCTAGAGCAGTATGGGTACTACTATTTATTTACTGATCCTCATCTCTACACTGAAAATATTGAACACACAAGCTGAATCTTCAGGGATCTTCAAAAACAAAAATCAAGGTTAGTCTCTGCTGCATCATTGTAAGAGTTGTCCAAACAAGCTCTAATTACCTTATATTTATTACTGTTGCTCCTGCTATGAAGCGCTTACTGGGGATTTCCCTATGTCTTATTTCTTCAGAACTCTTGGCTCGGAGTTTGAGATCATATGAAATCGTTATTCCCGTCATATCGGCTAAAGAGACGAACACATCTTCAGACAAAAACAGGAGTCAAGTCTTAGATGTCAAGTTTCAAGTCTTCGGAGAGAAATTCCATCTTAATTTACAGTTAAATACTGACCTTCTGCCACGAGGGTTTTCCAGTGAGCTTATGAATGATGAGCATCTCTTCAAACTGCCAAAGAATAAAAACTGTTTCTACGAAGGGAGCTCTTATAACCACGAAGACTCTATTGCTGCTGTTAGCTACTGCGACGGCTTGGTAAGAAACAACTTTATGATTTGATCAAAGCTTAGTGTGAGTACTGCCTTGGATATCTCCTAATATTTGTGTTGTCTTTCAACACTTGTGATAATGGCCAATTGATGTGATGATCGGTTGATTGAGTAATCTATTTTGTATTCCTTTTGTACGCTATTTCGTTCGTGAATGAATGGGGCGCTCGCTTTAGTGGTTTTGATGCGCGGAGAATCGGGATCGGATGCCAATTGAAATCGTTTGTTTGTGTAGACATAAAAGTCAGCTAGTATCTAGATAGCGGTAGATAATGAGCTTAAGATACTGTTTGTCGCCTAGTCTAATAGTCTTGGCCCTCTAGTCTTGGGCAACTGCATAAATAGTCTAAAATCACCTACAAGCCTTTTGATTACCCGTGTCTCACATTTCTGAATGAATTTGAAAGCCAAAACTTGATTTATCGTTCCAATGTTTGTAGTGATATTTCGGGTTTTTCTTGTGTTGCAAGATGTATTGTATTTTTGATGGGAGCTATTGTATTCCATCTTATTGTTTCGTTCTACGGATTGTTTTGTCTTCTATTGTCTTTATGCCTCTGGTGCCTTGCAACACCAAGAAATGAGCCGATATTTCAAACGCAATTGGAATTTTTTGCCCACCCAAGATCTAGACCATCACTCTGTTTTTCATAACAAGTGTACGAGGCAATAAAAACACTGCTGTGAACACTAATGAGTCTATATTAGGGGATCGACGATCCCCCCACATGATTTGCTCGAATCTCAGAGATCCCTGGACCTTTCACTAATTCAAAGCAAATGATCCCTACTCTGATTCTTGTGGAACCAATGTTCGTTCTCTTCGAGTCTTCAGCGTCCACAACCTCGTACAAGTACAAACATCAACCCTAGCATGGCCCTAAAAGTTGACTGTTTCTATCAGTATTTTTTTGGCCTTGGCGCCCCAATCCTCTATGATCTCACCACGCGAAGGATTGTTTGTCAAAATGAAACATCCCTATTGTAGGTCCCGGGCGAGAGGTACCGGAATTTTCGACGTTTTGGGAAGCAAAAACTAGATTTAATGATCGTACAAGTCAAACCCAGTTTACATTTGGCATAAATCAAGATTTTTTGAGGAGATGGAAAAGCTGTTATGCTCGATTGCAATATTTCTTGGAACATGTCTCTGTTTGGAAACGCTTGGCGATGCAACAAAAAAATCGCTCTGATTGGCTAATCTGAGTGCAAGAAATCAGCTCCAGGTGACACTCCTTTTTGGCTCTTACTATGTTCCTACCTCGTGTTTTAAAATTTACCGAAAATCTGGTTATATCGACAATCGTTGCATATTGCCAGGTCTTACGACTCTGAACCAGGTTACATTCTCGATGTGCGGCTCCTAACACATTTTTCGCACACTAAGGTCCTTTTGATGGCATCTTCTTCATCGCTGAATGCCATAAAGTCGTCTTCTAATAGAACGAGGCATAATCAAACAAAAGGACCATTCATATTCAAATAAGGTAGCCAGCTTGCAGGCGGTACTGGGTGATTTTATCGCCTCAAAATTCCAAGATGGCGCCCGATCAGTGAACGGACCGGGTTTTCCGTGATAAAAACACCCAGTACCGCCTGCAAGCAGGCTACAAATAAGGCGACTATTGTGACATCCAGCGATGAAGCATATCAATGCGTTGCGTGACTGGAAGACGCACGGAACGCACGGTTTTTTAATCAGCGCCCAATTTCGTTTAGCTCCGTGAGACAATCGGAAGTATCATCAGGATCTTGTGATTTTAATACCTAAAGAGGCTAGTCACGATTGTTTAACAAAATTATATAACAATGCAAAATGTTATATTGTACTTTAACCTAGTCTTAGAAAGAAAATGGAACTGAATTTTTTCAAGTCAGTGCAAATCAAAAGGAGTTATTCGCAATCCATTTCCATCCGCTTGATAAAAAACAAAATACTCGAAATTTGTGTTTATCTGGTAGTAGGCAGAAATGTTATATTGTACTTTAACCTAGTCTTAGAAAGAAAATGGACGGAAGTTTTTCAAGTCAGGGCAAATCAAAAGGAGTTATTCGCAATCCATTTCCATCCGCTTGATAAAAAAACAAAATACTCGAAATTTGTGTTTATCTGGTAGTAGGAAGGTTACTTAACAAACATAGACAGTTATTTTGCTTATTTCGTCTTGATGGAACTTTATTTGAGGTAACTTCTAACCCTAAAATCATGACATTCCCCTTTTGAAGTACCATGAGCGCAGCGACGGAAGCCAAGAACGGGAGCACGTGCGTGAGTCTTCTCATAAAAAACGTTTCTAAGTACACCCTTATTACCTTTGAGAAGGAAAGCCAATAATGCAGGTTTTCCGTTAATTTGCCAAGTAACCTTGGAATAGAACACGTCTTGCGTAGGAAGTGAAGTCAGTGAAGTAATAGATCAAATGACTAGAGAGCGTTTCATCAGGATTTCCACGAAACACTGAGAAGTGGGTTAAAAAAACGAAGCAAAGCCGAGTTTAAAACCGACTTCGAGGTCGGGGTCTCAAAATTCTATGCAAATTAAAGAGCCCTAGTCAGCCACTCCTTTGTTATTGTTTTCAGTCGACATCAGACAACAAATTACGTGTAGAAACCTTGAAATAGTCTTCTCAAAATGAAGTTGTATTATTCATTTATCGAATGCAATCGCAAATATTGTACTACATTCCCTAATTAAGCCGATGGAAATGGATGCTTTTTCTGTCTCGGTATGTTGCTAGGCTGACAAAATGGAGGCTGACAGAGGCTCTTTAAGACTGCGTTTTCCTCCACGGTTATGATTTTCTTGTTTAAACTTCATGAATTATTCATGAATTTGAGAAGGTAATGGCTGATTGCATTTTTAAACCGCACCGGGGGGTTGAGGACCTACGGAAAATTTTCCAGGGGGGTTGTATTGGACTTTGGAAATTCCACGGGAGGGGCTGTGTCTGGAGACTGGAAATTCCAAGGGGGAGGGGCAGAAAAAGTGACTTTACAGGGAAATTGTATCCAAAAATAGATTTTCCAGGGGTGTTTTGCCAGAAAAAAAATGGAAATTCCAGGGGAGGGGGTCCTTTATGAGGTTGGAAATTCCAGGGGAGGGGTCTGTTTCACGAATGCAAATTCCAGGGGAGGGGGTCTTTTTAAGGGAGGTCCTCAACCCCCCGGGTGCGGTTTAAAAATGCAATCATGGCCAATTGTACTATCAAATACGAGCAACGTGCCTCTCCTTACTACGGATTTCACCGAATCGTTAGTTGTACACGTCGAAAAAAAACGTCTTCAATTTTGCCTGCTCGGGTTCATGTTTTTGTCTGGATTCCTTTCTCCACGGGCTTTGTGTTCCTATAATTCTGAATTATATTGAATGGGGAGCGAGAGAACTGTAAAAAGGGCTCCAATCCTTCAAATTCTCGCAGATACCAAGACAAGTACAACTAGATATTACTGTAGAACAATTCTTTATTGACTTTATTTGTGATTTCAAAGTTCATCGTATACTTTTCTCGTGATTTAGATGTCCATACATTCTCAGTATTTTTACCGTAATTTCTTCTTATGCCGTCACGAATTTCTTGTAATCACTTGCCAGTTTCCAAGGCTTCCAGAGGTTTTAGAAAAGCACAGTTTGCCAGCCCGTGGAGAAAGGAATGCAGACTAAAACATGAGCTCGAGCGTGCAAGAATCGTTACACGTTTTCTTTCGAAGGCGCACCACGGTTGTGTGAAATCCGTAGTCCTTATTCAAAAAACGCAAAAAAACCTACATCTTGCACGAGCAAGCAGCGAATCCTCTGATCTAAACATTTTCCCGGCTTTTTCATTTGTAAACCGTTGGCAGTGACAGAGCGGAAATGACCAAAAATGAAATGTCTAACTTTGCCATATTTCAATATATAACTATTCTGTATACAAAGGGTTTCTATGGCTAAAAGCTTAATTCCAATTTTTAAAAAAATTGAAGAATATGAATTTTAGATAGGATTGAGCAAAGTTTGCATAATTCCTGATCAAAGTACTGATTCTCCCATAAAATGGTACAGAAACCAAAGTTTAAAGCCTAAAATGTCAAAGACAGATCCATTAGAAAAAAGTCATTTTTGATATTTTGTTTTTAATCAGACAAGGAGCTTATCTGAGCTAACCTGACCTTACTATTTGAAATTTAGTGATCTAAGCAGGTCATTTCCGCTCTGTCGTTGGCAGCATTATTCATGCATGGTTTTCTTACGTATGGAAAGGGAGTAAGCTAATTTTGGTTGCCTGTAACTATAGCGACTAGAGGGGATTGTTTTACCAGAAAAGGTTATGAGAAAGAGCTTCAAACCGCAGCTTGCTGGACAATCCCAAAGATGCAAGTAATATAATTTTCTATCCGAGCCGTTCTTTAAAAACAACTTCTCAATTGACTTTGCCTCTGGTTGCCAAACATTTGCGACGTCCTCCTACAAAATGCTCGCTTCTTCGTACTTCAAAGCATTCTTTAGGCTTGTCTAGTTAACATGGTTAACTGCGGTTCTTAAGATATTTCGCACATCATTCTTAAAATAACCTACCGTGTTCCGCCGTTGAATTGTATTTGTCAACATCATTTTCTTTGCCCGCAGCACGGCGTAATAAGAACAAGAACTCAAGAATATTTCATTGAGCCCACGATCCGAAAAGACGTAGACAAATTCCAACATTTGGTGTACCGCGGTTCCGACCTACCCAACCATGCGTCGCCACGTACGGGTGGCTGCGTTGCTGTGAAAGGTATTGTAGGACTGTTAATCCCACTTCAGCTACTTGACCACAAATAACTTTATATACACCGTTTAACTAACGGAAATAGAACTGCGCATCACACGATGACAAAATTCTTTACATGAACCGCTCTGTTGTTTTCTAGAACTTGCATAGATGTTTTATTTTGATCACCGATCGCGAACCCTACATAGTTGTAATACCTCTTACATGTAGGAATACAGTCAATTTCTTGTAATCACGTGAGGAAGCGATAATACAAACACGAGACACAATCAAACTTCAAGTGTAGCGACCAAAAAAACTCTTGGTAAAAGGAGAGTGAACGTGTCTGAAGAGGGCTTGAGTAAAGAAATCGAGGGCGAGGGCGAGGGCGTATAGAAATCTTGCAATAACCATATATAGAAACGAAGCTTAAACTTGTAGCTTGATGTACCGAATTCAATCGAAAATATTGCACCACATTTCCTAAATCAGCCGATGGAAGGATGCTTTTTCTACCTCGGTATGTCGCTTGGCTGAACAAATGGAGGCTGCCTGGGGCTTGTTAATTCTATTGACAGCTGACGAACTTTTAAGTTTTGTGAAGCGTTTCCCTCCTGCTTATGCAACCCTTGTTGAAGATCAGTCGTCTTGTAATGCGCCCAATGCGCCATTGTGGAAAAAAATAAGAGATCATATTGCATGGCTATTACAGTCGGCTTTACAAAGTAAAGAGCAATACTTCCTTTGTTTTCTAAACCGGAAACAATGTCAGCGCTCAAGTGTGGTATTAACAAGTGCCGGTACAATAATAACACTGGCGTAACAATTAACGCTCGTGTACCACGACCCACTTTGTACTACAGGCACGTGCAGTCGAAAATTCTGCATTATTGGAATTATTTTCACTTCAGAAATAGCCGCAGGGTTACGGCCTCTTGACATTTTAAATAGCTAACGATTAGATGTATATATCATCGACGCATAAATATATAGTGTCTTTGCCGCAGATGGACAATATTACTTGCGCCTAATCAATGTCGAAGGCATGTCTACTTTAGACAGAAAAAACGCTATCACATCGTCCAACGTATACTACTGTTGAATTGTATTGAAAGCCTTTTGGCATTTTATTTTGCATTCCTTTTTGCAGTAATATGCTTTTGGCCTCGTATGTCTGCTTAAAACCGATACCATATACATATCCGCGATAAAGGTGCAATTAGTTATTTTCCTCTAAATACATACAAATTGACCCCCCCCCCCCCCCCCCCCTTAATGAAGAAAAATCTCCATTAAAGCCCTAAGATGATCAAATTTTGACAAAAACCTGAAGAATTGAGCAACACGATTCTGAAACATTTTCTTAATGGCGATAAATTGTGAATTTGTTATGGATTAGTAAATATTATCACCGTCACGTGACCGGAGGTATTGTTCTATTGTGTGCTCTCCAGACAATACCTCCAGTGACGTCATGATCTGCTATGCCTCCAGCTTAAAGCGTTAAGAGTGGAGATTTAAATACATGTATAATTTCAGGGTGATATGCAATTTAATAAGATTTGTCACTCTTACTAACTGTTCTATTACTGCCATCAGGTAATAAGCATTCTTGGTCACGTGAATTGAAAGCTCCTTCGAAGTCACGTGCACGTCGCTCTACAATCAATGAGCCCACTGTACAAGTCCTTGTGGTGGTTGACAAAGACATGGTCAGTTTCCATGGCAAAGACAGAGTGGAGGAGTATGTTCTCACCGTTATGAACATGGTAAGTATATCAAGGAAATTTCGCCAAAAAACTGTCGATTTGCTGTATTTGGAAGGTCTGTAAGTATTTTTCCTGATATCTTAACAAGAAAGCAGGAAAATTCACCAAAACTTGCAGATACTCGAGAAACATTGTTCATTACTAAGAGTCAAATCTTGTATTAGTATTGTTCCCATCAGCTTCAGAAGTGTCTATTTTTAGTAACAAATTTTCATTGTTTTCCGTGTGCTATGTTTCCTTTGGTTAATTCCTAGCTAGCCGAAGGCTAAACATAGAACTTCCAGCTAAAGCAGTGCAATAGAAGTTGGTTATGCAAAAATATGTTTCAAATACGTTTGTCGTACGTCTGTACTTTTAATAAATACACAGAAAACGTCTGTCATGAACAATGCATGTGTGATCTCTTTGTTTACTAAACATGTTGAAGAGATTGGCTTCCCATTGATTCTATTCTGACCGTATGATCTGAATACCAGGTTTCCCGGATGTTCAGAGACCCTAGCTTGGGAGCCACCATAAAAATCGAGGTACTGAAGCTTGTTCTGCTACAAGACACGCCGGTGAGTATGATATTGTAAAATAATAATACAAAATAATCTTTATTGGGAGGTTGTCTCACTAAAATTCAAAAAATCAGGGGCATATCAAGAAAATCCCTTAAAAATTGTCGACTTTCTTCAACTTCCTTATAAGGAAGTATCTGCATACCATATTTGGAATCCCAGTAAGTTTTTCACTATTTTTATTGACGTAGAATACTTCAAACTCAACCAGAACTCAAATACACTCGAGAAAATATGTTATGTGCATTTTCCGCTGTGTTTTTCACGGTCAAGAACTTGGAAACAAGGTAGACAAGACACCACAGGAAGCCCGCTCTATCTCTAGAAAGACGACAATGTTTTCTTGATATGTAAAGGAATACCATGGCGTAGCGGCCATGTTGGTTAAACTATCTGAACTGGAACTTTAGACGTACGTTTAGAAATTAAACCAAAAATTTAAAGGACTTTTAGAGGTAAAGCTCTTGTCTTCTCAGTGCAATGCCCCTCAACATCCATCCCACATAATTTTGGGCATCATAAGAAGTTTCCCGAGGTTCCAAATCATTCCACCCTATACTTAGCTTTCACTAAATGACAAATAAACCCAATGGGTGTAAAGAAGAAATAAAATTATGTTTGGAAAGAAAATTTAAAGGCGATTGCGCGTAAAAGTAAAGAGGGGCACAAATATGGCCGCCAAATTACCAACCTTCTCAAAGGCCTACAAATACCAAGAATATGGACCAAGATGCTATTCACATGCTTCAATAACAACTTATTTAACATGATGGATCCTTCAAACTAAAGAACAAAGTTAATTTAGAGAAATATTGCACGCATCGGCTCTTTGAAATGCGTGACTCGTGTTGCGTGATTCAAAATCCCTTCATCAAACTTCAGCTCCGGAAATAAGAATGACAATCAGATGAAACTTCGTGTGAAGACTCACACGGATGAGTTGTAAACAATATATAAAGTTCTTCTCTGTAGGGGTTTTACTTTTGAAGTTAGAATTTTCATGACGTCACGTGAAAGCCAAGAATGTACAATGGTACAACCAACATCTTATCTATCTTATCTTATCTATAAATTGGAATCGACAAAAAGACCCTACTGAGTTGTCACTATTTCTCCGTTTGCAGAAAGGACTTGTTATTTCCTCTGACGGTCATCGAACACTGAGAAGCTTCTGTGACTGGCAAAATAGCCTGCAGTGGATGCCTGGATATCAAGCCAAGGAACACTGGCATTATGACGCTGCTGTTCTTCTTACCAGGTAAGCAGGAAAGTGTTTTTCATTATTACAATTTCATTACTCCAATTAGAGCGACTTTCACGAAGACCATATACATCTAGCCAATCTTCGATTTATTCAGGGTCAGCGAACAGCGGAACGTTGTCTAGTTCCCACTTGGTATTTTCCTGTTACGAAAATAATGTAAAAATAATTGACTAGCTTGCCTGTATATAAATCCTCGTATTACTATTTGATCCCTAACGTTTTGAACCGATTTGTCATTGATTTCGTGGAGATTTCGCCTAGAAAATGCTCTATGGATTCTTGCTAGCGGGTAGCCATCTTGGATTTTCAAGTCGAGGCGCTACACTTTGACCAATCAGACCAATCGATATATTTGATAAAGAAACTAATCAATCACAGGAGACTGTCTATTTCCTAGCGAAAGGCAAAACAAAAAGTATTTCCGCGCTTCGTAGATCCTCCTACCAATTTGGACGGGAGGGGATACAACGTGGGCTAATTTTTACTGAATCGTTTCCCATTTTGCCCGCCAATCAGAAGTCAAGTGTCATTGTACGACGTCACTGATTTCTCTGTCAGACGAGCTAAGTAAAATCACTACTACTCGATTATCAGGTGATTACTAATGTTATTCCTTGCTTTTTAAACTCAGGAAAGATCTATGTGCTGACCTAAACGCGCCCTGCTCGACAGTAGGTGAGTCAGTGAGTACATGGCGTTAGGATTTCCCCTGCTCCTTGCCCTGATGTATTTTTTTTTCTTTGATGGAAAGGATTTTCCCATTGCACTTTATTCCTCCTGCCATCTTAGTAGTACAGCAGATTGGTGCAGAATTTAGGTCGAATTGTGCAAATTAATGTTACAAGCACGAAATTTGGCACAATGACAGAGCTTCATACCCTAAGTAGTCTTGATGCAAAAACCACGCCCAAACGTGCGTACTTTATGTTTTACAGAGGTGGAATTAATTATCTTATATAAAAACTTTAACCCGACTAAACGTTATCCAAATTCTTCCAAACTTCACATAATGTTGAGATTGCATGCCATTCAAGTTTAGGCAGACAAACCACGCCCAATTACGGTACTTACAGGTATTACAGTGACGAATGTAACTGTTTACAAAAACAAATTAAACATTATAGTTATTATTGAAATCGTTTTTGCAACCTATTACAGACAACTTAACTAGCACCTTCACAGCTAACCACGCCCAAAATGGCTGCTCTTGGCACGTTCAAAACGTCTTTTTGGCTTTGAGCTAAGAAAGAGATTTCAATTAAACTTTTTTTGCTTCAATTCTACCACTACTTCTCGCAAGTACACTTTTCTATAGGAAAAAAATGTTCTTTAATATAACTTCTCGTAAAAGCGTTGTTTTCTGCTTTGTAGCAATTCAATGTCCTTTTGGTCAGTTGTTGCTTTTGAAGCATTTTTTGTCTGCTATCAGGCGAAGGGAGGCGAGGGGTTAACTGAGATGTACAATCCACTAAACTCCGTTTCTCGAAAAATCATTTATAAATAGAGAGAAAGGACAAAACAGATAAGATTTGTGCCGACGTTTCGGACTCTTTACTTTCAGTCCTTCATCAGGGCGGTTACAGAAATCAGTTACATATGCATACGCGTATATACAAACGTACCCTGCGCGCGCAGACAAATTCTGAATGCGCGCGCTCAAAGAGGAGAAAACGAAACTGAATACAATGGTACAATTTAGTAATAAGCTAAGTCTAAAGAGTTCTAAATTTCTTCTCTAAGGTTAAGTCCATCAGGGCTCATGGTTCTTAACTTGTCGATCCAAAGGCATTCGAAAAATCATTTCACATGCTTCAGTTTTGAGAGCAAACGTTCCTTGTAACGAGTGCTTCAATATCTAGTTTCACCATCCCTATCCGACTTTGGTGACCTGCAGCACCTGTACCTGCAGCAAGTCGGACCTCACAGGATGGCTGGAGATGGTTGCCCCTACTGTTCAGAGTGAGCCCCCTGAAGTCGATGCAGTCGTGAATGACGGAACCGCCGTGGTAAATATGCTTAAAGGAGAGAACTGTTAGACCTTAAAAGGGATAGCACTAAGCATATCATTTGTTTATTCTTTATAAGCGCCATTACTAACAAACAACATGAAGAAGATAGACGTTGCCTGGGAGTCTGAAGGTAGGCGCAACAGATAAACGAGGTCAATGAATAAGAAGACCGAGAGCCTTATTCCTAGACTGACCTCTCTGATCGTTCAAAGACAAACTGCTCTCTCTGAGTATGGGAAAGACCTCGTACCAGTATCATGACCTAATTAAGGAATCATAAAGTCGCATTAACGCAAATCATCTAAAGCTAAATACTATACTCGCAATTGTCAGCTACCCGTCGACGTTACCCGTTGGTCAAGTCCTTGAGTGGCAGCACTGATTCATGTGATTGGTGGAAACAGATGGTTGACGATAATATTCCTTCCATCCAGGAATTATGTGAGAGCTCACTTCAATGTGTTCTCAGTCCCCAAAGAGCTCCTAGTAACCCCTGGTAGGGCTCGCAGCTCTGTAGCATCAAAGTGAACAAATCCTCTGGCCCTCGGACCCAGCCCCAAACATCGTATGGAAGGAGTAAGCGCTTGAGGTGCAAAGGCGGACATGTTTCCCAGAAGACCAAAGATGGATGTGATACCTATGGGGACAAGCACTGACCACCAGACCAAGTCTCCCATCGCCATCAGAAGTGGGATGGTAAAAAAGCCATCATGTAACAAACGCTGTGAACCAATCTGGACCGTACTCCCCGAGATCTCTACAGCGTGCCTGCTACTCGTGCAATGCGGCTGTCAACCTGATAAAGGGTGTCGCGGGCGCTGTAAATGTGTCAAATGTGCGCGCTTTCAATGCACTGCCATGTGCAGTGCAGAAAAGGTTACGAACGACAGCAATACCAAATTAATATTCATTGTTTGTTTAAGACTTCATAATGTTTATACTTTTCAGACAGCACATTACAAAATATGGAATTTTTGTTGATACATAGGCCAAGGTAATCGTGGCAGATCAGTCAAATTTCAAATATTTTTGAAAAGTACATTTGCTTTGAATGGCTTTTTATTTCCTAACTTTCACAACTGGAAGTACCTGATACAGGGTGTGGTTCAACTTAAGAATAACTCAGCATACAAAATATTATCAATACTTGTAATTTGGAGAAAAGGGAAACTCCAGAAATAGATTTTGCCAAATAGCGAAGTTTACATCTATAAAGGCTGTAAGTAAGCAAGATAGGGTGTGACTCAATATGTATAGTAATGCAGGACATCTATTTCTGAATAAAGTAGTATTTTAAAGCTTTTGTGTAAAATTAAGACGTTCTCATTTTTTTAATAAAGATAAACCAACCCATCTTTATGTTATCTGGAAGTATTCACTTTTGGGCGTGGTTTTTATGTAGAATTACTCAGGACATCAAGCTCTACCCCTCTGCCGAATTTCATGCTTGTAACATCAATTTGCACAATTTTGCACCAATCTGCTGTACTATAGATGCCACCTTTTTTACCTTTCATTGTGACTCGCTTCAACGTACTATACATATCAAGAAAATTTCGCCAAAAGCTGTCGAATTACCGAATCTTCTTTATTAGGAAATCCCCTTAGCTTATTTGGTAGGCCTGTCATTATCTTTCCTCATATCTTAGCGAATATAGCAGTAAATTTCACCAGAAGTTGCTGATACTCGAGAAATATCGTTTTCTTGGTCGCCATGTTGTTTTGATTTTTTTTCTCGGCCAACGGGCATGGGTCGTGATTTAAAAACAACAACAGGCAGCCCAGGCAGATCCGCGTTCAAATCGGCATCACTTTTTGGAATGCCTTTTTTTATTCAGGTATTGGCTATACGTATGGCGCATGTGACCCAAAGCGTCGCTGTAGTGTCAGCGAAGACAACGGGCTCAACGTTGCAGTCACTGTAGCTCACGAAATTGGCCACAAGTAAGTTAGAAAATCCCTAGTCTTTATATATAACTACAGAAAATAAACTACTAAAATGCTTTTAAACCTGCCATCCACTTTTTAACACAAGACATAGCTCTTCCTTAATACGTACTAATTCAATAGCGGCTGTATCAATTCCTTATGTTCACACAAAATAAACTGGAGAGTAGACTTTGTAATTTTCAATTTTTTTATTTGTTACGGGCTTCCTGTGCCGCAAGAGCGTGCGCCAGTGGCGGGAATTTAGGCGGGAAAATTTCAGACAATTATGAGAAATCCACATCGGAAAATGATAGAAACAGATTAACCTGAAAATATGATTACGCTTAATTGTGCGACCGATGCGGTTTCACCCCTTTTGACATATTTTATTTCTTGTTGTCTGCAGTCTTGGTATATTTCACGACGGAGACAATAACGAGTGCTCAGATTTCTCGGGTAAATCTCCACACATAATGTCCAGTCACTTTTTAGCGGAGAACATGCACAGCTTGAAATGGTCCAAGTGCAGCAGAGAGGCGTTGAAGAAATTTCTTAGGTAAGCATAAATAAGGGACAGTCCACTTGACATAGTTAGCCTGTGTACATTTTCAGGGCTTCTATTGATAGCAGGATGGCCCTTGTGGCTACCTGAATGGACAATCCTGGGTGTATTTAATTATTTTGTTTAATTTTAAATAAAAGTGTCTATCTACATCCGCTACTAACCTCCAAGAGAATTAGTAGCGTCTGTAAAATCACGTTACTAATGGTGTCCAGGTCACGCAATCCCTTCTCCAGGACTCGTTCCTGATTGGCTGAAAAATCTTGCTCACACACATTGAGCCTGTTTACATTTCCTAGGTTAGTAGCGGATGTACACAGCCTGTTCAATTCGGGCTTCACTAATTAATCACTAATTATTAGTAACGTGATTTCATAGACGCTACTAATCCTCTTGGAGCTGAGGTTGTAGCAGATGTACACAGGCTAACCTGACGCTCAGAGGGTGAACGCTTCTTGTTTGCATTCCTTTTCTTTTATTTGATATAGAACAGGTTTCCGATCCCACTCGCCTTGAAAAGTCAGAGAAATCTGCAGAATTGTCCAGAGAATTATCCAGAGTCCAGAGGATTAAAACAGTCGGGGAATTTTTAAAAGAACTCAAAAGTCAGGGAAATTTTGTTTTATCATGATACAAACTGTTGAAATATGGTTTATTAAATTGAATTTCATGAGATTTGTTTATTCAAGATCTTTATGTAAAACAGTTGAGGAAGTATTTACATTTTGTGCTTATCCACCTTTTTTGACTAATTTGCAAGTAGCACACAACATAATAATAACAAATAAACATTGCAGAAAGTGACCGTTATAAAATAGATTTCATATTAAACCCTTGCCTCTGATTACTAATAAAGCACGACCAACTTGTCAGGGAAAACTAAGTTTGGTCAGGGAAAAGTCTGGGACTTTTGTTTTCATGGTAGAGTGGGAACCCTGTAGAAGATTCATCTCTCAGATAAAGGGCTCATCAAAACATATTGAAACAGAAATTTTGAATCTGAGCTGCTTACTCAGGTATGGACCTTGATCAGTTGATGCTTAAGGGAATGGTCTTCCTCAAATGTTGCTTCAAGGGCCGGATTCATCGCAGAATGACTGATTTCACACCTGATTTTTAGACCTTTTAGGAAAAATATAACGTAACTATTTTGTACTAATTTTGTTTAAGATCAAAAGACAGCAAATGCCTTGACCGCGACGCACCCAGAAAGCCCCTCGCCTTGCCACCACATCTTGCTGGGGTTAGATACAGTGCCGACGATCAGTGCCGGTTGCAATATGGAAACAGGGCAAGGAATTGTCACAAATACAAGGTACGACAGGGTGGGCCGGATGTGAAAACATTTCAAGTTTCCTCCAGCAAAAACAGTAATTGTATGGGGAAATCTCCCGAGAAAAGGAGTGGCCGGGGCCCCCCCGCTTTTTAGGCTTAAACTCAAATAAAATTAGAATTTGGTATTTCATTACATGACCGCTTGGAGATACGAATTTTAACTTGTTCGCTACTCTCACTCGTGCGATAAATTTTCAACACTCGAATGAGATAAAATTCTCCGGCGCGGCCATGTAATATCCTCTCATATATTTTAACAAAGACTCTATACTTATAGGCACGTCTCTGTCAAGTCTTGTGGTGCGAGATAAAAGGAGAACCATTATGTCGCACTAAGAGACGTCCCCCAGCGAAAGGAACTTCATGTGGTCCCGGCAAGGTATGAATACTTTACCTCCTTCTTTCTAAAGGAGACCAATAGACCAAATCGGCTAACGGTGTTTACATCTTATTGCCACCCAATTCAGATCATGTGATGATTTCTTTGGGTGGATACTTTTGTTAGTTCTGCACATACACTCGTGCACTCGGTCGAGTGAGAAACATTTGACAATTGTAACCACCCAAAGGAATAATCATCACATGATCTGAATTGGGTGGCAACAAGATGTAAACACCGCTAGCCGATTGGGTCTATTGGCCTGGTGTTTGACGTATTTCCAATATTGTTGCAGTGGTGCATGTACGGGTCTTGTGTGAGTAATGAATTGATTCCCGTGAGACGTGATGGGCAATGGGGAGAGTGGAGCCGCTGGACAGCCTGCTCGCGGACCTGTGGTTCAGGAGTGTCCACCATGCGTAGGGAATGTAACAAGCCGAGGTGAAGTATCCGATTTCACTTTCTTAATTTAATTTTTTAATTTACTAAATTTGCCCGAGGGAGAGAGAGAGGCTCCAATTACGAGGGTTCCCTGGTCAGTGTGGTGGGTTAGTAAGTTGTAAGCCCTGCACTGAGGATGAGCAATATCCGACATACTCGCGGTTCTTTAAGGCTGCATTCATTATGTATACTACAGGGGGGGGGGGGGGGGGGGCGGAGGATTTTGAGAAGGGATCTCAAAATTTAGGAACTGAAAAATGGGGGATGTCAAGTTTTTTTCATAACATGAAGGGGGGATGCATATTTTTGTTGAGGTATTATATATATTTAAGACAAGTTTGTGCAGTTTGAAAAGTTAAAAAATCGTAAAAGGCCTTCTTGTTTTACCACAATTCCTCGAGGTCCTCTTCAGTGACTTTTGTCTGCCAGACAAAAACGCCTTTGGGCTTTTGATTAATCTTGTAGCTTCATTGTCAAAATTGCGGCTCGTAAAAAAATATGTTGTTTCTTGGGGGGATCTGAAAATCCTGTAGTATACATAATGAATGCAGCCTAACGTCCCCCTGGTACCGGTTAGTGTAGTGGGCCCACCTCCTTCCAGTAAGGGCGGGCCCACCTCCTTCCAGTAAGGAAGATTCTTGTGAGCTTTTATGACATCATATTGCTGACTGGAGAAAGATGTTTCTAAGACACGTTTCTGTCGCTTATATGGAAAGAGGCCTTAAATGGGAGATTTTTTCTTAAGGCTAGTTTTCCATGTTTTTCCATATTACAGCTCTCGAGGACAAACTTGTTCTGCAACAGCTATTGTGAACAAAGTTGTTCTGCGACAGCTGCGACATATGGAAACCGGGTGTCGTAGCAGTCGCGAAACTCCAGTTGCAGCTGTTGTAGAGATAGAACACGGGTGATTCCTGCAACACGAGTTACAGCAGTCGCAAGAGTCGCAGCGTGTTGTAGAAGTTGCGAACGCCGCCGGTTTTCATATGTCGCAGAAGTCACAGCAGAGCAACTTTGTTCACAATAGCCAGAACAGCTGCAACATATGGAAACCAGACTTTAGTAATGAAATCTTGTTTTGGAATGCATTAACGAACATCAACACCTATCTACATGGTGGTCGTGGTGATGATGATGATGACAGTGATAGTTGGAGTGATGGAGGTGGCAATGAAGCAATGGATAAGCAATGTTTCTGATACAAAAGTGATAAAATTAATAAGGAATGGTCATTATGAAGACCACTGATTTAATGTGTCCATAATGTTTTTGTAGACCGTTACATGGAGGCCGATATTGTAAAGGAGAAAGCAAGCGGTATAGGATTTGTAATACAAAGGTAATTAGCAAACGAGTAATTAGTAGCAGATTTATTTGCGTTAACCATACTCTTGAATCATTGTACAATTTAGAGGCTTTCAGGGGTGGATCCAGGAATTTCTGAAAGGGGGGGCCGGATAGTCAAAACATAGGACGAAACTTTTCAAATTTCCTCCAGCAAATACAGTAAATGTATGGGAAAATCTCCCGAGAAAGGGGAGGCCGCGGCCCCTTCGCCCCCCCCCCCCCCCTATAAATCCGCCCCTGGCTTTAAATACTCATCTAACTCTTTTCCAAACTGCAAAAAAAATATGAGTTAAGAAGGTACACACTCAGACAGCGAGAAAGCTATGAAATTTACTTGTGTGAAAATGTTCCACGGCATTTTTGGAATGTTTGTGCCTTTTATGATAAACTCAAGAAGCTACCTACTCAGAGAGCTAGCCATACGTTTAGAATGTTGTCCAGCGCAAGAAATAAATGCACTTGTGTGAAAAATATTCCATAGCCTTGTCCGAGAGGATCACAAGACTTTCGTGAAGTACAATGTGCAGCGTTCAACGATACCAAATACAAAGGAGAACTTCACAAGTGGGTTCCTGTAATAAGTGACGGTAAGCGGTGGTCAAGACCATGATGTCACACAGTAGTTTGACGGGTTTTTGGATTAATTAACTCAACCTAAAGTTTAGGTTCGGTGGGAAAAGGGATTATAGTTTTAGCAGCCATAAACAATATTATAAAGGGAGGAGAATGAGGCGTGACGAGGTGAGGTTAGAGGGAAATATGAGGAACAATAGATGCATCTCGAAGTTTCATATCGAATTGGGTTGCCGCCCCATTCAACACTATTCAACGTTTTGCGTTCAAGAGGCAAATGTTGAATTTAGGGTCCATGTATCATTTTTGCGTCGGACATTCCTAATTCTGTATTGCAAAACATACTCATACATGAAATAAAGGAAAGTAGGAGGCCAGAATTAAAGCCTACTAGTTTTTTTTTTTGTTACCTCGGTTAATCATCGCCAGTTGTGGTTGATCAAGAAAGACTGACCCACTAATCTAATATCATTGGCGGGACTTATCCGGGTTATTGTATACACAAATGAAAAAAAACCGCACTACTCTCCTGTCAAACTGAACTTGCACTGAATGATTTCACCTCTTAATCTATATCAACCTGATCCTTCATAACCTTCATATAATTTCCATGTGATCATGTTCTCAGATCAACCCTGCGCATTGTTCTGCAAACCTGCAAATGCAAAGAAACGGTTCTCAGCGCAGTTGGCTGAGAAAGTCGTTGATGGCACATCCTGTTCTGTTGGATCAAGGGATATTTGTATTGGCGGTAAATGCCAGGTAACACAGATTTCTGCAGAAACCCATCCATGGGAAAAGCTGAATTTTCCAAGGCACATGCATGGGAAGTGTTCGGAATTCACATGGATAGCCATGGGATATCCGAACACTTCCCATTCTTCTACCATGGAAATTAAGCTTTTACCAAGGATGGGTTTCTGCAGACATTTTCTTTGAAAGATGGTAGACGAAGACATCTGTCTCATGTTTTTACTCCCAGAGCACTTGATAGAAATTTCATATTATCTATATAGGCAATTTAGAGATGTGAAATAGCGTTCCTTGGGCAATATCACTAATACCCTTGTGGATCCCTGAAAAACTAACAGCAACACCACAAAGTCAAAGCAATTCCTTTTCTGTAGGCTTCAAAGACCTTGTGTCTGATCGGTATGGCATGGTTATGAGTTCTGTTTCGCTGGCTTATGTCTACATATCGCTTAAACCAGTTTTAGACTGGATAGGATGGATCGATATTCCATGAGATTAAACGGATTTACTTTACTTTACTTTATTGAGCTCACTACTTTTATCGTTACTTCATTACGTAACATACGTTTTTGGGCTACGAAACTACATGTCACGCCTAACGGACACACGGGTCTTTAACTATTCTGGACAAGGCAATCATGTAGATCATAGCGATGTTCTTGCATAGCGTTATCCATTCTTGCAAGAACTGTCTAAATGCAGTGAACAAATTCCGATTTGATTAATTTCGCAATACTGGGCAGTATCGTAATGTTTCACACCTGGTAATTATGATGTTTCTCAGTGACTGAAATCCTGAAGAAAAAACACTATAGTATATATGATAAAGTATTTTCTTTGTCCGTGTTTATGTTTTAGCGTGTAGGGTGTGACAATAAAATTGGATCTAAAGCCAAGGAAGACAACTGCGGTGTCTGTAATGGTAACGGGACCACGTGCTACAATGTAGAAGGAAGCTTCGACCAACTTGCAGGGAAAGGTGACTTCAGTATTGAAAATTTTGCAAATGTTGCGCGAGCATCCGAAATGTCGCAAACCTACATTTCAAGACTTCCAAAAGGGTGGTGTTTCGCTATACTTCTTGATGTGCAGTTATGTTGATAAAATACTTTACCATAAGTAGAATTGAGCGCGAAGAGCTGTTCTCAAACGCTTAGATTTTTACAGATAAAGCGATAAGCGTGAAGACATTCATACTTGATCTTACTTGCAAAGATTGAGGAGAATTTGTTTCTTTTTTTGCTTGTCATTTGATAATACGTTTGGAAAGCTATGCCAACATATCATCGTTTCATTAGGATTTCCAAACACCTCGAATTCGTTTATTTATTTTTTACCGACATCTCTGTTTGGAAGTCCTGATATAACACTCTGCCTCGTGTTTGATATGTTACATCTCAAACTGCCCCTTATAGCCATGTAACAGGCTTCCTTGCTAGAATATATCAAGCAAAACCTAAGCTGTTACCCGATCCATTTGATCTGCGCAGGCGCGAGTGCGCTGATGACTGCCAATTCTAAATATTTTGGCGTTTTGGGAGTTTTTTAGATTGCATTTTTAGCATTGTTGATCAGCACGATCCTATACACTGCACGGTTGCTGTACACGTCTCTGGATGAGATCACTGCTAACCCAAATCATTTCTCTCAGGTTATGTAGAAGTAGCGTTGATACCAAAGGGTGCAAGAAACATCCGGGTTACCGAGGTCAAGCCCTGTACAAGCTATTTAGGTAGGTGACCCAATCGTCTTTCAGTTCTATCTACCGATAATTCAGCGACCTCTCAGGAGAGGATTATTGCTGGGCGGTCAGTAAAGAAAAGAGACAATAAATAAATAAGTAATAATAACAAATAAATAATAAGTAGGTTGTAGTAAAGCGTAGTAGTTTTATGCAAATTTGATGACGTGGCGAGAGATGGAAAATATGCTTGCAAATATCAGCCAGTGCGATAATTATAATCCTGACCAGTGACTTTTTTACATGAATAACGTGTATCTATCTTATATATCATTGTGCAAGAAAACCGCTGGTATAAGATCATGTAGGAAGATGTATTGGCAAGTCAGAGAGTCTATTCTCTCGCCACCTCCTCAAAACCTAATTTGCATAAATATTTGATCTCACATATCTCGTGAATCAAAAAAGGTATTGAGACAGAATTTCCGTCATTCTTATTTGTTCAAGCACAACTTTCAGTCCATGTTCTCTCCTCTCAGGGGTGATATGCACTTTTAACTTAAAATATCATTGTTAGTATAGGAAATCAGTCGTATGATTTCCTTTTAATAATACACATGAAAAAATTTCTAAGGAGTCATTACACAAATCTGCTTACAAACTCAACAAGCCGCACGCATTTTTCCTTGATTGAAATCTGGACCAAAACCCGGCAGAATTTGAGCATGAACAAAAAACAAAGTTTCCATAATATAGCTCTATGTTATCAAAATATTTTAGCATATCAAAAGAAAATTTGCATTTTGTTAACCATTTTTGCACTTTGTTACCTTTTTTGGCACTTTGTTACCTAAAAACTGCACTGCTCTCAGCCAGGGATATTATATGACGATAGCAACAACACTACCTCATAGCCTTAACGTTTGTGAATCTAAGTTTTCATCGTTTCTCAGCCCTGCGTAGTGACCTAGGGAGGTATTACATCAACGGAAACCGGAAGATCCAGCTACCAGGTGACTTTGAAGCGGATGGAACGATCTTCAAATACGTAAGACGTGGGACCTGGGAGCGGCTTGCAGCCAAAGGACCAACAACGAAACCGTTACACATAATGGTACGCATTCGCATTTGGATACTTGATGTCAGTATTCCTTTTAAAAAACGCAAAGGCAAATATTCTTCTCAAATGTTTTCGAAATCCACAGTGCGTTCACAATCTATTTTGATATAAGAATCACACATTGCTTCTCTAGGAACGTTTTGCGGGATGTCATCTAAGTTTTTACACACCCTTGTTTGGGAGTGGCTATATTCGATAACATATGGTGATCAAACTCCTAATCAACGTGTTGTCTTTTCTTCATCAACATTACAACCCCTCGCATACTACGCGAATCCTGCAATCTGATTGGCTTCCCTACTCGCTGTCTACACGTAAAAGAAACTCGAACTCGTAGTCTAATTAACAATTAGACCTTGAGGCCGAATGTGCTATGATGAATAGACCATGAGGCCGAAGGCCGAATGGTCTATTGATATCATAGCACATGAGGACGAGAGGTCTAATTGTTTTAGTATAAACCAACTAGTTGGTCGGTTTTGGCAATGAATTCCTTTATTTTATGTTGAAAAAATCAAGTTTTCTTGCAAAGAAAGGTGGTGGCTTTGCCAGGCACGGTCTATCACTAATAGACCATTACTAGCTCAGCCAATCAGAATGCAGGATTTGTAATAGAACATTAGTTGGTTTATACTAATAATTATTATTCTCACTCTAGGTTTTGTACAATGGATACAACCTCGGAGTAAAGTATAAGTACACGTTACCGCATAAACAAGTGAACAGCACAGGGGGTGAACGCAAGAGAACACTAGTGAAGGTCGTCGAAGGTCCTACGTATGGATGGGTTCACGGAGGATGGGGAAACTGTAGTGTGTACTGTGGCGGAGGTAAGCGATAACCTGAGCAAAAGCCGTTAATGTTTATGTGTGAATTTCATATGACTAGTGAAACCAATCACGAAGTGATTACACCAATTCTGAAGAAAACCTATAGGAGGGACAATCATACGAAAGCCGCTCTAGTAATCAATTTATTTTTTTCTCGTGGCTATTATAATTGCATTGAGTACGCGGTTCTATATATTGCATAAGGGTATCTTCTTGCAAGCTTGACGGAGGTTTGGATACGCGATCTTAATTTGCATGCATTTTTCTAGAATTAATTCCTTTCTTTTTCTCAGAATTTAATGTTTCGTTTGAGAAGATATATCAGACCAGTTTTAGACGTCGAACCTATAATTCTTGTCGCACTTAATATCAATTTCCCATTGTTTAGTTAGTTAGAGCTATTGTCTCGAGCTCATTTGCATCAACGAACGGCACTATCTGCCGTATCAACGCCGCGCTACTGCCGCGCTAAATTACAAATTTGAATCCTTTATCAGCGCTTTTAAATTCAGGGCTAGGATCTTCTCCATTCACCAGACAGTCTATATTAACCTCATAAAATCACTGGTATCGAAATGACTTGTTTTTATTGGCTAATAAACCAAGTCAATTTAGCGCGACAGAATTAAGTTCGACGTTTAAAACGGGCCTCAAACACTTAACAGTGTTTATCATCAGGATTTCAAAACATGCAAATACTTCGAACTCGGTTAAAGGCCCATCACCAACCGAGAGCCTTTGCGGACTCTTAGCCAATCAGAGCACCCGAAAAACAATGGATCAATTTTAAAACAAAAGAAAACGGGGCGCAAAGGCTCCCGGTTGGTGATGGGCCTTTAAGAAGCTCGGGTTCGCGTCGTCGTTTTTTTTTCAACCCTTTTCCTTATGAAACAAAGTCCAGTCCAATTGCTGCTTGTATGTTGGCGAGTCTGTCGCTTTTCAGCATCGGCAACACGAAAACAGTTTCTTTAGTCCCCTCTTGAACTGCTTGAATCCATATAGATAGACAATTATCTTTACCGCTGAACTCGAGTACAATAGCAACTCAAGAAGATAGCGGTCAACTGGTTCGTACGTGTGACAGTCCGCGCAGAAGTAACTTATCCCTTGCACTATCTGCAGAGGCGCCATCATAGCTAGCGTGACCAGCGTGACAGTGAATGCCGTGACAGTCAAATGCCTGTCACGCAATTCCCTGCTGCTTGTCACGGATTCACTTGAAAACACCAGTTTCACGGCAACAGATCCAACAGAAATTATCACTACAGTAACAACAGTGATGTCCATTGCGACGAACGAATATCTTGTTACGAGGCACATTTTTAACCCCTTCGCCGAACCGCACATGGCGTACAGCGCAGATGTCAATGTAGCGATTCCCCATGGTGCTGCAATCAGAAACACTGAAAGTTTCAAGTATGACTTGTCATACCGCAAATTCAAAACAGCTGCGCACACTCTTTCCAGACAAACCGAAGCGAGCGTAAACGACGCTGCTGAGACGATAAACTTTTCTAGCGCAGTTGTGGAGAAGCTGTATCGCGAATTCAAAGGTAGAGAGGGTAGATAAGTCATTGTTTTCATAAAAGCGAGAACTCCTGTTAATATGTCGATAAAGCAGAGGCTGACAAGAATATAAAATGGCCGCTTTTTAAAGGAGCGCGCAGATAGAAATAGCAAAAGGTTAAAGGAATTTCCAACAAGAGTTCCAATCCCGACGATGACCATCCCTGACGCTGCTAGAATGACTGTTGTGTCGGCTCCCTCGTACGGCTGGACGGAATTTGGCTTCAGAGTGGAAGATGTAGGAGGGAGAACCTTTGGTAGCAACATCCTGGCCATTTCGCGGTAGTTGAAGATCTTTATTAAGGTTTGAAATCTCGTCGTGTTGCCCTTAAAGAGATGTCCCTGGTTCAAGTTTGCTGTGGTGTATTTTACTGTCACCAGCATCAGGCGCTGAAATTTTAGAAGACCCAGAGTTAATCCCCCCTGTACAAAGCCAGCAAAGAATCACCAGAGGGGTTGAAGTGTTCATCCACAGGGAGACCAAGCTAAATATCAATGGATTGAGTAGGTAGATTTGTGGTTGTAAATAACGTCCGCTTGTTTCCTCTTATGTCTCTCGTATACATGTATAGACATCGGATAACGGTGTTGCCACCCAACAGATCATGTGTTTATTCCTTTGGGTGGTTACAATTGTCAATTTTTTGGGGTGTTGCCACCCAACAGATCATGTGTTTATTCCTTTGGGTGGTTACAATTGCCAATTTTTTGGGGTGTTGCCACCCAACAGATCATGTGACTATTCCTTTGGGTGGTTATAATTGCCAGTTTTCACTCGACCGAGTGCACGAGTGTATGTGCAGAACTAACAAAAGTGTCCACCCAAGAACAATCTACAAAGAAACCATCGCATGATCTAAATTGGGTGGCAACAAGCTATGTAAACACCGTTAGCCAATTTTGTCTATTCTAAATGGAACTCGCATAATTCTCTTTATATATACTAGGATTGTCATTTGGATAAGCATTTCGGCCGTTGGAACTGGTTTTCCCTTGTTTTTTTTTTTTCTTTTCCGCTCGCTACCCTGTATACCTACACAAGGTCTGCAATTCAAGTGAGTCTGCAGTGCAAGTATATCATACCGACTATACCGAGAGTTGCGCAAGCTCAATTGATTTCCTCCACCAACTAGATTCATCATAAATTCCATGCCGCTGCAGCTACAAATGTGACGAAGTAAGATCAGACTATTTGCTAAAGTATTATCTGATAGGATGGTCAAATTAGTTTTGCTCAAGCGGGCTTCTTAGGAGACAATTTCCATTTGCAAACTAGCGTGTAAATTATAATGGCTGACTTCCAAGAAACAACGAAACGAAGCTGTGACCCGAGCCGTATTGCCTGGGAATCGAACCAAAGTAGGGCGAAGTTAACCAACGATTCATAACCCCTTAAAGTTGTTAAGAGGATACGGAATCTTTACATCTGACAGCGATTTCGCGGCCCATTTGCTCGCCCTCGAGCTGAAACGGCACTGAGGCGAGTAGATACCTTTGAACTCAAATGCTTGTTTTCTGGCATAAATGGTATGCAATGCGTGTCTTTCGCTTTCTACACTTAGCATAATAATAATTTGAACAGGGCATGCCCCCCTTTGGATGACGGTTTGATTAATCCGGAATCGCTCCTGGAGCATGCGCGTGTTGTGACAGGCTCCCTTTAAGTTAGGAGTAAACAAATGTAAGCATACAGTTTACAATCGTAAGTGGGATTATAATCGTAGTGTAGTACGTTCTGAGGAAGTTTAACGTGCCCCCATTATACAGGTTAGGTGTAGTGAAATGAGAGACGGGACCTCGGTTTATTGTGTCATCCGAAAGGCCTGGAACACAGGAGAAATGACGAATCATTTCTACCCACAATGAACACCCAGGTCTGAAACACAACTAATTAAAGCAGAAGAAGAAATTCCCAACGCCCAAGCCAGGTCTCGAACCTAGGCAACAATGGCGAGAGGCAGGCGCCGTAACACTGCGCCACCCGTGTATACGGTTATGCTAAAAATAGCGAGCAGTGGGAGATAACTAAGACTAAAATATGAAAATCCGCGAACGAGGTATTTTGCCAAGCTGGATCCTGATAAACGGACCTGTCAACCAGTTGAACTGAGAAAAATATATATAATGAAAGGTCGACGAACAGCTTAAACGATGATTAATTTTATACGATATTTCAATCGGCCATTACCGATCTTCTTCAGGTTTTGAATGGAGATATTACATTGCATGCTGGATATAAATAAAATAACGGTCACATTTTTAAAAGAAAAATACATATGATACGGTGCTTGAGAAGTGACAGATAAAAGATAAAATAATATCAAACAAAACTAAGGATTAATTACAGCTAAAATTAACAAAACTTTCATCTCTTATGTTAAGACCATTAGGAGTTAGAGTTCGAGCTTTGTTGATGAGAAAAGCTTCTCTGGCTTTGCGTATAGAGTCGCGGTTAGATTTAAGTTTTTCTAAAGGGATTAAAAGCATGTCAGAGGCAATGTGGTTAGCTGTATTATGGAAGTGGAGGGCAGCGGTAGTAGGAGTAGATTGACTGTCAGAATCTAAAGTGCGTCGGTGTTCATTAAACCGTTCACGAAGTTGACGTTTTGTTTCGCCTATATATTGTAGGTGGCAGCGTTTACACTCAATCATGTATATTACATTATTAGTTTTGCAGGTTATTCTAGAAGTTATGTTTCGGGTTTCGTTAGTGGCGTTAAAAGAATAGGACGTTATGCCATCTGCGATATATTTACAAGTATTACAGTTATCGCCGCAACGGTACGAGCCAGTAGGGAGGTTGTTTATGAAAGGTTTAGTAAGCTCAGCTTTAACAAGAAGGTCTCGAAGGTTAGGGCTTCTGCGAAAGGCAATTAAAGGAGGATCAGGGAAAGCTTCTTTGCAACGGTCAGAGGTATGGAGAATTCTAAAATACTTGCGTAAAATACCAGAAATGTAGGGAAGGCTAGGGTTATAAGTTAAAACGAAAGGAATACGATCAGATGAATTGTTAGTACTGCCTTTGGGTTTAAGGGCGTCGGTGCGGGACATAGCGGCCGCACGTGAGATTTGCTGATTAACAAAATCACGTTTGTAACCGCGTTTATGTAAGAATTCAGTAAGTTCATTACAACGAGCAATGAATGATTCATGTGTAGAACAAATACGGCGGAGTCGTAGAGCTAAACTGTAGGGGATACCCTTTTTGGTATGAGAAGGATGACAGGAAGAATAAAGCAGATGCTGATGTTTGTCAGTAGGTTTGCTGTAAAGGTCAGTTTCTACTGCGCCATTGACGATAGAGACAGAAACATCAAGAAAGGGAATACTGTTGAAAGAGTGCTCGCATGTAAATTTGATAGTAGGATGTATGCCATTGAGATATGAAACAAAAGAAACAAGATCCTCTTCGGACCTGTCCCAAATCATGAAGATGTCATCTAGATATCTCCACCATGTGTGTGGTTTATAGGGAGCTTTAGCAAGTGCATTAGTTTCGAAGAGACCTAGAAAAAGGTTAGCAAAAGAAGGCGCCATCCTAGTGCCCATAGCAGTTCCGTGAATCTGGAGGTAGTTATTATCATTAAAGGTAAAATGATTCATAGTGAGGATCATGCGAATAAGGTCACATATAGTTTCAGTGGGAATTTGTTTACTGAAACGGGTGGAGAGATAATGACGGCAAGCTTTAATTCCATCGTTATGTGGTATGTTAGTATATAAAGAGGAAACATCAAGGGTCACAAGCATAGCGTTATCGGGTAAATCTAGAGTAAGCAGTTTTTTCAAAAAATCATTAGTGTCTTTAATGTAAGAGGGAAGTTTAGAGACTAGTGGTTTGAGAAAGAAATATACGAACTGAGAAATGCGTTCTGTAGGATGGTTATTAGAAGAAACAATGGGACGTCCTGGATTGCCAGCTTTGTGAATTTTAGGAAGTATATAAAATCGACCCGGCTTAGCATTGTTATTGAAAAGAAATGATTGAAGTTTTTCATCGATTATGTTATCTTTAATCATGCCGTTTAAATATAGCGTTACGCGCTTCTGAACTTCACTAGTTATATCTTTATCTTGTTGTTTGTAAAATTTAGGGTCATTAAGTTGTCTTAAGCATTCGTTTATATACCAGTCCTTATCCATAACAAAAGTTCCTGAGCCTTTATCAGCAGGTTTAATGATTATGTCATTACGTTGCTTAAGAGTGTCTATAGCTTGACGTTCTGTATTCTCCATACCTCTGACCGTTGCAAAGAAGCTTTCCCTGATCCTCCTTTAATTGCCTTTCGCAGAAGCCCTAACCTTCGAGACCTTCTTGTTAAAGCTGAGCTTACTAAACCTTTCATAAACAACCTCCCTACTGGCTCGTACCGTTGCGGCGATAACTGTAATACTTGTAAATATATCGCAGATGGCATAACGTCCTATTCTTTTAACGCCACTAACGAAACCCGAAACATAACTTCTAGAATAACCTGCAAAACTAATAATGTAATATACATGATTGAGTGTAAACGCTGCCACCTACAATATATAGGCGAAACAAAACGTCAACTTCGTGAACGGTTTAATGAACACCGACGCACTTTAGATTCTGACAGTCAATCTACTCCTACTACCGCTGCCCTCCACTTCCATAATACAGCTAACCACATTGCCTCTGACATGCTTTTAATCCCTTTAGAAAAACTTAAATCTAACCGCGACTCTATACGCAAAGCCAGAGAAGCTTTTCTCATCAACAAAGCTCGAACTCTAACTCCTAATGGTCTTAACATAAGAGATGAAAGTTTTGTTAATTTTAGCTGTAATTAATCCTTAGTTTTGTTTGATATTATTTTATCTTTTATCTGTCACTTCTCAAGCACCGTATCATATGTATTTTCTTTTTAAAAATGTGACCGTTATTTTATTTATATCCAGCATGCAATGTAAATATCTCCATTCAAAACCTGAAGAAGATCGGTAATGGCCGATTGAAATATCGTATTAAATAATCATCGTTTAAGCTGTTCGTCGACCTTTCATTATATATATTTTTCGGAGATAACTAAGATGCGCGTGTAATTCGTAGTGTTGTTTTTGTCCATATCGGAAAGCAATAAGTGCAGAAGCCAACAAGAACTTTATGATGTTTTTCGTTTCTTCTGAAACGTGAAAAAATCGGCAAGGAACTCCCACGCATGCAATAAGGAGAATGCGGTCCTGTTAAAATGATTAACGCGCTAATAGTGTTTTTATTTGCTTGTGAAACTTGCACGTTGAAACAAAGTGTAGCACTCACGAAATCGAGCTGTATATCAAGGGCTAAATGAGTATTTTTATATTATGTCGTCCGAATAGAAATTGATTGAGAATTGGCCTTTTGCATTTCTATCTATTGACTCATAGGAAAGGGGAACGAGTAGTCACTAATTGCTTCAGTTGAAACCCACTAGTTTTTGAAAGATTTTACCCTAGCCTTTTCGCTTCTTGCTATCTATTTAACAATTAGTAAAAATCACACTATGCTGCGTTCTGATTGGTTGAGCTACTAGTAGGCTATAAGTTCCAAAAAGTGTCGGATTTTAAAGCCAGGAAATGACAAATGACCAGACCAGAAAACGTTTTTGGCTAAACAATTGACCTACTAGTGTGATTTGACTAAAACAATTATTCCTCGAGTCCGAATGGGTTCTCGGTCAATAGCCCATGAGGCCGAAGGCCGAATCGGCTATTGACTCAGTGGCCATGACGGCGCCGAAAGGAATAATGTTTAATTCAACAACTTGATAGGATTTTCTTTCATTGTTTATGGGTGTGAATCTTGAAAGTGTAGATTAATGTTTTCGCTGGCTTTGAATCGTGGACAGTTTAACTATGCAGTAATTAAAACTTTTTATATTTCTGGAAATTAAACCCAACTCTATTTTGCGGGCTCTGTTTACCGACTGCATGGGGTGAATAGAAAAACAAAACTAGAAAATTCGAAAATATTTCCCTTCTATCTAGATCTCTATATTAGCAAAATGAAAAAATACGCGCAATGGCGGGTAAAAATGCTTTCTGTACACCTATTTCAGACACGGTTGCACCGTCACTACTGATGGTTGTAGCGCTCAATGCGTCGTGGGAGCAAATAGGTATACCAAAACAGAATCATGGATACTGGTTTTCAGGATAAATAGCCATACTTATCACCCTGCTTCTGTGAAATGATTCTACAATACATCGCTCGCAAGAAATTTTGCACGGGTTAACACAATAATTTCGTTCTTCTTACTTTCTCCCATGACTCACTGAGGGCTACAACGGATAGTTATGACGGTGCAAGGTATATACCATGGTGCCGGCAGGATACCGGGTGAAAAATGTAATGCAATTGAAAAAGGCAGCTTTCAAAAATTGTCTTTCTCCAGGCGCAATATCATTCTTGCGCATAGTAGTTAATAAACCTTTCGTAAAATACCTACTGGCATTATTAACGCCCCTGTCAAATGCTTTTTGTTTTGGTAACGTCTCTGCTGAGGAGCTGTTTAATAATGTATCCATTCTTACTATAGAATTTTAAGGTAGCTATGTGTCACTATATGGTTATTTGGTCGACATAACATCCAAAGACTAGTGTTTTGCTGACGTTTTGAGCGTTAGCCCTTCGTCGGATTTGCTATGCGAGGAGCATCGAAAATATCATTCCTGTTCAAGCAATTGATTGTTTTCAGACCTTTTCATATAAATTGTGAATGCCTGCGGGGGCTTGTAGGAGAGCTAATGAAATCATTAATTGCTTTAACGTCTGCGGCATTTGCTACAAATATCGCGTAAATAAAATGCGCAGCTTGTTATCCACATGCGAGAATAGAACAATTAGTGGTCTGTAGTCTTGGTAGAGAGGCCAACTTGGTGGTTAAAATCTAGGGAAACTTTGATTGATCCTTAGCGCAAGTTTGATATTCTTGCCGAGGTTTCCCCTGGTTAAAAGTGTTCCTTGGATCTAGACGAACTGATATTATATTGCTGGGACAAAACTTTGAAAGATGTATCGCTGAAGAAGTTCCCTGTAAGTGACATCTCGAAACACAGCCACCATGTCTAACGATAGCTTAAACAACGTAACACAACCGGTGAATGAGGTCTTCGGTTATCAGACACAGGTGTCTAAGGCAGTCTTGAGCTATATCTTCCTAGTAGCAGGTTTTGTGTTGAATGGACTAGTCATTTACATAGTATGCAGGAACAAAACTATGAGGAAAAGCATAAACTATTTTATCGCCAGTCTGGCATTTTGCGATAGTATTACAATTGCTATCTACCATGCTCGCAACTCCGTACTCTTGGTTATGGACTGGACGAGAGACACAATGTACTGTAAATCTGTTGGTATCCTTATTGGCTCTTGTTCGACGTTTTCTCTCTTAATATTTCTCATGATAACGGCGGAAAGATATCGCGGGGTGGCATCGATCACCATACCAGGAAACTCTCTAAGAAGATGTAAGATCATGATCGCGGTTGCCGTGATCTCTTCTGTCTTGTTTAACTCCCCAATGTTGTTTTTTACTGAAAGTCTCAAATCTCCGCTAATACTTACTGCCACAGGCCTAACAAAAACTATGCCTACTTCTTGATGCTCAAGGCTATAGTATATACCTCCCTCTATCTCAGTACTATTATTTTAGGCTGTATGATTTTAAAGAAACTGGGAGGGATTGGAACTTTTAATAACCTAACTGAAGCTCAAAAGCTGGCTCGGAAGCGTCGCATGAAGAGTGCAGTTCGAATGGTATTTGTTTCATTGGCCTCCTATGTTGTCCTCACGGTACCATATCAACTTTCCGGTCTTGTATTGATATCTAAATATGACAATGTAGGCACAATGCTAGATAGTAGTATCTTAATTAACGTGCTAATGTATGTTTCTTCCTCCGACTCTTTGCTCCGTCCTTGTATATATTTCATTTTCATCGAGGACTTTCGAAGTTCTTTAAAAAATATGTTTTGTAAAACAAACGTTGTTGAATTTAGACAGTCCGTAATTTTGTAGTTTTGACAAAACTTTGCATTGCATGCTGCGGACAACAGTGGTCAACTGATGTAATATCACGAGTTACACAGGGAATTTCAGCAGAAACCCATCCATGGGAAAAAAAACGTATTTGCGACCGACTCCCCAAACTCGCAGCTCGTAAGCTGAATTCCTCTGGGTCCCAAAGGCGCCACTGGCAGCCAAGCGGTCATAAGCACAGACACTGAGCTACAATCGTATTGGCTGAGTTACTCAAAAATGGCAAGTGAATGGCAAATAAATAGTTTGAAAAGTTCCTTTTGCCTAAAAGAATGGCATGCTAGTTGAAGTTTGACTGAACAATTATTCGTCATTGGCTATTAACTGTTATAGTATGTAACCCTAAATTTCCATTTCTTTGGTCGCATGTGCCCGATAAAAAAAATTGTACATATCTACAGCCATTCTCAGTTACACGCGGTCGCCGGGAAAAAAGCTTGCAAGCGAAAACTCGTTTTTCTTGTCTGAGCGCGACGCCGGCGAAAGCAGGTGCGTTGCCATGGAAACTTTTACAAAAAACGAGTTTTCACTTGCAAGCTTTTTCCCCGGCGACCGCGTGTAACTGAGCCTGGCTGTAAGTGTTGTACAATAAAAACAATAGAGCCCAAAATCCACATAATTCCTCGAGGTACGCTTTGGTGCTAATTAACAATTATTGGTTGAGGTTGAGCATGATAGTGAGATTTGTCAACGCCAAATCTGTGTTATCTGCCGAAGCGAAGCTGAACTAAGCCTAAGCCAAAAAACCAAAGTGGATAAAAAAAGTGTATAAATAAATAAGCTATATTTATGTAAAACACAAGTGAAAAAAGGAAAACATGTAATGTATATTGGTTATGCCGTGTCGGGTTATGCAATGTTTAAAAAGTGAATTAAAAAAGGGAAAAATTGTTAACTAAGCCTTAACGTTCTTATAAACGTGGAAAGAATACGATTGTGTTATAAATAATGTGGGCCCCAAAACAGTGGTGGGGAACTCCAGTGGCAGCTTGAGCTTCGCCCCCTAAACAAATTACGTGCGAGACGAGCATTAATTCACCGATCCCGCATTCATTGTTATACCCCTAGTTACTGTTGCTACGTCGGACAAGCAAAAAGTTTACTTTGGCATAGAGCGCGGAAAATACACCGATTGCAGGAAAGTTTTAGAAGTTGCCTCATAATATATGGGTTTGATATTTTCGTCAGGAAAAGCTGAAGAATTTATTTAAAATCTTCGAATTTCGAGTTTGTTGCTCGGACATTTTGAATTCCATTGAGAAAACTGCCCATTGTTTGGCGATTAATCAAGTGAAGACGGGATCGGTCCAATTAGGTCTCCCATTAATCACATAATGCTGGAGTTTATGAAAAATAAATTGTCTTTAAGTAGGCTCAAAAAAGTGTTTCCATGATAGTGCACTGGTAAGTTCATTGCAGCTTACTCAGTCCTACGGCAAACGCCGAACTTCAGCCGCTCTTCTTCTGTCGAACCTTTCCTTTTTCAAAGGATACCGCTTCATTAGACTTTATAATAGAAAAATTGTTTTGTATTGGAACGGCGCGACTCTGGCACGACGTTTGCCGTAGGCCTTACTTGTCTCTATATTTGTCAATCTGACCGTCCGATATTTCGGCCCGTGGGAACGTCTTAAAATACATGAGCCTGTGGTACAAATGCACCGCAGTTTGTGACGAGAAAAGTATCCATAGCAACGCAAGACACCAATTAATACCACTTTCAAAATTGATTTCTTGAAAAATCGTGCTTGTTTCGAAAGCAAATAAAACTACTATGTGTGCGTTAATAATCTTTAAAGGTTCGTATTTTAATTGTTGCATGTGTGGGAGTTCCTTGTTGATTATTAATTTGTGTTCATAAGAAGCGAAAAACGTCGTAAATAAAAGTTCTCGTTGATTTATGCACTTATTGCTTTCCTATATGGACTTCAAACAACACTCGAATAACACGTGCATCCAAGTTATTAGAATGCTCGATATTTTAGCATGGCCGTATTCTCCTAACTTAATAAGGGTGGCTTTGGGATTTCGTCGGCATTGAAGCACGTAAATGCTTGTAATTAAAAACCATAATAATAATAATAATAATAATAACTTTAATAATTACTCCTATAGAGGCTTTTCAGTAACTATTAAAAAACATTTGTTCTGGGAATGTCTAAACCAAATTCAACGGGCTCTGTTTACTGACTGCGCGGGTACACACTTTACAGCAAAACAAAACTAGAAAATGAGAAAATATGTCCCTTCTTGTCTGGAACCTGATTAGAAAAATCAAAAAAATACGCGAAATGGCAGGTGAAAATGAATATTTGGCGGTTTTCTAGTGCCGGTAGGATACCTGGTCACAAACTGTAATGCAATTTAAAAAGACAGCTTTCAAAAAATGTATTTCTACAGGTGCCATTTCACCATTGCTGCGCATCCGCAATGCGCATGCAAAATGCAAAATACATCAGCGAGCGTTCATTCTCGTACCCAGAGCTCCCCGGCTCGTCTCCTCGCAGGGGAGGCTCTGGGACATCCATTTGAGGGCCGTCGCTGACTAGCTGATTTTGAGCGTTGGAGCATGCGCTGATAGGACTTTCTCTCAGCGGCTCTGTATTAGATCTCGCGCATGCGTCAGTGGCTGTCACTAGGAGCTCTGGGTAAGAGAATGTAAAAAATATCGCGCATGCGTCAACGACTGTCACCAGAACCTGCCCCGCGTGGAGACGAGCCGGGGAGCTCTTGCCCCGCGAGGAGACGAGCCGGGGAGCTCTGGGTAAGAGAATGATCAGCGCCGACATGTACATGAACAACAACAACCAAAGGTTGAGATTTATGTTAAACGCCGCGGAAAAATGGTGTTTTGCAGACGTTTCGAGCGTTAGCCCTTCGTCGGAGCAAAGAGGACGACGAAGGGCTAACGCTCGAAACGTGAGCAAAACACCATTTTTCCACGGCGTTTAACATAAATCTCAACCTTTGGTTGTTGTTGTTTATATAAAACCTTGACGGTGAAAATTTCTGATTTTCTGACATTTTTGGATATATTTTATGGTTATTAGTGTGACGGTGTAAATTTCTGATTTTCTGACATTTTTGGATATATATTTTTATGGTTATTAGTGTGACGGTGTAAATTTCTGATTTTCTGACATTTTTGGATATATTTTTATGGTAATTACTTCGAGCTTTTAGCGAATTTCACCTAAAAGGTAAAAAAGGAAAAACATTATTAAAAAAGATCATGTTTTGCTGGCGTGTGCATGTTGCTACTACGTTAATTTTTTATTATTATTTCCAACTAAATCAAGCTCCTCTTTCCCACGCTCATTATTTGTTATTTGAAGAATTTTTTTTTTATAAAAATCAACTATTACGGAGGTGTCGTCGTTGCTGTGGATATTTTTTCGCCACAGGTGTTATATCTGAGGCTTAGTTTGAGAGATTAAAACTAAAATGAACTACAATTTACTCAAGAGTGCACTATCATTAGAAAAACTCATTCGAGCCGCCTATTCTTAACAAACCTGTGAAGCTCTCGTCAGTGTTTTTTTAATATGCACCACAAAGATTTCCCTGTGAATTTTTTTCGTATTCTCAACCAATAGGAACTTGCACAAAGCGCAAATCTGGCTATAACATAGAATTAGCTTCTGCGTTTGCGAGCTGTGAGATTAAAAAAGTGTGGTTCCTGAATTGGCTTCAAACAATGTTTTTATATGTTCTTTTAAATTTCAGAATGTTCTGATAAACAACGTTAATAGATAATATATAGAATTGCATATAGTATTTATTTACGAAAATAGTATTGCATATATAGTTTTTCTAACCCCCATTTTATTCAAACTCAGAGCTACAGTCTGAAAATTTCAATTTTAAAATAACAAGTGTTTCAAATCCTTACCTTTATATTATAAATTTATATTTCTTCGTTTTTCATATATTGCTTTTTGTCTATCTTCGCCTTCCCTCGACGTTTGTCTCTCGAAGCAAACGTACCAATAGTGCAAATATTTATCTAGTTTTAATGATTAATTTAACGTGGTCAGCCAAGAGCACAAAAACTCATTAATATCCAACTCGGAAGCCTTTGTTCTTGTCAGCATCACCACTGAGCGAGCATCCTATCTCACTGTATTTTTGCACTCTCGTGCTGTTTAATTGAGAGGCAATATAAAATAAATTAGCTAATAAAATGTTTAGAAGTATTTCCAGCGATGATTTTTTGCGAATGTCTCTGCTTGAGGTTCCACCAGGGGCTCGATGAGAACAGAAACAATACGAGCTCATCTCACAAATTAGCTCTACAAAACTATTTTCTTACCTGAGTGATTGCCAAAAATATCCATACCCTGCACGGAAGGTTTTATCTTCACAGTTTTCTGGAATTTCAAAGTGGAAAAATAGTGTTGGCAAACTTCATCTTCGCGCTCCAACGAAACAGCATCAAATGTCATGACATGTCAGGGCTATTTCTTCATCATTTTACGTACAACCTTTAAAGGCCCATCACCAACCGGGAGCCTTTGCGCCCTGTTTTCTTTTGTTTTCAAATTGATCCATTGTTTGCGGCTGTTCTGATTGGCTAATAGTCCGCAAAGGCTCTCGGTTGGTGATGGGCCTTTAAGTGTGAAACTTGGAGATTAATTTAATTATTAAGAGAGATTAATTTAATTATTAAGAGAGATTAATTTAATTATTAAGAGAGATTAATTTAATTATTAAGAGAGATTAATTTATTTATTTTCAAGTGTTCATTTAATGGTTTGGATAGACTTTCATAACTTGTTGATTTCAAAAGATCAAGAAACCGTGTTTCAGGTACACGCGACTTCGCCGTTGCCGCCAGAGTTTGGCAGTTGGGTTTTCTGTGCTGTCCATCAATGCAATCCGTGTCCGTGTGAGCCAATCATATCCTTACTCAGTGCATTCGATTGGCTTCCCTTGCGAGACAGGTCGCGACAGAAGCCAATAGACCGATCCTTTTTTGACGATATCTCCGCCCACTCATAGCAAACAATAGAAAGTTTTCCCTACGGAATTCAAAATGTCCGTGCAACAAACTTGAATATCGAATATTTTTTCAATAATTATTCAGCTTTTCAAGATAAAAATATAAAATCCAAATTGCATGCAACAACTTCTAACACCTCCTGCAATCGGTGTCTTTTCCGCGCTCTATGTCTAAGATAAAATTTGGCTTGTCCGACGTAGCAACAGTAACTAGGGGTATACTCAGTGGCATTTAAGGCATGGCTCTAAAACGAGGGCCTGCTTTTTTCTAACTTCGTTATTTTTCTACGAAAATCTTTCAAACTTGGCCCACAAACACGTTTTGGAATTCTGATTTCGATTAAGTTGTTGTTGCCATGGTAACGATGTCACGTGACTCACCATCAGCCATTTTGGATGAAATTTTTAGCGCCCGTGCAGGTATGTAGAGAAGGTGAAAAATAGAAATTTCTTTTAAGCATAATCTTTCTATCATTAGTCTTTCTGTAAACCTAATTGGATATCGTGGATCATGTTTTAATAAAGACATTTTTTCACAATATCATATATTTCAAAAGCACGAAAAATCTGATAATTTCTTTTTTCTAGAGAAATTCCAAGATATCCAATTAGTTTCATTTGAAGGAAGTTGTCCTGTATCTAAATATGTGTTTACCTTTCAATTTCACCTTTTTCTGTTTATCTTCAGAGGGTCTAAATAAAAATCCAAGATGGCCGCCACCGAGTCACATGATAACCGTTTCCATGGTAACGAAATATGTCAAAATAAAGCTCTTGTTAAAGTTATTGTACTGACCAATTTTGATGATGATCCATACAATAGAACACGAGTTATAAAGAATAATCCCTTTTTTCAGGCAAATGGTTTTGAGCCATGCCTTAATGCCACTGAGATGAATGCGGGATCGGTGAATTCACTGCACTAGGCGAAACTAGCCAAGGATCTGATTGGCTCACAAGGTTTGATTGACTACACAAGAAAACCCAACTGCCAAAAGCTCTCTCGATGTTTTGAACGCATTGGGTCGCGTGTTACCTGAAACAGCTGTAATAATGGACCAATCTTACAAGCATGAATAGTGTATGAACTATGTTTTTTGTTTTTCTTTTGAGGCATCAAGAAAAGCCTAAAGATGCGCTGTGTCGGTTTCTATCAAGGAATGATAAGATTCGTCCCAGATTCCTACTGCGCAGGCGCAACCAAACCACGGGAAGAAGAGCGTGTTTGTAATGAACACGCATGCGCAGTTTGGTGAGTACTGTAATAAACCCTCTCAAAAGCCATTCTCGAACCATTCTCGAACCCAGAGTTCCCCGGCTCGTCAACCTCGCGGGGGAGGCTCTGGTTACAGCCACTGACGCATGCGCGAGATTTAATACAGAGCAGCTGAGAGAAAGGCCTTTCTGCGCATGCTCCAACGCTCAACATCAGCCAATCAGCGACGGCCCTCAAATGGATGTCCCCAGAGCCTCCCCTGCAAGCAGACGAGCCGGGGAGCTCTGGGTACGAGAATGTTCTCGAACCTCACGGGGAAGGCTCCATTCTCGTACCCAGAGCTCCCCGGCTCGCTCCTCGCAAGGGAGGCTCTGGTGACATCCATTTGAGGACCCTTGCTGATTGGCTGGTTTTGAACTTTGGTGCATAAAGATTTTTCTCTCAACGGCTCTGTATCAAATCTCACGGATTGCGTCAGTGGCTGTCACCAGAGCCTCACCCGAGAGAAAACGAGCCGGGCAGCTCTGGGTAAGAGAATGGGAAGGCTCTGGTGACAGCCACTTACGCATGCGCGAGATTTAATACAGGGCCGCTGAGAGAAAGACCTTTCAGCGCATTCTCCAACGCTCAAAATCAGGCAATCAGCGACGGCCCCCAAATGAATGTCCCCATAGGCTCACCTGCGAGCAGACGAGCCGGGGAACTCTGGGTACGAGAATGTTCAAAAGCATTTTCGTACCCTGAGGCTATGGTAACAGGCCACTGACGCACATCAAACACCTTTCTGCGCATGCGCCAACGTCCAAAATCAGCCAATCAGCGAAGGCCCTCAAACATTCCCGTTCCCAGGGCCTCCTCGCTCCTCTTACCCCTCGCTCCTCGATCGTATCAGAAAATGGCGCTTTTAATGCCTTAAGGTCTCTGTAAACCCGTGAGGGGTGTCTTCGGAAAAAAATGTCATCGCGTCGCAATGTATGCTATGATAATCAGCTATATATCATTTTAAAGCTAAAGTATTGCTCTCTCTTATGAAGTTGTTTAGTTTATCGAAGAAATGAACTCAAAATCGTGTCAGCGATTTTCGATATTTTGCATATTTACGAAAATATTAGGTCGCGAAGTTGAAAGTCGCATTTTTTACAGTTTGTGGCAGCAAAATTTATCATAAAATCTTTTCAAGTAAAAAATAATTCCCTGACATGGTTTTTTAGTTGTGATCATTTTCTAACGACACAGAAAAGTTCAGGCCGATATCTTAAATCGTGCGGGGCCAGGAGCTTCGCGAAGGTGAAAATTTGACCTAAAATTAAAGTGCTAGAAAAAGCGTGTAAAGTTAATTAAATTACAGAAAATGAGTAGTGGGCAATACAAAAGAATGGGCAATGGAAGCCTAGGAATACAGTTGACGCGTCATTTGAGGTTTTAGAAATATACTTTAGGACTGTATCAAATGAATTTGGGGAAAAAGTCATTTTATGAATTATTACATTTTTACCTTTCACGAGACCTTAAAGTTAGTTGTAAAGTGTATAGGTCGAATGAGTTGGTTGAAAAGGCGACTACCTTTTTTAAAAGCGAGATAAAGCTGGTTTTATGAACGCATGCGCGCTGTCTCAGCCAATCAGCGAAGGCACTCGAATGGCTGCCATCAGAGCGTACTCCGCGAGGTGACGCACGGGGAGGTCACGACAATGAAACCCTCTTAAAAGTGTCACGCTGCATTTAAGAACAATGAAATTTTGCATGATATAAGCTTTTAAAGCCCCATATTCAACCGACATCTTTTGCAGTCCTAGTCAGGGTAAGGGTTGACTTCCATATATTGACTTTCCATACATGAAAAGTCGATGCAAATTTGAAGTTTGAACTTGTGAAATGCGAAGAACAATGCAGTAGGGATCGCTCAGCTAAACACATAGCGGTCAGTAACAATAGATCCGAATTAAAAGAAAGCGCAAAGGTTGCTGATCGACTATGGGCCTACAAATGTTCTTAGTTTTTGTATTCCTTTGTTATTTTGGTCAGGTGGTTTGTGTCGTCGTGGCAACAGTGCAGCACTACTTGCGGTGTTGGTGTCCGGAGGAGACTAGTGAAATGTAAAAAACAGCAGAGAGATGGTACTTCAGTATTTGTAGCTAGCTCTTTCTGTACCGAAGACAAACCGTCTAGCCTGAAGAATTGCATCAATAAGGCTTGCCATTTGAAGTGGACAGTGGGACCTTGGTCTAAGGTGTGTAGATATCAGGAAATTATGATTCAGAAATTTGAAATTCGCATAAGCTCGTTGCAGCTCATGAAAAGCTTTTTATTTATTTTTTTGTACTTACGAAATCCATCAAATCGCGCGCTCTGATTAGTTTGATAGCGCTCCGGATTCATACGATCTGTACCCGGAGTCTGGCGAGCTGCGAGTTGTGTTATGTGACGATTTAATATGCTATTTCAACAAAGCAAAAAATAAATATATATATTTACCGATTTGGGGTCGGTATAGATCGTGTACTGTGACCTCGGCTTTGAAAATACAGTCTCCGGCTGGCTGGTGTGAGACGCGAAGATCTGAATGTTTAAAATAAGTAGATGCGACATCCCGGATAGCGTGAGAGTCGGAAAATTCCAGGCGGCACAATTCGACTTGCCGAGCAATAGCGCCATAAAACCCGCGCACGCTCTTCCAAGTGTAGCTCGAGGCTTTGATCATCAGAAGCTCGAGCAACTGAAGCATGTCAGTCTTTCGCTGCGGCTCGTAGGTCTTGAACATAGCGAGAAAACCCGCAACGAAGTCGGACATCTCCAGCTTCTCAAACTCCTGACTCAACACACCTGCACAAAATTCTTGCGGCCAATCTATGGTTTTCTTTTTCCTTTGGCCCTGTTTGTGTGAGTAGTGACTGCCAAGGATTGTGGATCCGCCTCCTCAGTCAGGTTGTGCTGCAGATTGAGTTTTAGCACTTGAAGTTCCAAGGCTAACTTCTCCTTTTCCGCGTTAAGTAGACGGAGTTGATCCTCTGTTGTGCGACGTTCCGCGCTCAGGAGGCCTGTCGAGGCTTCAACGGAGGGAATCGCCGGCGAAGGGATAGTTGGGCATGAAGAGGGGAAGCGAGTGTGGCTTCTACCTCTCGTTCGAGAGCAGCGAGCTGCTGGGTCGCGTAGACAAAATCGGGATCGGCCTTGTGCTTGCTCAGTCGAGAAGAGCGCCGGAGTTGATGAGCCATGGGTGTAGGAGAGTGGAGGTTGAGAGGGACTAGCTGATAAAACAAAGCTGATGTCCTCCGAGCAACGAGATTATGACTGAGGTCGGAGGACGCTTGCTCGAGGTTATAAACAGATCACATGTCCATTAACAATTAACTATCATTACCTCATCAATAATGATTAACCTACGAACCTCGGTCGGGTTTTATCCCTCGGTCATGGTATTTCCCTATAGTATTTTCCTCAGCCGGTAAATAGCATGAGGCTCTTCGAAACCTACTTCTGATATAAACGCGCTCTCTTAATTTCCAGTGCTATGCAATGTGTGGTGTAGGTGTACGAAGACGAACTGTTTGTGTCCACGCCCTGGGATGTGTTCGGAAGAAGCACAACCATTGGCTTCAAAAACCTGCTATAATCAACCTTGTGAGGTGTGGGCAACGGGAGAATGGACCAAGGTATTGCCACACTGCCGAGTACTGTTATGTATCCATATAGGCCAGGAGTTTAATTACTAGGAGTGACGACCTTTTCCATTTGGACTGTCCACCATCACCATAGAATTTGTGCTATTTTTAGCGTCAAAAATGTGGTTTTCAACAAATCGTTATTCCGACGACAACGGGCCTTCATCACACGGCAGCCATCTTGGATATGGCTTTTGAACTGCACATGCAGCCTCCTGATCATGATTACGAGTTTCTACGGGGAAAACGAAAAATTTTATCCAAGATGGCTGCCGATTGATAGATGCCGATTATCGTCATTAGACTCAAGAATGAAAATAAAAGTTTATTTTAAAAACATTGATTTCTGCTGGCGGTAGGAAAGATATTCTTAAAATAGCACGAATTGTCATTGTGCGGCAACAAAAAGTGGACCTTGAGGGATATAAGCCTTTTAATAGAGCCGTTTGACTCGACCAAACAAGGTCGAAAGCAGTCCACGGTTGCTTATTGACTTTCAGTTTTGATCTGTTAAGATTTTGTGCGTAGTATCAGCCTTTCCTCGTGTTATTCCTCAGCTTATAATATCACCTCAGTCATTCCTGCATTTTGATTGGTTGAGAGGAGTGTGATTTCAGCGTAACAGTGTGATTTCAATCATCGAGGAGTGTGATTTCAAGCCGCAGTCATAAATCCAAGAAAAACTTCAGGTTTCTTCCAGCAGACTTACAGGTCATTATTTTTCAATAAAGTCGTTAAGCAGAATTATCAGATTTACAAAAATAAGCGTAAAAAGAGCAAAAACCCGGGAGTTTTGACTCAAAAGTTTTCAATTTTCGCACTTGTTTTGCACGCGCTTCTGACGTATCACAACGGTCTGTGTGTTTTGCAGCTTGCGCGCGCTGGTTTTAGAGACAAAATGTGCAGTGAATGACTTAGATCATATTATAAACCTATACATAGACTTGGTTTCCACTATTTGTGTGAACGCTCGTCATGTATTTTCATATTTTTACTTTAATCCAATCGCTCGTGTTGTTGTTGTGTTGTTGTTGTTGTTTGTGATCATGATGGACATGATGATCACGATGATGTTGATAGACAATGCGTCTTTTATGTTTGTAGTGCTCAGTCAAGTGTGGAAAAGGCATTCAGCGTCGCTTGGTTAAATGTCGCAACGCTCTTACTGGTCTCCCAAGTAGCAACTGTCCAGAGAGAACTAAGCTCCCGGATATGCAGCCATGCCAGATGAAGCCGTGTAGGAAGGGTAAATATCGAAAGACAGATAGACACCACATACAGATAGTACAGACATACAGACAGAAGAGGCGCACGCAGACAGATAAAAAACGGTGACAAGCCCCTCTGCTTACATGTATTTTGTATAATATTTTCCTAAGCCCCCCACAAGTTTATACTATAAGTAACGGTTACTTGGCCAAAGTGTACGTGGCCAGGAGGCCATCAAAAGGAGCCTCCATCTACGCCATTAGGTCTAGCCATATGCACAGGACTAGAAGATTCAGGAGCCCATCAACAGGAGCCTCCATCTACTCCACTAGGTCTAGATAAACGCACAGGAGTAGAAGAGTCTATTTTTAGACTGTGGATGTTGAATTTTAACGGGAAATTGGTACTTTGAGAGGATTCTTTTTTTTACAAAAGCCCATCAAAGTCATTAAAAGTCATCGAAATATTTTCCTGAAGAGAGATTTGCAAGATGTTGGGTGTGTATATTGTAAAATAGAAATAGAGGAACCTGAATGAAAACTATCAACGTGCTATCTTTGAATTAAAGGATACCAATGTTGCTCTTATATAATGCGCGAAAACCCGCATTTTTCATTATGAAAGGATTATTTTTTTCCAAACGTCCTTGAAAAGGTCACTAAAAGTCCTGGTTTGAAAGCCGGAAAACGTAGAAACACTGATATAGTTAATCGACACTAAAAGTCCTAAAGGTTGAAACTTTTATCAGATGACACAAATAATGAATTGACGTTTCTTCTACAGGACGAAAGTACCGCCGTTGCCTGCGGGACAAATATAGTGACAAGAAATGCAAGAGAGTCTTGAGATTCAAGTTGTGTAATAGCAAGTCTTGGTATGACTTGTGTTGTAAAACATGTGAGGAAGTTCTTCCTCGAAGGAGACGATGATGCTGATTTGCATAATGACGTCAGCATGTGTGTTTGGCGACGTCACTTCTGCACAACAATGTCGGCATGCTGGAATTTACAGGAGGCAATACATAGGGGAGCTAGATGATTTGCATGGCAGAGGGATATAAATGAAATAATGTAAGTGATTTTCTATCAATCATATGGGTTTTGGAACAAACGAATTCTTATTCCGCTACATGATGTAGTAGGAAACTTATGCTGATATGATCTTCTTTAAATGTGATATTTTAAGTACGTTTAATGGTGTTTCATCTAGTGACACTAGGCAGCCGTTTTCACAATGACAAGGGGAGGCGAGCCTACTCAAAGATTGCACTTCGCTCTGCTCGTACTAGTGCATCGCTTTACATTCTCTGAGGGTCTCAAATAGGCGTGCCCGCGTTTACGATCCAAATATGTAGGGAACGATCATTCCCAGGGGTTGTTGGCTTGAAGAGTGGAAAATAGGACGTTTTCTAAGCAATGTGTGCGCGACCAGCTCGGCTTCAGGACCGGTCAACAAGGGAATGAGTAGGCTATATCTTTTAGCCTACTAGTAGCACAACCGGTAAAGTAGGTAGCTCAATCAGAACGCAGCATTGGCAATAGATCACTTGTGTGATTTGACTAACAATGATTAGCTATTGATTCTCTTGTTGATCGAACTTGTTTCGCACGCACATACCTGAGAAAATGCAGTGCGGACTCACCACTTTACTTTGAGATTTGAGCCAAGAGATTCCTGAGGAGGATGCTACTTTAGGGCGGGACCTCATCCGGGATATTGAACAGGGGAGTGGGGATTTTCTTTGTCCGCACTCCTTTGGCACCGAATGCCAACACAGAAGAACAATATGGGTAGGATAAGTTGGCTTCTTTAAACTTAACGCACTTCATGACAACCAGTTTTGTTCTCATTAATGAGCCTCAGTCAGCCGCCATTTTGTCAGTAAATCAAGACATAGAGTTTAATTGAAGATGGTTATTTCTTCCGATATCGAAGGAAAACAACAACAAGGAGTGGCTGACAAGGGCTCTTTAAAGAGCCTGTGTCAGCCGCCATTTTGACAGCATAGCAACATATCAAGTCGGAGAAAACATCCATTTCCATCGGATGATTTAGAGAATATAGAGCAATGTTCTCGATTGAATTTGGTAAATCAAATCTGAAACTTTGTTTTAGTGTTGATTTAGAGATTTCTACACGTAATTCGTCTTCTAATAGTATTAAGGGAGTGGCTGACACGTGCTCTTTAATGTTAAATGTTGCGAGGATAGAACATGAGGGTACAGGGTTTATATTTAAATTGCTCTGGGTTTGACATGGATTTTTAGTATTTTATACTGTCACCACGACTAGTGACAAGCTGCTTCTCAAACAAAATCAAACCAGGTTTATCATTTGAATTTAAAGTGACAATATGTAACGGCGTTTTTCTGTACATTAAACATTGAATTTACTGTATTTATATAACTCGTTCATACTGATTTAACGTGATATCTTAGTCTTGACGTGATGTGCTTTTTATTTATAATAAAGTAACTTCTGGTGAAGCTATACTATTTTTCATAATTTAGTTTAGTTAATTGCAGCACTATATAAATGAGAGAATGAGAATGAAATGGGAGATTTCATGCTAGATCTTCCATGTGCTAGAACTACTACCATAAATTACGTCCATCCATGGAGTGTGACGATTTTTTCGCGCTAGTTTGTCGCGTTTCTCGCTCGCTGATTGGTGCAGTTTTGACCGTTATTTTTAGCGCGTTTAAAAAATAAGTAAACCTACGCGAAAAAATCGTCACACTTCATGGATGGACGCAAATGGTAGTATTTACATGTTGTAAAGTAAACATTTGTTTTGTGCTCTATCTTCTGTAAGATTCGAAGGGAGGGGGTGGGGGACCCCATACATTGGACTATATGGGGATGCAATGTTGAGGTTGGGACCAAACCAGCTCAACATGTCCATTAATCTTTTCTATTGTTCTCTTGTTTTCTATTCAACTTTTCTATTGTTCTGTTGTTTTCTATTCAGCTTTTCTGTTGTTCTATTGGTTTCTATTCAGCTTTTCTATTGGTTTCTATTCATCTTTTCTATTGTTCTATTGGTTTCTATTCAGCTTTTCTATTGTTTTCCATTCAACTTTTCTTTTGTTCTTCTACGCGCCAAATTTTCAGCGATGCTCAGTAGATACTCAGCAATTTTCAACAGTTGCTACCGATGGCTAAAAGATAGCACTCTGTGAGATTTTTTCAAAATCCACAACATTTTCACGACTTTATTACGTCATTCCATGGTGTATATAGGAGGACATACCACGGAAAGTCAGATGACATTTGTTAGACATACATTGGAAATATTTACCGAGTTTCGTCTGGTTCTGAAAGCTTTATTTATGAAGAAATTGTTGAACAAATATTCACAAGTTGAACTGGTTTGTTACCAGCTTACCACTGTATGCATTGCTACGCGGCCTCAAAATGCACGGTTGCGATTGGCGATTCTCAGCAAAAGAATTGTAATGTCAATTTTCTTGTGTTAGAAAGTTCATAATTCGAGGACAGAAATCCAAAGGATAACTTACAATTATTTTAGTTGATTTTACAATTAATGTCGACCCACCGAAGTAGCCGAATCCAACGTTTTGGTTTTGATTGACGGCTAAAAATCGCCAATCGCCCATCGCTACAGTGAATTTTGAGGTCGCGTAGCAATGCATACAGTGGTAAGACGCAAATCTTCAGTTACCTAGTGTAGGGTTGTGAATCGAACGATGTTTCCTTGCCTTTCTGATTTCTAGTCGAGTTAAGGTGTATAACTATACAATCACCTTCGGTTAAAGTACCTTTGTTGAGGTGTATATGTACAATCACCTTCTGTTAAAACATATTGTTATTTATACTCTAATGCAGTAGCTTTGAATTAGGTATTCCTCACTTAGAAATTCAAACACGAGAAATCGCCCTCTTCTAGATACTCTTGTTCGTCTGCTGACACAAGTCTCGTTGGCGGCGATATTGCTCTCGTCACCAGTCCAGCTCCGTTTTGCGCTTCAACAAAGGCATACACAATATCACCCGAAAATACATTCGAGCTCAAATTGACCTCATAACTAGTGGCTATGCCAATGTTTGTGAAGGGTAAAACATTTGTCGAGTTCGTATTTGTTCCCATGGCAACACGGAAACCGGTCAAACCGGATTCAGGATCTTGGAAGCCATTCCAGTGCAAGCGCATGGTACTTTTATAGAGATGACAGCTAGAGTGGACGCCATAGACATCGTGAGTTCGATCTGGACTGACAATTACACGGCCCTGTGAAAGGAAAAGCGAAATACATCATGCATCACCTGCATTTTCTTTTTGTTTTTGTCCTCTTCAAGAGTTAAACAGTTCTATTCTACAGACCATACTCTAGTAAACAAAATAATGCTCAAATAATGTAAGTTGTCATTTTGCAGTCAAAGGTTGTGGACATAAAAAGCATACCTTAGTTGGGGGTGTGACGTCAACCAGAACACCGGACTGTGATTTCGCTTGAGTGCTTTGTCCAGCATTGTCTGCGCATGAAACGACTGTGAAATACCGCTGCCCAGAAATCAATGTTAATCTAGTAGCACGAGCTGCAGTCCCTGGGGTAAAACTCTTCATTGGTGCGGCAAATCCTGCATTGTTTTTGATAGCAAATCTACACGAGCTGATACCGCTTTCTCGATCAACAAACAGCCCCACAGTAGTACTGAGAGTGCAATTTGTAACACAGGAAGTTACGGGGACGTCAGGTGTGACAAGGCCTGCCGTGGGAGGTGTTAAGTCAACGGTAGATCCACTTGTTGAGCCTACAGTGTACAGTCCAGCGGCATTCCATACTCGCACCGTGACGTAATAAGTAACCAGCTCTTCCAGAAGGCAGTCTTGGCACGTGACCGATGACGCGTTTGCTGGGAGCTCCCTCATTGGTTGAATCTGACAGCTTGGCGGACTCGTGCCGACACAGTACTCGCTCTTAATAATGCCACTCTGAAGATCACGTGACTTCCACGATGCTGACAATTTCGCTGCATTGCCCAACCACTGCTGGCCTCCATTGGTGAGCTGCAAACGCGAACACGATCATAAGAAGATGCGTGCAAATTACTATTTTGAAACGATGCAGTATCAAGAGTGGATTAACAAGAGTTAGAATTTTTCGTACTGTAAAGTGTCTATTTTTAGATTTGAATTTCGCGCGCGAAAGTATTCGAATCCCCTCTTGATTACCCTGAATTCATCGTATACCCAACACACACAAAAAAAGAGAATACCCTACCTTATCTTTGCGACTTTAAAGGTTTTTCGAATGATCTGTGATTTAATTTTAGGCTGGATCTCACAACTCTTGGATGACGAACCCTGTGGATGACGAATTTTAGCGGGAAACCTAGTTCTAAAAATAGACACTTTTCTGACTGTGATTCGGGCGTACATAGTAAATATGGAAACTCTTGGTAATCCACTCTTGATAGTATTCCTCTATTTCAAAAAGGTTTCACCGTCACAACAGCCTGTTGTAGCCCGCAGTGCGTCATGGGACCAAATGGGTAGATGAAAACAGAGTCATGAACGCCGTTTGTTTTTTCAGGATAAATATCCATACTTATCACCCTACTTGTTTCAAATGATTCTACAATACATCGCTCGCAAGAAATTTTGCACGGGTTAACACAATAATTCCGTTCTTCTTAGTTTCTCACGACGCACTGCGGGCTATAACGGATAGTTGTGACGGTGTAACCTTTTTCTTAAATAGGTGTGTATATATGGTGGTTGTCTAAATATGCATGCCACTATGCTTCCTGAGAAAGGAGGCTGGGTTAACTATATTGGGCTGTTCCAAAAAACAACATACCCCCCTATCGAGGAACTCCAAATTTTCGAAAATTGCTCTACCCCTGTGAAAATTCCAGGCTCCTGTACAACCCCTGTGGTAATTTGAAGCAACCCCCGAGGAAATGCCTCATTCTCTTGTGGGCCTGTGGAAATTCCAGAGTTGCAAATGAATACCAGGTGGAATTCCAGGGAAAATGAATGGTCCCGTGGAAATTCCAGGTCAAAATCACTGACCCTGTGGAAATTCCAGGGAAATCAACAAACCCGGTGGAAATTCACAGCGACCCCTGTGGAATTTCCAGGTTACTCGATAGGGGGGTAGCGGATATAATGTGGAACAGCCCAGTTGAACTAGATGAAAATCAGGCTCACCTGTAATATTTCAGGGGGCGTATCGTCCACGATAAATCCATCAGACCAGCCCTCGGCCGTTAGCCCAGCTCCATTACTTGCCTCTACAGTAACATAGTAGTGTCCCCCCGAAACTAGAGATACATTCGTTGCTGACGCCCTCGTACTTCTTCCTACACCTTGGAACGCGATTACGTCATCTTTCCCGGCAGAAGTTCCGAGCGCCCATCGGTATCCCACAATTCCGCTCTCTTGGTCAGAGAACTCTTGCCACACAGCCTGAACTTTGGTTTCCATAGAAACAAAATCGATATCATGAGTGATGTCACTTCCGTCGGTAACCTTAGCAACGACTGGTGGTGAAATATCAATTATGACTCCGTCTGAGCTGGACGTGGTGATGAAGCCATCTTTATTTTCGCAGGAAATGTGGTTGATATAACGTGACCCTGGTTTCAAGCTAAGACCTGACTGTGTTTCTTTTCCATAAGCTCTCACTGATCGTTCAAACACCACAGTGTCATTACCAAACGAGGAACTATCGCTGGATACCGACTGTTCTATAAGGCTCCACGTACAGTTCTTGATTCCTGATTCCCTATCTATAAAGCCCAGCCACTGTGACGTCATTGCACTTGTATCACTAGCAAAGTCAATATCGCGACCTGGGCCATCAATGACCTCACCTACAGACGGCGGTGACGTATCTATCTGAAACCCTTGTGACGTCATCACTGTCGAAAGCAGAGCTTTATTCTGGACAATGACAATGACGTAATAGTTTACCATCGATAGAGGAGAAAAGTTTGGTATGACGGCTGAAGTTGCATTTTCAGCTGAGAAAACCCTGTTCGATTTGCAGCTTCCAGTGGTTGTTGAGATACAGTATTTGGATTCCAGTATACCACTTTCTTTGTCTTGGACGCCATCCCAACTAACATTCACATCGACTGCTTTTCTTTGTTGATTAGTGGCGCGGAAAGAAACTTGCACTACAGATTTAATTGGCGGTGTGAGATCCACCGTGAAGCCATCCGAGCTGCTCGTACTGCTTAGCCCACTAGCTGCAGTCCCCTTGACTGTAACGAAGTATTTCTGTCCTGGTTTTAGAGCTTCAAAGTCGGGGTCATCATTAAGTTGTATATTTTCGATACGAGTGTTTAGTCCAACACTTTGGAACTTGGAGATGTCATCTTTACCAGCGGCAGTGCCAACTGCCCATGCGTAATCAACAACAGGGTCACGTGAATCAGCTTGGAATTTGTCCCAGTTTGCGCTTACAAGGTTATTGCTGGTCATATAGTCAAGGTCAAGATCGAAGAACCATCTCGGGCAGCCGCCGGACTAGGCCACTTGGATACGACTCTAAAGCCATTTGAACGTGTCATACTTCTTAGTCTTGCTTTGTTTTCACAAGTGATGACACTGAAGTAAATTCCCAATGAGACGTTCAAGGACGCATACGTTTGCTTTGACGTCAACTTGTTCTTTCCCTCTAGTTTAAAAGGGCCAGTCAAATTAGATGAAAACATTATTTCCTTTCTGTCGTTCTCAATTCTCCACACGCACCATTTGATTCCAGACTCCTTGTCCTCTACTCCTCCCCACATGGCCGCTAGCTCCCAATCCCTCAAAGCCGTCTTCATGTCAACGCCGTCCGCGTGATCGCCGTCCATGACGTCACCAATAATAGGCAAAGTCCCGTCAACCAACATGCCATTGGAGGTTCTTGTGATTGACAGTCCAGCTCTGTTAGTGATTTCCACTGTCACAAATATTCTTTCTCCAGAATTGACTTTGCATGATGGACAACTAAACCTCAAGGCAGAACCAATATCAGTCGGGCCCTTCAGCTGGCAACCAAACGGAGTAGTTCCTAGACAGTATTTGCTCCTTGAAATTCCACTTTCTGTGTCAGTTATTCCCTCCCAATGAGCTGCAATAGTTTCATTGAATGCAACAAACTCAACGTCATCTCCTTCCTTTCCGTCTTTGACACCATTCTGGGCCCCCTGTGGTGGAGTTATGTCTACAAGCAGTGGGAGAGCCGCAACGGTCTTGTTCAGTCCAGCAGCATTTTGTGCCGTGAGTGTCACGTAGTACAGTCTATTGTGATCAAGTTTTAAATCCTTAAAAACCACTTGCGTTGCTAAGGCAACACTTTGGAATTTAATGATATCATCGCGCGATGCTGTTGTTCCCATAGAAACTAAATACTCTGTGATTGGGCTTTCGGGGTCTGTGAACTGTCTCCATGTAATTGTCACAGCGTCCGTTCTGGATTGATATTGTCTGCCACTATCACGTGATACACCGACAAGGATAGGTCCATTTGCAACGGGGGTGCTGTTGTCAATAGTAAAAACGGGCGACCATGCTATAGACGAAAGTCCAGCTTTGTTATAGCACTGAACAGCGATTCTATGGCTTTGCGATGGATTAAGACGGTCTCGAGGAACAATAATTTGACCGGACGCAGCATCTGGAACGCGTGCAATCTTTTGACTGTTTGCCAAAATGTCCGCAAACACATCACAGTAGTCTATAGAACTTTCAAAGTCGACGAAGTTCTTCCAGTTAACTGTAATGGAGTCTTGGCGTGCATACTTCTGGTGTTCTTTACCTGGTCCAGCGTAGACAAGGCCACTTATTGGCGGCGATTGTCAAGAACAAAAGCATTTGAGCAGCTGCGTGACACGAGATTTGCGCGGTTGCGTGACGTGACTGTCACGTAATACTTCGTGCCGTACTTGAAGCTCAAATCAGACTTTGTCGTGTTCGCACTTGTGAAAGACCCTATGTTGGTCAGTGGCTGCACCTGGGCACCGCATTTACTGGTCCCTATAGCCCACTTGTAAAACCATATCTGACTTTCATTCTCAATAAAAGGATTCCAATGAGCTGTGATTTGAGAGGAGGACGACGAGTAGTATGTTTTCTCTGAGGCTTTGTAACTCCAGTCTGCAGCTCCAGCGGCACCTGGAAGAATCTGACTTGGATTTGGCGGTGTCCCGTCGACTGTCACTCCATTCGAGACAATTTCCCGCAGTGCCCCAGCAGTGTTATTATACTTAAGATAAATCTTATACGTCTTTCCGCTCACAAGTTGTAAAGGTTCCCCGCTTTGAACGTGCGTAGCCAAGCCCACATTGGTATAATCCATGGCGACTTTACCTGTGGTGTTTTCCTTGACCGCCCATTGAAATGTTTCGATCCCACTTTCCAAGTCCCAGATCCCTTCCCAATTTGCCGCAATACTTGTAAGTGAAGCTTGATACTTGATATCTGGTTCCAGTCGTCCATCGTTGACTACACCTTGCTGAGGTGGACTGTGGTCAATAAGTACACCATCAGAACTCAGACACTTCCGCAGTCCTGCCATGTTGATGGCGCAAACAATGAAATAATACACGTCCTCTGTAAGGTTTAGACCCGTTGCTCGTGCAGAGGTGGAGAGGCCGACATTACGGAATGAAAAGACATCTGGTGCGCCACCACGATTCCTGCTGATCCCGTATTCGTAGTTCTTTATTCCAGATTCCGGATCTACTACGCCCTCCCACGAAGCGGCCATCTCGGAGAGGCTATGCTGGTAGTCTATATCCGTCCCACTAAGCCCGTCAATGACCCCTGCATTCCGTATATCAGGTGGTGTTATGTCCGCAATGAATCCATCAGAAGTAACCTCATTGCTGTACAGCCCCGCCATGTTGGTGGCCTTGACTTTAGTACAGTATTTCTGTCCATTCACAAGCCTAACGTTCTTATAAACTATTGAAATAGCGGTAGGTGGATTGACAGGCAGGAATTTGTTGCTTGTCACGTGATAGTTGCCTTGGATACAGCTTCCAATGGCGTAAAAGTATTGCTTGACTCTCGTGTGGGGCTCTGGGAAAGGCGTCCATGTTGCGTTAACAAAGACCAAAGAGCTTTGATAGTCGATGTCGGAATTTTTCGTCGGACCATCTGATACGCGACCGGGCTGAGGCGGCGAAGGATCAGGAATGATAAACACTGATGAGGCGTCGGTATAAAGAAACGCGCGATTAAAAGCACGAATAATAACGTAATATGACGACCCAGGTGTCAAGGAAAGTCCTGAAAATGACGCTTGTGTTGGTAAACTTCCACCTACAAGCTTGAAGTCAGAATTTTGAACAGGTCTCAAAGAAGGGATAACTGCCCAACTATAATGATGCAGTCCACTATGGCCGTCTGTAAAACCCACCCAGGACACTTGCAACGTCGTTGCGCTGGTAACATAGACGCCTGGTTTGCCGTTGTATGCCCCACTCGATCCTGTAACCTTCACTGTACCAGTAAATACTGGGCGAGAGGTATCAACCACGACGCCATTCGACTTCACTTCAGTTGTCCAGCCTACGGCGTCCACGGCACGCACAGTCACGAAATACTTCATGCCATTTTTAAGAGCAAGACCAGAGTGCCTCATTGAGGTCCTCAATCCGACAGAGGTCAATCCGACAATCTGAGTATTTTTTGCGTCAGTAATTTTGTACTGATAATCCACAATACCACTGCCTTGAGCACCATCTGAGAACCTATTCCAGTTCGCTGAAATTACAGAGCCATTTGACTGATGCTGTACGTCACTTCCGGCACCATCATTGACAACGCCGGCCCGTGGCTTGTCGTGGTCGATTAGAATACAGTTTGAAGTCCCTTCCACGTAAAGCCCAGCCTTGTTGTACCCCCTTACAACAGCGCAGTAGCGTTGCCCCGATACTAGTCTTACACCCGTGAACATATCAGACCTTCCAAGACCTAAGTTCTTGTAGGAAGTAATTAAGCTTGAACCCGCGCGCTTTATAGCCCATTGGTATTTCAGGATACCACTATGTGGGTCGCTAAAGGCATTCCAGTTGGCATCGAAGGTGTTGGTCCATGCAGCATACTTCAAATCCCTTCCAGCTTGTTTCCCATCGTACACGGCACCTGCAGTTGGTCGACTGGTGTCTACCACTACCCCATTACTTGCGCGGTCTGTGTAAAGTCCAGCTTTAGTGTACACTCTAACTGTGACCTTTATAGTTGAGCCGTCAGTAATACCATTAAACGTCCGTGATGCTCGGGTATTTAAAGCGACATTAGTAAAGGAAAGTAGCTCAGAAGTGGAACTAGCACCATATCGGGTGTACAAAACCTTCCATTCATATCTTCCTACGCCATGTCTGGAGTTGAATCCACCCCAATTGGCAGACACAAGCTTGGTGGATTGGTAACTGACATCAGCTGCTGTACCATCTCGTACCCATCCCCCGCTCGGTCTTGTTGTATCTATGGTAACGCTGCTACTGCAGGCCAGACGTCTGGCCGCGTTTCTCATGTCCACGGCTTGGATGGCGATTTTGTAGCGTTTGTTGTCAAGGAGATTGAGACGGGTGATTGACTGTTTGGTGTTGGTGTTAGGTAGGAGGCCCTTAGTGCTAGTGGAGGTCGTACAGGACGCAGCGCCGTCTGGAAAGAAGATATATCGTAAACCATGAACCTCGTGAACAACATCGTCTGTCACAATTCTCATCATCATCACCAGCACTACCATCATCTAATTCAATATCATCACAATCTCCATCATGTTAATCACCTCCATCTTCTTCATCATCAACAAGGAGTAGCAGTAGCCTCATCAACAACAACACCCACCATCATTATCATAACAATAATCATCATCGTCAGCAAGGAATATCATGCAACAACCGCATTGACACAGCGGTCGGCATTATCATTATCAATGAAAATCCTATTCAACACGATCATCAATAGCATCATATTTATACAAAATACCATTTTGTCAGGTGAATTTTTTACACCCAAATTCCTGCTTGTTGTTTGGTATTGTTTAGCTCGGTGTCACGACTGATCAACAAGGAAATCGGACTTTCTGGTAGCAGGTCTGAGGTCTTCAATTTTAGGCACCCTAATCACAATATTTTCGAGTGTATTTCCAAACTTTGGAATCCATGTTCGATTTTGTAAGAACATAACAAAGCACGCATGTCATTTACTGATGCGTGATAGCTTCACTAAGGAGAATTAATCCTCAGATCAGAGACTTACCTAACAGGTACCACTTGAACTTCATCTGGCCACAACTAACCGTGAACCCACTGATGCTAAGGTACAGGGCATTAGTGGTATACTGGAATGCGACTGCCGAGGCAAAGGCGCTGTTTTTGAGCACAACGCTTCCGGTCTTTAGAGTGATAGCGTCTGTGACAGTGGCGGGACAGGCTCCAAGACGACCGTTGCATCTTGTGGGGAAATAATATAACATGGTTTGTTTAGATAACTTAAATTAGAATATAGCTACGATATAACGCGCGCTCTAATTGGTCCAAATCTATGCTCTATTACACTGATAAAGTAATGGTTTTCCCCCGCTATATCATAAAATCATTAGAGCACAACGTTCTATGACTTTATCGGCGCAATAGAGCACTTGTGATGTCACGCGTGCTCTATTGCGCCGATAAAGTCATAGAAAGTTGTGCTCTAATGCTTAAATAGGGCCATGAAGGTGACGAGAGAGTATAGCAGGACATAACAGACCCTTTCAAGGTTTCCTGATCAGCAAGTTTGATGATGAAAAGTCATCCACATCACTGAAAAGAGCACCTGGAAATTAATAAACTTGCCACATTTTAGGACGATATGTGAATTGTTTCGCTTGCGCGACGGGGGCAAACGTTTTCCGCGCTCCAACGAAATGGCATCAAATGTCGCGACGTCTCGGGGCTGTTTCTCACCATTTTACACTTTTTCGCTGTAAAACTTGGCATTACTAATTGTCGGGTGCCCTGTTGCCGAAGAAGAGTGTTTAACAGGGTTTGCTCAGGCCCTGTCCACACTAACGCGTTTTCAAAAGTATTTCGTTTCACTGAAAACGCATAGAATGATTCGCGTCCACACTATAGTGTCCATAGCGTTTCCGTCCGTCCACACTAGAGCGGATTTCACATGACTGTCAAGACTTGTTATGTAATTGCGATTGCTTTGCGTTCTCATTGGCTACTTGTTTTTCTCAGCCAATCATATTCTGTAGTAAATACAATTGTGTAATTGCTTAGTAATTGGTTCGGCTTGCAATTGGCTGAGACGAAAGCCATTTAGGAGCAAGTCGTGATTTCTCTCGATTCTGATTGGCTAGTGATTGCTCAATTGCAATTGTTTTCACGACAGTCATGTGAAAACCGCTAAAGGAATTGCGTAACGTCATTTTCAGTTACGCCCGGAATGGCAGAAAAAATGACGTTTGGAATATCACACACAGTTACCTCAGGATGAAAAAGATGACAAATGTAGCCACTTCACAAAACAGTAGTCTAGTGTATTTGGTAGGCCGAGTTGTTCTAATAATAGATCGGTCTGTAACAGGGTTCTCTCCAAGGCAGCATATAGGAGTTGTTTGTTCCTAGTGATGGGCTTTGAACGAAGCCTATGGTGAATTATAGCGGAGCTCCCGCGGGCGCCCCATAGCTACATGCAGGAGAAAGGAGTTATTCGTGGCTTATGGTGAATTTTACACTTAATGACTGCTCCCGAGGGAAACAGCGAGTTTTGTTTTCCCGAGAATCTCGATGTTTCCCTCGACTTTATTATACAGCAAAAAGAAAATTCGGTGTAAAAATAGTGATGCTCTAGTGATGTCGCCGGGGGCTACATTGTGTTTGTACTTTACCACGTGATCATGATAGAACCAATCAGAGCGCGCGCTTTGATCGAATAAACACGAGCTATATAATAATTTACATTCCTGCTAGCCGGCTTTCCAGTGTTCTTTTTTCGGATATTTGATTTTTTTGGCGCGCCGGATTCCGTGACACAGGAACCCCGCGCGCCAAAACAATCACCGCCGAAAACCCACTGGAGAGCCGGCTCGGGCGATTTTTTTATTTACGCCCACTTCATGGCACTTAGAAATTTTTCAGGCAAGTTATTGAGAAAAAAGGAAAAAGTATTCATGGTAGTGCGAACCCTCAACGCTGTGTAAATTACTTATTCATAACCCAACATCTTACACATGAGCTACGAGAGAGTTCGTAGGTCAATATTCTCCTTTTATTCACTCATAGAACGAGAATATTTGAATCATAATGAATATTTATACTAGCTAGCCGCCATCTTGAAGTGGGCGTAAAAAATAAATTCGCCCGGCTCGGGGGCTAATTTTACATTTACTTACTTCTCTGGGCGATCACAGCCGTCCTTGGCAGGACTACATATCGTCCCGGCCGCGCGATACACATATCTACACGTGCCATCCCCAACACACAAAGACGTTTTGATACAACTAGATGAGGGGTAAGATGATTGGCAGCTGTAAGCCACGCCCACACATCGTCCACCGTTGCACGTGTCTTTCTTAGTACACGCGTTGCCGTCGTTACAAGCCACGCTTGGACGATTTGTCCAGGAGCCAGAAGACTTGGTAGACGCGTCGTAGAGATCGCACCATTGGCATTGGTTTGCAGGGTTGATCACTTGATGGTTATAATCCTTCCCTGGAAAAGAGCGAATTTCAGATGAGTGTCGAAAACCAAAAGCAATTGAATACACTTAGCCAATCAGAAACGACGTCTGTTCAACAAACAAACCAATCACGAGACGAAAGAAGGTCGTGACACAAGAAAACAAGAGACGCTGACGTTTTTCACGCATTTACAACCAATACCGCAATACCTCAACCAATAGGTATGGTGCTCCTCTTTCGGCTCGCGCGGGAGCTCCGCATTTTAAAAACAGTTTGGCTAAAGTGATTAGCACGCGCATTAAACAGCCTGTAGTAGATGAGTCAGAGGACGATTGAAAACAAACGATGAAAAAAAATCAGTCGTGAGGCTTCTGCAATTGGTAGATTTCCAATAACTATTAAATTCATTCACGTGTCTGCCGATTTGAGTATTTTAAAAGTGGAGTGCTGTTCATCAAAAGCTGCGTTTTCTTGGCGGAATAAAAGTGCCATTGAATTTATACATAATTCTGCGAACTCCCACTAAACATTTCCGAACGCCAAACTGCGTTTTGACTTCCGTCAATCAAATCTTTTAAGACAAGCGCAATCTCTCAAAGCCTACGTGAAATCACCCCAGAGCTGTTAACTCGTTTGATTGACGGAAGCCAAACCGCGGCTTGTTAGTTTGGCGTAGAGATAGCAGAATTATGAAAATTGCAGTAATATTGAATCCTTTGGGAAACTTGAATAACATTGGAAAAAATCTTGGTTTTAAATAATTTGAATATTTTTAGAAAATTCTATGTTACTGTTTTAAATAAATAATTGAAAAAACATTCTTTTGGTGTTGTAATACAACACCAAACCTAAAAAAAAATCGTCAAAATCAATACATTTTATATAAGTTCACAGCAACATGTATAAGAACAACTAAAACCACTCCTGAATTTTGAAAATATATTTTCTTAATTACCTCTCTTAATTACCTACCTTTAATTTCTTTCATATCTTAATTTTCGAATGCTCGAATTGGCTTTTTAGATGCTTAAAAAAGACAGCCAATTTCTGCCTTAGGGCAATGAGGATATAAACAACTTTAATTACCAAGGGCTAAGTAAAAAAATAAACATGTCCGGAGCTTCCAAAAAAGTGTCCTTTTTATATATATTTATTTTTTGTTTTTTATTTTTTATTTTTTGCTCCTTGTTATGCCTTGTTTTATTGGTTTATGCCATATTTTGTGTTCAAAATGACTACGACTGTTTTATAAACTATTCTTAAGGGCAATCTATGTTCATATAAAGCATTTCCATGCTCATTAAAGCCAGTTTCTAACCGCTTGTAACGTTTTGGAGACAATTTGTGAAAATAAGAAATAAAAGAAAAAAAGGATGCGGCTCCAAAAAAAGATACGGGCGGGGACGATAACATGTATTTTTTTTTTTACTTGGCCTACCGAATCTTTCGTCTTTCAGCCATACAAATTGCGAACTAAAACAAAACGCACCATTGCTAACGTCATGACTAAACGCAAGTCTGACTTTCTTCGCTTCCTGATGGTTTGTTGTTGAATGGCTTCCACTCCTGATTGGCTGATGGTTTTGTATTTGTGGTTTTCGCCACTCATCTGAAATCCGCTCATTGGCGTTATGTTAAATCTACATTTGCGTTATCTTTGTTCGAGTAACGTTAAAGACCCTGCGACCGATGGGCGTGTCGAATAGCTCATAAAACTCTATGCTAATAAAGTAACGATAAACATGCATAGTGAGCTCAATCCGTTAAAATCTCGTGCAATTTCGATTCCTTTGGTCTTAAAAATTATGTGACACGAAGTCATAGAACAACAAAATAATGGTGTGTTATTTTAAAAGTTTCTTACCGTATTATCAGTTAAACACAACAAACCAATCATAATATTGTCACACCCATCGAACACAGAGTCTTTTACTTAAAAGGGTGCAGTACTTACAGTTATTCTATATATTTTTATATAGTTATCATTATATTTTTTTTGTTTACGCAATGTTTGTCATCATTGCAAAAGGTGACCTTTTATGCACTTTCCAGAAATATTTTGCAACCAGTTTAGAGAACAAATAAAATAAAGTAAATAAAATAGAAAAGTGGAAGGCGCGGACACCACAGCAGTGAAAAACAATTACCGTGGGCCCTATAAACCATTAACTTTGCAACTGTGGGTAGCAATCACCGCCCTTATTCCATCTCTTTAGCCTCTCACAAGCTTTACCAAACCCACTAACCATCGTAGGCAGTTCTTCTCTTCAGTTGGATAACGAGACCGGCAGACGTTTTTAACCAGAAACAAGTAAGTTCTTTGTTTTCTACCTGCTATAATATAAACTTAATCTTGGCAGAAACATATAACTTAGTTGAGACATGTAACGAGAGATGAGTTCGAGATGAATTTATGACCATATTTGGTCAATAACGAACTCTCGACTGATAAGGGGTGGACCATTAGAAATTGGGGGAGGGGGGTGGCAATTCCCCAAAAAAAAATCGAGCAAGGCCAATCCTTCCAAAAAAAAAAATCTTGCAGAGATCCAAGCTAGTAAAAAACATGATATAAATTCCGAAAAAAAAATTCTTGCACAACCTGATCCCCGAAAAAAAATTCATGCACAAAAAAATTGCCACCCCCCCTCCCCCAATTTCTAATGGTCCACCCCTAACCCAAGTAGGTTTTCTCTTCATAATATTTCATTTTTCGCTCATATAAAGTAGAGCAACAGTGGTAAGTGATAATATACTAACATTTAACATCTTGAAGTCTTGCAATTAACAACATTATTTTCAAAATCTGTTCAATTGTTTATTCTGCGAATATTCCGCAGCTTGGTACTTGGTAACACGTTTCAACTCACTTATATGTTTCTGATCTTGGTATCTATTTTGTGTATCAAAAGAACCGAAGCCTCTAAGAAAACAATCCCTTTCAACTGATACGTATGAAGTTATTTTTTGCGTTCAAGGAAAATGTTCTTTGCTTTCGCGCAGATTCATCTGTGTGTTGCCAAAATAAAGTGGAGTGCTCTTGGCATCTAGTTGCGAAGACGACAAATTAAATTCATTTATATATTTTACTTTTTCTCTGAATCCTCAAGTCAAGTAGCGTTTACCGTTTAACTTTAGGGGGCACACTTTTTCTTGTTTTTTTTTGTGGCGGAGCAGCTGTGTCGAAATTTGTTTTTCCTAAGATTTATAAAAAGTTAAAAACTCCTCTTGATGGGGAACAAAATAATTACTAAAACACCCGCATGACGCATGATATATTAAACAAGCGGATTTTGTCTGTAGGGTAATTAATATATCTGAATATCGAAGCTAGAAAGTCGGTCCCCACCTTAATTGCGACAATTTTCTTGCTTTTCCATTGTGTATTTTAAAGCTCTAAGTTAGTATTCAACAAACAAAGTCAGTGACGCTGTGCATTTGGTATTCTATGTCGATTCTAAGCAATCTTAGTTTTGAAGGAGACATTTTTGCCGGAAGCATTAAGAAGAAAAAAAGCCAATTTATAGAAAGATGTGAAACACAGGAATAAACAAAAATGTGAGAAAATATGGTGGTACAAAAGTGCTACTGAGATAAACAGAGGAAAATATCGTAAAAATTTCCTTACTTAGGTATATTGGGGCAGATTTCCTCCCAGGAAATTTGAATTGCTGGTTCCAAAGATGGCTGGGAAAGAAATATGCAAGCCTAGCGCAAATTCACTTAGTTCTCAACTAACTTCAATCACTCACTCGATTTTTTTCGTGCTTTTTTTCTCACCTCGCTCGACTTTTTGTTTCGTTGATTTGAAGCCTGTTCGATATCTTTTTGGGAGATTTGTACCCCCTCCACCTTCCTAGGGTATCTATAATGGTCCGCCCCTATAACCTGGGAATTTCCTAAAGCAAGCTTTCCTTGACAAGTGAGCGGCGTAGCCAGGAATTTCTGAAGGGGGGGGGGGGGGGGGGGGGGGGGGGGGTTCGATAGTGAAAACATGGGACGAAAATGTTGAAATCTCCTCCAGCAAATAAGTAAATGTATGGGAAAATCTCGCGAGAAAGGGGGCCCCGGCGTAAACAACACGCTTTCTTCATACAGACTCTATCTAGAGTTTACATGTATTAATTTTCAAAAAGAAGACGAAATCAAAATCTGCTTTTGGTATGCAAGCGGACACGAAAATAAAATAAGATTAGCGCGCCACATCTTTGCACTTTTTTTTTCAAGCGACCTTTCGGTATATAATACATCATTATTATCTCATTCAACTAATAAAATCCAAATTTTTCTCTTTCAGTCAAAATAACGGCATGAATAAAACTCTCAGTATAGACAAGGTTGTTCACTGTCTGGTTTGGCCGTCCGGAACATGGCATGACCTGCAAGACCCGACAACTAAACATGGCATAGCCTTAACAATGACAGTCATATATACACTGGCTTGCCCCTTCACGATAGCGCTTAACTACCTTGTCATAAAGGCTCTGTTGAGGAAGAAAACTCTTCGCACCAAGGCAAACATTATTCTTGGATGCTTAGCATGCACCGATATCTTAACTGGAATACTTATAAACCCCACGGCCGCTGTCTTGGAGTTTTTGCATTACAAAGATCTTGCTCCCTCCTGTTATTTAGAAAACTTCGTGTATGTTACTGGAAGAGCACTGCTTATAGCTTCATTGTTCACCGTAACTTTGCTGAACATGGAAAGATTTATAGCAATCAAGTACACTTTACGATATGAGACTATCGTTAGAAAATCTCGCCTGAAAACTGGAATCTGCGCAGTTTGGTTTCTCACTGCGCTTGGATTAGTTCCAAATCTCTTTTGGAGGCATGCGCACGGGGAAGCGGCTGGTACAGGGATGATAGCAATTTCCGTCGTTGTTTCGATATACTGCTGCTTTGTAGTCACGTGTGCAAGCCGACGTCATCAGAAGCAAATCAAAGCAGAGCACAAGAGAGCTGGCCTGCCGAGAAGTGCCTTGCAAAAAGCAAACGTAAATTTGGTGTTTGTCGCTATAACCGTCATGCTGTTGGCTTCCTGGGGAACATTATTAGTAATCCGAAAAGTTGGACTTAACAAGAGTTTGCTACAGCCAGTAGCTGAGGGGTTACTAATACTGAGCTCGTTTTTTAATCCAATAATGTATGGTCTACGAAACCGCCAATTCAGGGTTGCGTTCAGAGAAATCTTTGGAATTCGATCAGCAAGTGTCCAAGAAGAAAAAACCAAGACGATGATTTCAAGAAAAACAAGAACATACAAACAACAACAACAGCTGTAACAATGACAACGATAACAGTCTTCATAACGATGATACGACACCACGAGACAGTCAGAACAACAGCAATATTTATAGCACCAACGGCATCGACAACAACGTCATCATTAGTAGCAACATCACTCACAGAAACGATTGTGCGGATGGCAACAACAGAAACACCAATTGTAACTTTGACAACAACAATACTAATAACGATGATACGGTATCACGAGACAACAATAACAATAGCACCAACGGCACGGACAACAACGTCATCATTAGTAGCAACATCACTCACAGAAACGATTGTGCGGATGGCAACAACAGAAACACCAATTGTAACTTTGACAACAACAATACTAATAACGATGATACGGTATCACGAGACAGCAATGACAATAACAATAGCACCAACGGCATCGACAACAACGTCATCATTAGTAGCAGCATTCACAGAAACGATAATGCCGATGACGACAGCAGAAACATCAACTGTAACTATGACAACAACAATCAATGCTGATAACGATGATACGGTATCACGAGACAGTGATGACAATAACAAAAACACCAACGGCATCGACAACAACGTCACCATTAGTTGCAACATGATTCACAGAAACGATAATGACGACAACAGAAACATCAACTATAACTATGACGACAACAATACTAATAATGACGGGTATCACGAGACAACAATGACAATAATGACGACAACAGAAACATCAATTGTAACTATGACAACAACAATACTAATAACGTCGATACGGTATCACGAGACAACAATGACAATAATGACGACAACAGAAACATCAATTGTAACTATGACAACAACAATACTAATAACGACGATACGGTATAACGAGACAACAATGACAGTAACAATAGCACCAACGGCGACGAAAGCCTGTAGCAATAACAGCGAAAAAGCCTCTGGTAGCCACAGCATTAACTACAACCTGATGGAGGGTAGTACGATGGACTTTTAGTGATTGAAATGTGTGCGAATGAGACTGAATTTACACTTGCTCCCGCCTTGAATTCTCTTGACATCCGATAAATAAAAGGCGGCCTGATTCTCGTTCGTTATGAGTACGTTACATTTCTTACAAACATGTCTGATGGAAGTCACGGGTCAGATTCATGTTCCTTATTTGATAAATTATATATTTTCTTAGTCTATTGTAATCGTGTTCTGTGACCAGTTTTGGTATTCTAGTGTTGAAAACTCCACACACTGCCTGCCCTGATGAGCATGGCTATTTGCAGGCAGCGTGCGTTTTATTTTGTGTATTTGAAATAATAAAGATTGACTTACTACAGAGGCAAATATTCTCTCCGCATGAAGCATTTGCTAGGGATCGGCGTGACTGACCGTTCTAGGTGGTTTAGCTATAAGACTTGGCCACTGTTTTTAGTTGGTCGATTGTAGTTTGAATAAAATAAAGGTTTGTTCAGATTGATCTATATATTCACATGCAGAACCTGAAGTTTGCGGAGACGCGGAGGTAGAACGCACTCTTTTGCTGGTATACTCTTCCGTAATAACAATACCAAAGTAACGTCCGAGAGAAACAGCAACAGGAGTCACAACTTCGATTATCAACAATGGGACGATTCCAGCTACAACACACGCACCACGCTGCATGTGGGACATTTGTCGAACAAACTGCTAAAAAAGGCGGGCGCTGCATTCTGATAGTTGTGAGACACGGCCTGGGTATTTCTGAAAAAGAACAGCGCGCGCGCTTATAGTTGGAATCGTCCTTTGCAAAACACCAACAAAAAACGTCTAAGCAGAACTGACCAGGAAATAGAAATGGAATCTCGTCGATATCAGTGAAAGCACTGAAGCCCAAACAACAAGAGCAGAAAAAAAAGCACTGACGATAAAACACCTACGGCAACAACAGCAACTAAAAGCACGACACCCAGCAGCTACTAAACATTTGTGAGGGAGCTCTTACTCAAGTGATTACAAGAAAGTGTGCGCAAACGATAATCACGGCGACTAATTGCTAAATAGTTACCTGATATTTGCAGGTGCACTTGCCAGCGACAAACCCAAATCCAGGTTTCTGGCTGCACGAGTTTCCGTTACACACTTGACAGTGTGAGTTGCATTTAAAGGGCGTGCTCGTGCATATTCCATTTTTGCACGTGTCTGCACGTGTGCACTTGTTCCCATCGTCACACGATATGCCATTACGATTGGACCACGCACTTGTGCTGCTAGATGGATAACACCACTATAAGAAAAATAATAATGCACTGTTTAAAGCTCAACGCGAAGAATCGCCAGTTTTCGGTATGTAATTAGATGTGATAGAGCGGATTACACATGACTGTCACTACTTGTTATGTAATTGCGATTGCTTTGCGTTCTCATTGGCTACTCATTTTTCTCAGCCAATCAAATTCTGTAGTAAATACAATTGTGCAATTACTTAGTAATTGGTTCGGCTTGCAATCGGCTAAGAAAAAAGCCATTTAGGAGCACGTCCCTGATCAGTCTCGATTCTGATTGGCTGGTGATCGCTCAATTGCGATTGTTTTCAAGACAGTCATGTGAAAACCACTCTATATGGAAATGTACTCTGTATACAAAGTATTGCAGAGGCTACCATATATGTATTATACTGTAGTTTGCCCATGTTAGAGAAACACCATTATCTTTGTCGTCATTTTTTTCTCGGCCAAAGGGTTTACTTTATTTGAGTTGCACGCATCACTGACCTCAGTAAATGAGTGCTTTTTCTGAAGTCCAAAAACAGTCTACCGGTTTTGGTAGTATGGGCTTGGCTGACTTTCCTGAATCTGGCTAGATTCTAAGAATGTTTTCCAGTAATGTCCTTTCTAGAAGAGAACGCTTTCAAAATTTTGGGCAAGCAGTCATCACCCCCCCTCCCAACTCTCGCCGCGCTCAAGCTCATATCTCTTAACAACTTACCTGACATGGGTTTCCTGGTTTCAGTTGTTGATTGGCAAAACACGTCCGCCTCCCCCCGTGTTGTATAATACAGTGACCAGAGTTCAGGGGGCACCCGCTACCGTCGTGCCGTTCACAAGGTAAGCACGTGTACGGGGTCCCTTTACATGCACCGCTTGAACATCTGTCGTTCTTGGTTTTAAGGTTCCCGTCGCTACAGGGCAGGGCGTTATTGTTGGTCCACTGGTGAGGAGTGTTGCTATCACATTGCTAAAGAAAACAGACAAAACGATACGTCTGGTTAAAGTTCCTATAGCGCTATTCACTGTTTATCAACATTGCCATTGTACTTGCTAATGTGCCAACCGTAGATTGAATAGAGCCCTTCGTTCTGTGCACCAATCGATCTCCGGTTGGCACATTAATAACAATACATGACGTCAGCGTGAACAGCGCTATATAGAGTCCTAAAGTGTGACGTCACAAATTTTAAAAATTCCGAATGTCAAATGTTTGCCCACGAATAATGAAAGACCAACTACAAAGAACGTTGCATGCAAAAAAAATGTGATGAATCGGTGGCTGGCTGAATACATAATTTTCTTTAACAAATCACTGTATTTTGGACTCAGTTCCAAACTGTTTGAAAAATACAGTGATTTGTTTAAGAAAATTACGCATTCAGCGGGCCATATCTCGGTCGCGTTTCAACCGATTTGCCTCATTTTTGCCGTGTATCTTTCATTCGATATGCCCTTTCGAAATCAAGGGACAAATATTGCTCAATCGAAAATGTGTTTTTCTTGACGTCATCACTGCTGTCTGTGGCGAGAATGCGTGACTGAAGCTTGATCTCGAACGTGTATTATTTCAACTGGACTTGAATCAAAGCTAAACTTGGGGATCTGGGGCTAGCTATTTTCAACCAATTTTTTTCAGGCTATTCCCTTTGGATGTTTCACCTCGTTTTGTTTCGCATCAACGAAATAAATAGCGATTAAAAAATGACGAACTTGAGGCTGCTGAATTGATAAAAATGATCATTTCAATTTCTATGCAAATTTCAAGAAATATTTTCCTACGTATAATCCTTCATTGAAGCAACTAGACTTCCCTACCTGGCAGGGGTGACCTGGTCGTAGAGCCTTGTTACTGAAGCACGTCTTTTTCCCATTCACTGTTATAACGCAAAATCCTGGCTTCACTTTGCACGTGTCTGCCACGCACTGTTCACATGACAGGCACGTGAACGGTGTCCCGACACATCTACCATTAGAGCAATGATCAGCGCGCGTGCACGCCTTGCCGTCGCTACATTTCAACGCATTGTTATTTGTCCAGGCCAACTTGTTGCGGGTTTGACAATCCTGGATTTTTGAAAACAAAATTCGTTTCAATCGTTATTAGGATTTTTACTTCCCGTTTTTAACTTGTAGTCAGTTAAAATTGTCTACATGTTGTAGTGTCTTTTCAGGGTAACCCCTAAGTTCTACTCTCAGACAGTATCAAACCCCCTAGGGGGCGAGGGAGGAAAGACAGACAGTATATATAAACATGTTTTTTGTACATGTAAATATATTAGCTGATGAAACATGATACATGGAACTCAGACTAGTCTGACGAAACAAACGAAATAGCACGTCATAGAGAAGCGGCATTAAAACAACTCCCCTCCCCTTCCCCTTTCCCCTTCCCCTTCCCCTTCCCCTTCCCCTTCCCCTTCCCCTTCCCCTTCCCTTCCCCTTCCCCTTCCCCTTCCCCTTCCCCTTCCCCTTCCCCTTCCCCTTCCCCTTCCCATACCATACCTGGCATGCATTACTTGGGTTCTTTGTCCCATATGGATAACACCGCCCTCCAATGAGACACTGCCTTAGATCACACCGAGTCCCGAGCTTGGTGTAACACGCGTTACACTGGCAAGTGTAACTACCGTATGTGTTGGTACACCTGTGTTGACATGGCCGCTGAGTTACACATTCATTTACATCTGTGGAAGAAAAGACGTGGGTTATCACCAGTGGAAATTTCTGGGTTAATTTTGCGTGCTGTCTTGTAGGATATCGATGCACATCTCTCTGAACCACATTGACCAGCATACAGCGCGCGATTTTCCATTTCAATCTGAGAACGGGCTGCAATTCTGGTAAATGTGGGAATGGCTGGAACGGATACGCCCTCGCGGCCAGATCTAGTGGCGTTAACGTTTTGTTTGCGAAAAATAACATTTGTTAACCTCTCATCATTTCATCGTTTATTTTGAAAAAGAAAATGCGTACCAAGCCACGGGTGGGAAACCGTGGTAATATCACCGGAAAAGGCACATTTCTGACAGCAATTCATCTGGGTCCGGTTGCTCGAAAGTGGTTTAGCACCTGCCTCGTACCCAGGCACGTTCCTGTGGATTTCCGGCCGAGCGAAATTAGTAGCGAGTGAAGTGCGCAAGGGATCATGGGAAGGGTCGAGCCTTCCCGTGATCCTTTGCGGCAGCGTCCAAGCTTTCCCGTGATGCATTGCGCGCCTCGAGTTTTGCCTTTGGCGGGATCGCTCGCGGGTTTTTGCCCTTTTTTGGCCTGAGACGCCTGAGACACTAATCCAGGATTAATTACCATGGTGACACGATGGTTTTGTTCAGAACTAAACCTGGTTTAAATTTAATCCACCTTTGAACAAGCCGCACCTGGAATGTGAAGTAAAATTTTAATTCCTTTCTGTGTGGCACTTTATTGACTTAAAGGCGTTTCGAGGAGTATCGTGTATTCGTTATTTGAGATATGATAATTAAATGATTTTCTCCGCATTTATGTGCTAATGCGAGGTCGAAGGTTAATTGTTTAAAGTATCATCTACTAAACAGGTTACGGCGCGTTCATTGGTTCCTTGACGATTTTACCAGAAATCGAAACCACTTGAAAGGTCAAGAGAGTGCTTTACGGTGATAACACACGAGGAGACTAAAAATGTTCAACATGCCCGGACACAAAACGTGGTATGACTTGGAAATCAAATACCTTTTTGGTTTAAAATATCAAGCGTACTCGATCTCAAAGATGCATTAATTCTGTGTATTTCCTCAACTGAAACAATCTGGCGGGAAAACAAACTGTCATTGCTTAAAGCCCTATATTTTAAACACGCGAAATAGGCATACTCCCTGTTGGAGGGCACTTAAAATACTTCTTTTAAACTAACTCCTTTATACCTGGTTTATAAATACCATGCTAGCCAGAAAGCTCTGCGTGCTCATATTCGGCGTGCTGTCGAGCTTCTGAGGTTGACTTTTTACACATCAAACAGGTATGACCAGGAAAAAAAATCGAAATCACGAGACAATGGAAACTAGTAAGGCGAAATGCATATTTACAACGAAGCACAAACAGTGGAAGGTCTCTCATTGGCCACTAATTGCGTTTGCAGTTTCTTGCAAGCAACAAGCAAAGATCTTTGAAAAGTTACTTCCCTAAGTCATCATGCCTAAGATTTTACACAAAAAAATTCACGGACACTTATGAACTTACGGACTTATGAAAAGCGCAAATGATATATGAGTTGCTGCAATATTTCCTTCGAAAAAGTCTTGTGGTCTCCTCTTTCAGGGCTTCAAGTTTCGAGAGATTCCCCTTTTCTCTTGCCCAAAAATGTTCCCTGTTAACAGCGGTATGACGTGATTCCTGCGACCCCCCAAGCGATAAATAGTAATGACCGGCCGCTTATGAATTTGGCGCAAAAGCTCATTTGTTACCCAGGGGGATTTCCTTTGGTCCTTTTTCAGTCTCAAGGGGTGCAAACTTGTTAACACTCTCCATGAGCTATCTCCGCCAAGTTCTTCACTACTCGTGACAAACGGATGGTGATCGGCAATCTGCGTAATAGTTGGATTCTGCAGATTCTGTGGCAATAGGCATGTAACTACTCGGACTTCAGCTTCTGTATTCTTTCATCAATTGCAATGAAAAAATACCAAAATCACTTTTGGACAAGATACCAAACACCCAAAAAGAAACCCAAAAATACCAAATACCTGAAATAAAATGACCGTGATACCAATATACCCAAAACCCCTGGCCGCGCCTGAAAGTCCAAAAATAAAATATTCAAATAATAATAGACAAATGTATCATGTGCACAGCTAAGTGAACCAAGAAATGTTTCATGACATACAAAATCCCAAATCGAAATGCCGATTTAATGCGTAAGTATTGAATTCCAACACATTTTGTAGAACCTCCACACTATAAACCTGTTTTCGAAATCCTGCGAAAAGATACCCGTCCACATTTCTTCGGTTTCGGGGCGTTGAAGTGGGAGTCCGAACCGGATAAAAACTTCCTCCGTTTGGGTAATTGACCTACCACGCTCACAGCATGTTCCAGTGTAACCTGCTTTGCAACTGCAATATCCAACTCGAGGTACACCGCCATTTCTACAAGCATTTCTGTTGCACGATCGTGACTCGCTGAAGTGGTAGGGACAACTTCCACCACAGGCCTCCGTTACCGTCTTTCTTCTAGTCCTGGTCATCGTACCAGCGGTGCCACATTGATGGGTGCAAGCGCTAAAGCCAGATCAACCTGAAACTTGGCAATTTCGAGGACTGCATGGCGGCGGACTTCTCCGTGTTCGTCGTCTTCGTCGTCTTCGTCGTCTTCGCCAACCAGAACTTGGAGATACTATCAACACTAGCATAATTACCGCGACTACTTTGCAGAACTGCATGACTTGGTAGCAGAGCTAAAAATCAGCTCACGATTACAGGACCCACACAAAACGTGGTGACTTGGAAATCAAATACGATCTCAAAGATGCATTAATTCTGTGTATTTCCTCAACTGAAACAAGCTGGCGGGAAAACAAACTGTCATTGCTTAAAGCCCTATATTTTAAACACGCGTAATAGGCATAATCCCTGGTTGGAGGGCACTCAAAATACTTCTTTTAAACTAACTCCTTTATACCTGGTTTATAAATACCATGCTAGCCAGAAAGCTCTGCGTGCTCATATTCGGCGTGCTGTCGAGCTTCTGAGGTTGACTTACACATCAAACAGGTATGACCCGGAAAACAATCGAAATCACGAGAAAATGGAAACTAGTAAGGCGAAATGCACTTTACAACGAAGCACAAACAGTGGAAGGTCTCTCATTGGCCACTAATTGCGTGGCAGTTTCTTGCAAGCAAAGATCTTTGAAAAGTTACTTCCCTAAGTCATCATGTCTAAGATTTTACACAAAAAAATTCAAGGACACTTATGAACTTAGGGACTTATGAAAAGTGCAAATGATATATGAGTTGCTGCAGTATTTCCATCGAAAAATTCTTGTGGTCTCCTCTTTCAGGGCTTCAAGTTTCGAGAGATTCCCCTTTGCCCTTTTCTCTTGCCCAAAAATGTTCCCTGTTAACAGCGGTATGACGTGATTCCTGCGACCCTCAAGCGATAAATAGTAATGACCGGCCGCTTATGAATTTGGCGCAAAAGCTCATTTGTTACCCAGGGGGATTTCCTTTGGTCCTTTTTCAGTCTCAAGGGGTGCAAACTTGTTAACACTCTCCATGAGATATTTCCGCCAAGTTCTTCACTACTCGTGACAAACGGATGGTGATCGAGCCTATGCAATCTGCGTAATAGTTGGGTTCTGCAGATTCTGTGGCGATAGGCATGTAACTACTCGGACTTCAGCTTCTGTATTCTTTCATCAATTGCAATGAAAAAAATACCAAAATCACTTTTGGACAAGATACCAAACACCCAAAAGAAACCCCAAAATACCAAATACCTGAATAGAAATAAAATGACCGTGATACCAATATACCCAAAACCCCTGGCCGCGCCTGAAAGTCCAAAAATTTCAAATAAGAACAGACAAATGTATCATGTGCACAGCTAAGTGAACCAAGAAATGTTTCATGACATACAAAATCCCAAATCGAAATGCCGATTTAACGCGCAAGTATTGAATTCCAACACATTTTGTAGAACCTCCCACACTATAAATCTGTTTTCGAAATCCTGCGAAAAGATACCCGTCCACATTTCTTCGGTTTCGGGGCGTTGAAGTGGGAGTCCGAACCGGATAAAAACTTCCTCCGTTTGGGGTAATTGACCTACCACGCTCACAGCATGTTCCAGTGTAACCTGCTTTGCAACTGCAATATCCAACTCGAGGTACACCGCCATTTCTACAAGCATTTCTGTTGCACGATCGTGACTCGCTGAAGTGGTAGGGACATCTTCCACCACAGGCCTCCGCTACCGTCTTTCTTCTAGTTCTGGTCATCGTACCAGCCGTGCCACATTGATGGTTGCAAGCGCTAAAGCCAGACCAACCTGAAACTTGGCAATTTCGAGGACTGCATGGCGGCGGACTTCTCCGTGTTCGTCGTCTTCGTCGTCTTCGCCAACCAGAACTTGGAGATACTATCAACACTAGCATAATTACCGCGACTACTTTGCAGAACTGCATGACTTGGTAGCAGAGCTAAAAATTAGCTCACGATTACAGACCCACAATTGGGAGTGTTTGCAGAGCTGATTGTAGAGATTTGATACCTTCCAAGGAGGAAAGAGGATGATGTAATTGTGCAACGTTTTGACACGCGAGTTCACTGAGGTTGAAATAAAATGCAATCTATCATGCCACTGTCTGTTAAGATTTTTGCGTAGTATTAGCTTTTCCTCATGTTATTATTCACTGAGGGGTTGAGGGGGCCATACTCCGAGGGCAAGAAATGATTGAGTGAAATGCGTCACACTATTTGGACAGGAAGAGAGACGTAATTCCTATGGTACAAAACTGAAAGATAAAACATTGGAAAATATCACAAAATGCGTAACAAGGGTGACAAAGCAGGATATCATTGAGGCCAGCGGTTCACTGCAAGTGTGTGCGCAGGCTTGAAGATCGGAGCTGAGGCAGCCATTCACAGCATATTTGATGCAGACGATACAGATGCCGTGCTACTTATTGATGCATCCAACGCATTTAATTCGCTGAACAGAGCCTCTGCTTGCACAATGTCGCGGATATATGTCCCATCTTAGCTACGCCAATAACACCTATACAGGCATCAAGAGTTCCAGACTCGCGGTGCGCAAACAATGCATCATTAGTGTTGAGCAAAGGAAAAAAGTGAGCCCCTTGCTATCAAACACAGCTTTGGGCTCACTTTTTTCCTTTGTTCAACACTAATGATCCATTGTTCGCATACCGCGAGTCTGGAACTCTTGATGCCCGTATAGAGCACCAGCGCGCCTTTTCGTCACAGGCGGCAAAGGACTGAAGTCTACAGAGAGCACAACACAGGGTGACCCTTTAGCAATGAGCTTCTATGCTATAAACCTCCAGCCCCTAATTACCCGTCTCAATCTATCCAGCAGTGCAAAGCAGTGTCGGTACGCAGATGACGCGACGGGTGCCGGTTCGCTTGAGGAGCTAAGAAAATGGTTGGATTGTTTGAATGAAATGGGACCTACAGCTTAGGATATTTCTCTAATGCTAAAAAATGTTGGCTAGTAGTTAAATCGGAAAAGGAGTGGCGGCGAGGGAAGTATTTGGCGATACGGCAATAAACATCTCAACTCAAGGCTAAAACATCTGGGCGCCGTGCTAGGCTCTAGATCACACCTGGAGGAGTATGTAAATGAGAAGGTGGAGGACTGGGTCGACCATGTGGTCAAGCTCGCTTAATTCGCGGCAACAAACCCACAAGTCTCACATGCTGCTTTCACATTCGGGTTGAAGCATCGATGGGCCTATTATTTAAGAACGCTGCCTGACATTGATGACTTGCTAGAGCCTTTAGAACGCGCGATCAGTGACGCCTTTATACCAGCTATTACAGGGCAAACGTGCACGCCTGCTGAGCGATAATTGTTATAGCGCTTCCCGTTAGGCTGGGGGGATGGGCCTCATAAACCCATGTACAACTGCGACCAAGGAGTACAAGGCATCAACCACGATAACCGCACTTTCTAGTACAGCAATTGTCGCTCAGGAACATGCGCTCCCGGATGACGACGCACGACGAACACTCCAATAATGCAACCGCAGGGAGCAGGATAATCATCTCAAAGAAAGGTTGGAGGAATTGAAGAGCACTCTCCCTGGTAACACCAAGAGAGCCGCTGACCTTGCAACAGAAAAGGGTACGTCTAGCTGACTGACAGTCATTCCGCTCAAGGAAATGGGTCTTACGCTTAACAAGAGAGAGTTTAGGGATGCCATTCATCTCCGCTATGATTGGCATTTAGTGGACACGCCCTCCTTTTGTGTCTGCGGAGTCACATTTACTGTGGATCACGCCATGGTATGTAAACGAGGAGACACAACGAACTGCGCGATCTAGAGGCGGACATGCTTAACATGGTCTGCCATGATGTACAAGTGGAACCGGTCCTCCAAGAGATTACAGGCGAGGTCCTGACGAGGGGTACAAATAGAGCCCGAGACGCTAGGCTTGATGTCCATGCTCACGGCTTAACATGGTCTGCCACGACGTACAAGTGGAACCGGTCCTCCAAGAGATTACAGGCGAGGTCCTGACGAGGGGAAGAAATAGAGGCCGAGGAGCCCGAGCTAGAGGCTTGATGTCCATGCTCCTGGCTTTTGGGATAGGCAGGGCGCTGCCTTTTTTGACGTGAGGGTTTGCCACCCTAACGCAGAGTCCTACAAAGACCTGACAATAGGGCAGATTTATCACCAGCATGAACTTGAGAACAAGAGGTCATGCGAGTAGAGTACTGGAAGTAGAGCAAGGGACATTCACCCCCCTAGTATTTACCACAACGGGAGGAATGGCTAACGATCGTGCAAGCGCTTCTATAGCAGATTAGCAGAACTGATTTCTATAAAGAAAGGAGAGGATTATAGCATAACTATTAGTTGGATACGATGCGAGCGAAAGTATCTTTTGCTCTTCTCAGGTCTGCATTATTGTGTCTACGTAGTTCACGCACTACCAGGCGGGTCCCAATGAACATTAATGAATGTGACTTAAGTAGAAGTAAAAGAAAAGGAAATGGGACGAATTAATGTATAGATGTTTAGATATTTTTTTCGTCAATGATATTATTATCATTATTTTTGCTATTATTACAGGTACCTAGGATGGTACGATCTTGCAAAATTAAGTGATGACTGTTGACCTCAATTACGGAAACAAATTTGAAATGTGTAGAGGCGCGTTTGCCTAAAGTTAGCGTTTTAGCTTCCGTTGCAGATCTGTTAATTAGATCAAAAATGTATATCCTGTATATCCAAATCATTGTTTATTTGAGATATGATAGTAATGCTCCTTTCCGCATTTATGTGCTAATGCGAGGTCGAGGGTTAATCGTTTAATCATTTACTAAACAAGTTTATGGCGCGTTAGGACCTGAACGATTTAACCAGAAATCGAAACCACTTGACAGGTCAAGAGAGTGCTTTACGGCGATAACACACGACGATTAATCTAAAAATGTTCAACATGCCCGCACACAAAACGTGCTATGACTTGGAAATCAAAGGCTTTTTGGTTCAAAATTTCAAGCGTACGTGATCTCAAGGATGCATTTATTCTGTTCATATAGTCCTGAACTAAAACAAGCTGACGCGAAAGACAAACTGTCATTGTTAAAGCCCATATTTTTAAAGAGCTGTGTCCGCCGCTATTTTCACAAACAAGTGCTTTTGAGCCATAATGCAATCAAAGCCGGAAGACGGAGTGAAAATACATATTTAACCTTGAAACAAAAGGCGGATCAACAGCTTTATTTCATGCGCCCAAAGATGCAAGAACTTGCAAATATGAAAAGTTACTTCCGCGTGTGGAACTTGACTCATGAGTAAAAATGAAACAATACGCATTAGCAAACAATAACATGCCCTTCAGGACTCATACCCAGGTCATATACATATATCTTATTAGATGTTATTTCATGTAATACGGGCGGATATTTGACGAGTTGCGGACGTATTTTTCCGAGCCCCGCAGGGGTGAGGGAAAATGCGAGCAACGAGTAAAATGTCCGCCCGTATTACATGAAAAAACATCTAATGAGTTATTTATTGCGACGAACAAAAATATTTGTTTTCTGTACAAGATTCACTAGAAAACGTAAGTGATTTTGACTAGCCACGATCAGGAAGCCATTCAAGTGCACGCGCAAAACCGGTTTGTATTACTGGTTTCCTACAGTGTACAATACGGCTTCAACCGTGTAATACGTGTAATACAGATAAAGCATCAAATACAACTTGGACACAGATACAGCTTGGTCAGAGGCATTGCTCACGTTGTTCACAAATGAATAACGAAAAAAAAAAGAACCCTCTTTCCTATTTCAGGCACCATATGGTGTAATACGCCTCCATCTGCACTCAATTTTGACCTTATATGGTAAAATGACGTCACAGTCGTATAATAAAAGCTTATACAGCATTTTGTACAGCCCGGGAGGGGAGAGCGCGCTTTGGTTCATAGGCTAATAATATTATAGTCTCTTCATCTTGAGGTATCATTTTCTAACAGCTTGTTTCAGTCAACGATTTTTTTGTGAAAAGGGTGTATAACAACAGTTGTCATATAGTTGAAGGTGATAGAAATATTTCGTGCAGTTTCGTTGTGCTAAGTCTGAATAAACAGTGATTAAAGGCCCAACTTGCCGTCGGCTGTTACTTAGCATTTGTTTTCGAAAGGAAAGCGGGATCCGACCCGGCGGGGATGTCGCTTGTCCCTTTACGTATAGCCTGGTAGTGGTGGTGAAGGGCATGTGAATTTTACTTATTTTAACAGTCAATACTAGAGGGTTGCCGAATGCTCGAACCGAGCTCCATTCGCTCTTCTGTATTCGTCATTCACACCGTTGTCCTGCCGTTGTATTTTAAAATATTAGAACGTTATTGTTTAATAATATCTTTTATGCTTTGCCACGTCACGAAACTTAAAAATCTATGAGAAGTCAGATGTGTCTCGCTAGAATTATTGCATGAGGACAACTCCTAGAGCTAGGAGTCAGTATGTCACTGACCATCCTGCCATATCGCTGTACAAGCCAGGGACAGATAAGGACAGCGTTTTCCTCCCAATTAACCAGATAACCCTGCGACTCAGCATAAACACGCACCATATTGTTGCCGCGATAATGGGCGATTCTGCGGATATAGTTATCAGGAATCAATTGCAGGAATCGGAGTCCAATGTTTGCGACGAATACTTCAAACCTGCCAGAAAACTAAGTGACTTTTTTTTACAAAGAATTGTATGGGCAAAAATATCGAAACAACATTTTTATTTATTGCAAAAATTATCAATTTAAAAGAAATATCGGACATTCAGCATTTTCACCAAACTTTGATGTTTTCCTAATACGGATGTGCTGAATTCAATACTGAATTTATTATTTTTACACAATTAAACTTTCTAAATTATGCTTTGAATTCCGCATTTCCAAATGAATGACCACGAAGTTATTTCAAGAAAATATGCTCTTTACTTCCTTTTTGCGCATCACAGCACTCTTGACGTGGATCTTAAGAATATCCTTACAATGCGGTAACATGCATAGCAAAGCAATAAGTTTAGAAAGGCAATATAGATTAGGCCCTTAACGCATCCGGGGGTGGATCTGAGTGACTAACCACTTACTTGCTTTCCGCTCCTGTAAGGTTGCAGTATGACGATTTTAGAGTTATTTAGTTTGCTAGTTCTTTTAGTTTTAGTTAGCTAATCTCATCCAATTCGCAAGAAACAAGTAAAATATATTCGTCTAGGTTTGTTAAGAACCTTCATGTGAACCTTTTCTGTCAGAAGTACAAATTTAAACGAGATGCAAATCCAGTGCGATTTCTGTGCTCTCTTTTCTTCAAATCGCATCAAGTTGCAAAGAGTTTCGAACATGTTTGAAATCTCTGCGATATCAAGCGACAAAAATCGCGGCAGATCGCGCCGAGTTGATCGACCTAGTTTACATTAGTGATTTTGAGTTGACGCGTCGTGCGACTGAAAAACCGCCGCGACTCGGAAACGGAACTGAACAATTTTCAAATTTACCAGACACTAAGAAACGCATATCAAGAGCAGTTCCAGTTTCTTTTTTCTACTAGGTTGCACTACAGTCAATTATACTGTATAGGCTTACGGTTGTTCGAGTAGCTCTGTTTCGTTTTATAACATTGTGCTGAAACACAACCCTGACAAGACCCGTATAGAGGTTCTCCCAAGTGAAAGTGATAGCAAGAATGCTCGGCGGAAAATCAGGAAAAAGATAAAAAGTGGCGATAAAACGGGACCCTAAAAATGCCTCGTGTTAATTCTAAATGAACTTTAAAAAATGCCCAAACCGCGTAAACCGCGTTGATACTATAGTAAAGGTTTCGTTTCGAGTTCTGTTCTTGTTCTGTGTTACTTCCACGACTATTGCAATAACTAATCTGAGAAAAACCTGTTGTCTCTTTTTTCTTCCCACAAAAAATAACTCTTCCTTGTCCTTGATTTCTCTTCGAAAACCCTAACAACTACCTGGGTATTTAGTGAACCTCCACTGTTCGGTGAATATATCCTGTTTTTTAGTGGCCTCTTTAAGCGGCCATTTTCTTTTACGCGAAGAAACCGCGGTTTGGCTTCCGTCAATCAAACGAGTGAACAGCTCTGGGTGATTTCACGCAGCTTTGATGATTTTTGAACTAATAGGACTGGCTAGGCTTCAAAATCCAATTTCCCAACATAAAATGCAAACGATCTTAGTAGAAAGAATATAATAGAGCGGATTTCAGATGACTGTCGTGAGTAATTCGCAAGTAATTACTTTGCGATTGGTTTCACTACAGTCATGTGAAAACCACTCCATGCGCAAGAAAACTAGTTGAGTAATTGGGAGGGCTGTTGGCCGAAAGATCTTTTACCGTAACATTAAAAACGTTATAGCTGGCATATTCAAGTTTGTTGTTTTCGCGGGTGGCGAAGCGTCTAGACTTCCAATACTTGAGATCAATGTTTCTAGATTTGTGTGATTTTCAGTGACAAAGAGACAGCCATACCATGCTAACTCCGGTGCAACGGTATTAATTATTCACTGCACGTCTGAGTACTTCACGGTCACTGAAATGCGCTTTCAGGCGGAAACGCGAATATGGAGCAACGGCACGCGTTGACCACACTGTTGCCCCATATGTAATAAACTATATTTGGGCAATACCACCAGCGTGTGATGCGCTCCTAAACAAAATACTTCTTAGTAGAGATGTTGTTGCTATATTTAGTACCTTAGTCAACAATGAAGATACATAATTCATAAATATCAGTACGCAATGGCTCTGTGTGTGAAAATCCAAGAGAGATAATATTTTGTAATGAAACACTCGCTAACTCTTTCATCTGGAAAAACGGAATGCGGCCTGCTTCGCAATGTTATTACAATAAGAAAATGCTTGAAATTTACAACTTCATTAAACAAGCAACGAAATGAGCACCGAATAGGAAACTTGCCTGCCAGGGAAAAAGATGTAAAATCCAAAATCCAAAAACAAAATATACAAATAAGAATAGACGCACAGCTAGCCAACCCGAGGAATGCTTTTATCCCCGTTTATCACATACAAAATGCAAAATCGAAATGCAGATTTAACGCGTAAGTATTGAATTCCAACACATTTTGTAGCAACCGTCCACCACACTAATGTGATTTCGAAATCCTGCGAAAAGATGCGCGTCCACACTTCTCCGGTTTCGGGGCGTTGAAGTGGTGGACGGGAAGCCGAACCGGATAAAAACTTCTTCGTTCGGAAACGTTCGGCGTACTGTAGTCGAGGATAAAAACTTCTTCGTTCGGAAACGTTCGGCGTACTGTAGTCGAGGATGGGTAGCCATTTTTACTCACACAAAATTGTCTTCCGAACGCGCAACTTAGTATGGTCAGCACTCAGTTGAATATAAATATGCAGCCCTAAGCATAATGTCAAAGAGAACAGGAGGAAAACACAGAAGATTAGACATTTTAGACTTACAACAATAAAATAAAATAGAAGGAATTGGACTGGAATGGATTGTTGTTCGCGCGTTGTTGTCCTTCGAGGGTCTGTTAAATTTCAAAATTAAACACTACTTTGCGATTGAACCTGTATGGGTGAATGACTTACCGTTCTCACAACATGTTCCAGTGTAACCTGCTTTGCAACTGCAACTTCCAACTCGAGGTACACCGCCATTTCTACAAGCATTTCGGTTGCACGGTCGTGACTCGCTAAAGTGGTAGGGACATCTTCCACCACAGGCCTCCCCTACCGTCTTTCTTCTAGTTCTGGTCATCGTACCAGCGGTGCCACATTGATGGGTGCAAGCGCTAAAGCCAGTCCAACTTGAAACTTGGCAATTCCGAGGTCTGCAAGGCGGCGGACTTCTCCGTCTTCGTCGTCTTCGCCAACCAAAACTTGGAGATACTATCAACGCTAACATAAATACTACCGCGACTACTTTGCAGAATTGCATGACTTGGTGGTAGCAGAGTTAAAAATCAGCTCACGATTACAGACCCACAATTGGGAGTGTTTGATAGATTTACAGCTGATTGTAGAGAGTTGAAGTTTCCAAGGAGGAAAGAGGATGGTACCTCTATAAGGTTGTACCTGACAGGACTTGTTTTGGTGCTCGTAAGCGAGCCTCTGTGATTGCGCAACGTTTTAACACTTGAGTTCACTGAGGTGATGCGAGGGCCATACTCCAAGAGCACGAAATGATTGAGTGAAATGCGTCACAGCATTTGGACAGGAAGTTAGCGACGTAATTCCTAATATGACAAGGCCGGGCCCGTTTCAGTGTTGTCTCAGCAATGCTTGTGTGTTAAATGCAAATCAAGCAAAATTGTCTGGTGTTTGCTTCACATCAGAGGAAGCAAAACATCGAGAAATTAATCATGTAGATTTTGTTGTTGCTTTTCTAGTCGGGTTGTTTGAGCATAGAAGAACGATAGCAAATAAAAGGCATTGTGCTGAGTCAATCATCGTTCAATCAACCATGACCTGTCACGCGTGTGTTGATTTGTAATGAAGTGTCTGTCACATCCGGATTCTGCTACGGAAGGTTACGACACATGAACAGATCAAACTGCAAAACTCGAAGCAGTAAGAGCTCTCTCCCTTCAGACCAGCAGTAACCATGCCTTGGTTCTGCAAAATATTCCTACTCATTCTAGGAATACAATTAACAGTTTCTGTGGCGTTTGCTGCAGTGATAAAAGGCGAAGACAGAGCTCCAGTGAGACTTACATTCCCGCAGAATGTTCCATGCACGTATTCCTACCAACTGTCTGTGGCGACAGGCCGAGGCTCGCAGTCCCTGGCAAGTCAAGGATACGAGCTTCATACAATTGTGAGTACTGTCTAATTGCAGTTTATTTCATAGTCAAATCCGGTTTTCTTTGCGCTGTTTTCTGTTTAAAAATGTCCCCTTTTGTAAGCTTATTTACGATTCCATAGCTCTAGTTAATAAATACTTGATTTGAATATTTAATATCACGGAACGGCGTGCGCAAACTGTTTTGAAAAGAAAGCCACAAATTTAGGGACGTATTAAGATTTGACAGTGGATTCACGCAATCTTTTTCACGGCCGCAGCATGGAAACCTCAGAAAACTGGGAAGGTGGTGGTTGTGATGGAAGGGGGGGGGGGGGGGGGGGGCACATGTACTTGAGCTTTGTAAGTGGGAGGACGAGAATAAGGAAGCAAAATTTATTGTTTTTCTATCACATCGCATCGTTTGTGAAAAACGGGAAGGGGGAGGCACATAACACCACCCCCCCCCCCCCCCCCCGGGCCCTTTATGCGCTACGGCACTGACTGTAGGCCTAGTACATACGCCGCTCTTATCATGAGCCGATCCTAATGCAAAATATCAATAAAACAATATGTTTTGTCCATCTCTCGTCTGCTTATAGCCTAAACTATTCTATACCAAACTGTTACCATGATCGTTAAAATCGATTCTACATTCCCATGAATGTAGAATCGATTTTAACGTTCATGGTAACAGTTTGGTACGGCTCATGATAAGAGGGCGTATGTACTAGGCCTTATTGACCTAAGTATTTTTGCAATGTTTCGCTCCCTCGCGTAGCTGTTTATAGCGGATGGAACGCTATCAACCGTAGCGATATTATGATCATGTGCAACGGTTGGGTTGCTATTTGATTACTTTTGGAACCACAGAGAATTTTTTCGAGCTCATCCATTAATTGCACGAGAAATAAGTTCGAAACCATCATTTTAGTATATGTATAAATTAACCGCTCCTCTTTTCCCGGAAATGCACGCCCCTTTAGCCAACTCTAATATAGGTCTATAAGTAAATTATATATACTGGCGAAGGACCTGCTCTAAAGCTTCCGCTTTCTGTGGTATTAGCAATGTTACTAATTTTTAAGATGACTTTCATTTTCAATTAGTCTTTTATGGGAACCACTAAACAGCACAATGCCGCTCCACAATTGCTGACTGTGCACCTATCACCTTAAGAGTTTTCAAAAGGAATGATTTCCGTTATAACTATCCCGGATTTATCACAATCTAACGACTATTTCGAGTTCAGAGTATCGGGTTTTTGGGCTACAATAGGGTATCGTTTTTTTCTTGTTTTTTTTTTCTCTGAAAGGGTATGTAATATTTCAGTATGTCTACCCTACAACACATTTCGATCAAAGTTGTGCCGCATTTAGTGATAAAGACGGTTGATTTTTAAAACCTTTACATAATGAATAAAATTCCGCTTTGATCGCGACCAAATGGACCACCCTGTACGTTTTAACTTTAGGTCTGCGGTAGGGTGTATACAGTTGTATTACTGTAGGTCTATGGATTTTTGGTCTCTCATAGGGACAATGGGTTTTGGAGACGGCGGCACACCCCTACCCAACACTTTCTTAGCACATATATGTTTTACATTACAAAAACTGACAGTATAGTGCGCGCTGGTAAGAAGAACGCACTGGTACGAAGAACCAAAATTGGAGCTTAACTGAGGTTTTCGATAACGAATGTGAAATAGGTTGGTTTCGCTTGGAGTTGCTGTCTTATTAGTTTTAATACAAAATCGTTTGGCACTAGGCCAAAATCGAATCTCTAAAGATAAGAGAGAAAAAACAATGATGATATTGACTTGCAGTGAAGCCTAACCATGGCGGTAAAAAACAAAACATCTTGCGTGAGCGAACGCACGCAAGCAAAATTCACTTTCAAACAGTGAAATCTTTAGATATATATTCATGAGCGCTTTGAACTATCATAGAAACCGAAAACAATAAGTGAAAAAATTAGAGAGAGTTAATTTGAGGCTACAATGGAGATTCATCTATAAATCGTACCCAAATGTTTATTTCCAGTTTATTTGATCTTTGTATCAATAGATCGATCATAGCCGCTGCTAGCGGGGGACAAAGAGGGCAGTTGTCTAGCTACTGCCTTGTAGGGGCTTGTAGATGCAAGATTATTTTCGAGCCAGTATAACTTTGAACGAAACGCAAAGTTCCTTCTTCAGGGAGAGTGTCGACGGGCAACTCTTTTGATTTGAAGACGATCTATCGCGATCTATGTTCTTAACTTAAGATGTTCTGTTTTTGTTTAACAAAATCCCAGCCTGAATGTTCTTATTAACATGTTTTTTTTTAAAGGTTGCATTTCAGCTTCATCGAGATCCTTGAAAAAGAAAAACGTATTGCAAGTAGAGTGCCCAGTGCAACTGAGACCCTGTTCACACTAGATCGGTACAAAACCGGACCGGTACAATTCTGGTACGGTACCGTCGCGCGTTCACACGGGAGCTGCGGTACCGGACCAATTTTGGCACGGCTAGGCGTGTACGGTCCCGTGTGAACACTGTTGCAAAACGTGCCAGAATCGTACTGGTACCGTATGAACAGGCGGTACCGTACCAGAATTGTACCAGTCCGGTTTTGTACCGGTCTCGTGTGAACGGGGTCTGAATGGTATAGAATGGGCTAATCCAAGTCGGAGAAAGCATCCATTTCCATCGGCTGATTTAGAGAATATATAGCAATTTTCTCGAGTGAATTTGGTAAATCAAATATGAAACTTTGTTTTTAGATATTTATTAAGAGATTTCTATCACACAATTCTTTTTCTAATATCGAATGAAAACAATAACAAAGGAGTGGCTGAAACGCATGAATCCTGAGATTTCGAGCGGCAAAAAGCACATTTTTGAAAGGGCACACAACAAACTGCACATTTTTTGTTTAGTTCTTTAGAGACTGCAAAACTTAACTGAGAAAATTGGAGAAAAGTGTATTTGCTTGTCTGAGTTTTTAATTAGTGTGACGTCATCTGCACGCAGCGCTATTTGAAATGCCTTGAGCAAACCCACTTTTCTTGGTATGTGACATTCGTCATGTGAGTCGACATTTACGATAGCACGTCCAAGCCTGTAATTTACATCTTGTTTTCTTTGCGTGATTGTTTAAGGAGGCCTCACTTGATCCACGGATTTCTTTGGTTTGTTGACTCGGAGACTTAAAAATGCACACTTAAAACGGAAGCTTTAAAAAAGTTGAGTCATTGAAAACCCAAGGGAAAAGTAAGGAAAAACCCTTCCTCTGGGCAGAAACCACTCAATAGTCTGTCATTTATGTGTTCTGGTAAAATATGCTGTGTATGAGATGTTGATACTTTGCTAACACCCACGTCGAAATCGCGTATTTGAAAACAGTCGCGCAACTTACCACAGGTTTCCCGGGCTACTAATTTGCGCGAATAATCAAAGTAAAACACTGAAAACGTATGAGCACATAAATAACGAGAAACACGATGAAAATTTAATCACTCACGAATAAAACATTGTTCTACATAGCACTCCTACTGCCACTTCTTCTGATATCTGCGAGAATTTTGAGGATTTGAGGATTTTAATGTTTAAAATGTCACCTCTCGCTTCGATCCTCTGTGCTCTAGCTCGCAACACAGCTCCTAAATTACTTTTCACAATACAAGTACCCCGGGAGTGGGAGCGATAAGGCCCGTTTACACATGCAATTTTGCTGCAATTTTTGTTGCGTGAGTCGCTGCGATTTTTCTCGCACGTACGCCTTAACTCAAAATCACTAATGTAAACTAGGTGCAACTCGGCGCGATCTGCCGCGATTTTTGTCGCGTGATGTCACACGAATATTTCAAAGATGGTCGAAACTCTTTGCAATTTGATGCGATTTGAAGGAAAGAGAGCACAGAAATCGCACCGGATTTGCATCACGTTTACACGAGAGAGTTGGAATTGCAACACGCGCGAGAAAAATCGCCGCGACAAATGCAACAAAAATCGCAAGTGTAAACCGCCCTGCAAGGAACACGCCGCCCTATCCCTAGATTTTTTCCCAAAACCTCCTCCTTTGTTGGCTGTTTTAAACCCTCCCCACCCCCAGAAAAGCCCCCCCCCCCCCCCCCCCCCCCCCCGAATGATTCAATCTGTATCAAGGTTCTGTGGGCACCAGAGTCTCCAACTCTTCTCTTGATAACTCTTGATGGTCGGGGATGATCGCCCCCCCCCCCCCCCCCCCCGGTGGTTGATAACTGTTGCTAAGAAAATGGAACGGGAGGAATCTCACTCAAGATTTCGCAACGTCAGTGTTTCGTACTAAACATCTTGCTACTAGTCAAAACAAACAATCGCGCCCTAGAAGTCATAGGTTGTTCTTGCTAATGCAAATACTGTAGCTACTTACCGAGCCCAAATAAACACTTGAAAAAGTGGCCATTTTCGAATATTTATTTGTTCAAACAACATTTTAATACACAAGGAACGACCGGAATGAATCAGAATAAATTTTATCATTAGCTGTTAAGGTAGACATAGAAACGTGCCTTCTACATTCCATTTCATAAAAGGTCATATACGCCTTGGCGTATATTCGTACCTGAAATTTTGTGAATTTTCTGTACCTTTTTCTTCACAGTATTTGTAATTTCAGTAGTCTTTCAATGGATATTTGTTATGATACAATGAGCTTCAGCTACATAGACTTTTGCTATTGATCGATTAATATTGACTCCCGTTTCGTAGACAAAATGTATCAATTTCGAATACGAAGCATTCTGCATTTTGAGATGGAAATTTTCCGAAGCATTTCACTTAATACCCTGTAAACATCATTCACTTAATACCCTGTATTCCTTACAAGAGCTATACGGGTATGTGCCGCCAAGCGGGGTCCCGATTTCTTCCTCCAGCCGATACTAGAACGGGGTATCGTTTAGGAGCCGTCCTCTAGAACGGGGAATGATAATGAAGACCACCCAGTAAAATCTTCAAGGAAGCGACCCGGCGGTCACGTATTGTTTTATTAAATGTAAAGAAATAAGCCCGGAAGTAAACCAAAGATTAAAACGCAACGCTTTATGAACACCTTTGTAAATCGCGTAACCGTAACCGTAACACGTAAACAACAACAATTTTGATTTACAGGTATCATTAATTTACAGGTATCATTAGAGCGGTTTTCACATGACTGTCGTGAAAACAATTGCAATTGAGCAATCACTAGCCAATCAGAATCGAGAGAAATCACGACTTGCTCCTAAATGGCTTTTTTCTCAGCCAATTGCATGCCGAACCAATTACTAGGTAATTACACAATTGTATTTACTACAGAATTTGATTCGAGTAGCCAATGAGTAGCCAATGAGAACGCAAAGCAATCGCAATTACATAACAAGGGTTGACAGTCATGTGAAATCCGCTCTAATACCTGTAATACCTTTACAGGTATCATTAATGACTCTTTAGAACGGGGTCTCATTTTGGATGCAAAAAATTGAACGGGGTAGCTTTTCTTCAAAAAATCGTTTTAGAACGGGGTTCGCATTTGAAATTCGCATCGGCACATACCCACCCTATATCAAGCCAAGTAACCCCCCCCCCCCCCCCCCCCCCCCGTAACTATATAATTGGAGATTCTATAATAATTATAAAGTGACACAAAAGATCCCGCATCCCGCCCTTCTGTTACGAATTTCATGGCGAAAGTAGCAAGACAATGGCGAAATTTCGAAAGGAAACTACAAGAATCCAGAGACTCTAGTTCTAGATTTTGGCTTAGGAAATCCCAGTCCTCCAAAGAGTATTAAGCAAAACTCCCAACATTAATTCCTTTATATAACACCGTTTCCGGGATACGTCACTGGAAAAAGCAACAAAGCTTATATGCGCTAGGGAGTATGGGTAAATATTTATTTGAATTTCTGTAAAATATTAAGCAATTATTGGATGAGGTTTTTGTGATTTCCAGAATAAACAATGTCGAGACAGGTGGAATCAAGCGAGGCCGTGAGGCCGAGCCTGATTCCACTTGGAGAGACAATTGTTTATTCTGGAAATCACAAAAACCGAATTCAATAATTGTTTTATTATACATTGATTCAGTAAAAGTACTTTTTTTTCTGTCAAGCACTTTCTTTTACACAAGCGCCTTGTTAGATAGGAAAAACATTCAAGTGCTCTAGTCCCATTATGCATTGCGCGCGTAGGATCAAGAATCAGCTAGCTGATTCTTCAAGAATCAGCATGCTGATTCTTGGAGACCATCAAAGTGCGTGATTCCCAAAGTAAAGCGCGCGCATTTAGCCAATCAGAATCGAGATAGTGAATACAATGTATAATAATAAGCAATTATTGGATGAGGTTTTTGTGATCTCCAGAATAAACAATGTCAAGACAGGTGGAATCAGGCGAGGCCGTGAGGCCGAGCTTGATTCCACTTGGCGAGACATTGTTTATTCTGGGGATCACAAAGAACGAATTCAATAATTGTTTTATTATACATTGATTCAGTAAAAAATACTTTGCTTTCTGTCAAGCAGTTTATTTTACACAAACGCCTTGTTAAAATAGGGAAAGTGCTCTAGTCCCATGATGCATTGCGCGCGTTTCAAGAATCAGCTAGCTGATTCTTGAAGAATCAGCATGCTGATTCTTGGAGACCCTCAAAGTGCGTGATTCCCAAAGTAAAGCGCGCGCTCTTAGCCAATCAGAATCGATATAGTGAGTGCAATGTATAATAATAAGCAATTATTGGATGAGGTTTTTGTGATCTCCAGAATAAACAATGCCGAGACAGGTGGAATCAGGCGAGGCCGTGAGGCCGAGCTTGATTCCACTTGGCGAGACATTGTTTATTCTGGAGATCACAAAAACCGAATTCAATAATTGTTTTAATACATTGATTCAGTAAAAATACTTTTCTTTCTGTCAAGCAATTTATTTTACACAAGCGTCTTGTAAAAATAGGGAAAGTGCCCTAGTCCCATGATGCATTGCGCGCGCATCAAGAATCAGCTAGCTGATTCTTGAAGAATCAGCATGCTGATTCTTGAAGACCCTCAAAAAGCGTGATTCCCAAAGTAAAGCGCGCGCTCTTAGCCAATCAGAATCGAGTGAGTACAATGTATAATAATAGAAATAAACATGCTTAGAAATGTGGTGACATTTAATGATTTTACCTGTTGTTGCGAATACTGTCTGAATTCAGATCAAACAGTAGCAGTTTAGATGCCCCCATTATCCTTTGCGCTTCAAGCTTATAGGCTTTTGGGTGACAACGTTTCACGGAAACGGTATATGCGTTGTTTTGTAGGTTCAAGTAACTCCTGTCTCAGAGGAATTAAGCCAGAACGGATCTCTCCATTCTCTACGTCTAGAGGTGCGTGAACCACGGCTCAGGCGCGTCCGCCCATTCGGTCGCACAACCACGCATCCCGTCAACGAAGAGCTCGAGAAAAAGTTCTCTAAGCCGTTCTATTTCCGTCAGTACAACCATGGGTCTCTCATGGATGCTATGTTCCCGAACGATGACGATCCACAAGCGTTGGGATTTAAGAAAGGTAGGCATATAGCAAAAAAAAATACTGCATATCAAGAAAATTTCGCCAAAAACTGTCGAATTGCCGACGTTGCAAAACTTCCTTATTAGGAAATTCCCCCTTACCTTATTTAGAAGGTCTGTAAGTATTTTCCTCATATCTTAGCACACAAAAAGACAGGAAAATCATCAAAACTTGCAGATACTCGAGAAACATCGTTCTCTTGGTCGCCATTTTGTTTTTGTTGCCGGCCGAGGGGCCTGAGACGAGATTTGAACACCACAGGCAGCCCGCGCGGATTTGCATAAAAACGACAGCATTTTCTAGTTCTTGATATGTCGCTTTCTCGAATCCGTGCGAGATGCCTGTGGTTCTTTGAAGTACCGTTTCCAGGCCCTTTTGGTAGGCTCGGTTTCCAGCCGTGGGGTCGTCCTTTCATCGACGAAGAAACAATTCACATTTCCTTATGATTATAAGCCCCTGCGGTTAGAAGGGCCAATCCAGTTTACTCATTTCTTGTATGACAAAATACTATAATGAGCACAAAATCGCTAGCGCTTCCCATGTCACGCCGCAGATGTGTCATGTATTAAGCGGAATGCGCCACTGCAGGCGGCCCGGTTTGTCATGCGCGTGAATCAAGCGTACGCGCTCAGACTACTAGGAAATATGAGTAAAGTGTTAATTAAAGCAATACGAGGGAATATGAGGGGCAAATCCAGGAATTTCAGAAAGGCGGGGCCGGATAGTAAAAACATGGGACGAAGATTTTCAAATTTCATCCAGCAAATACAGTAAATGTATGGGAAAATCTCCCGAGAAGGAAAATCTCTCCTAAATTAAATCCGCCCCGGTTTATAGATATCTCAGAGCACACACTTTCACCTTATATTATTCAAGATTCTTTTTCTAATTCTCTCACAGTTTAAGGTCTCGGGACTCGGGAAAGGTAAAAATTTCAAAATCCATAACATGACTTTTTTCCTGAAATTCATATGATAGAGTCCTAAAATATATTGCTAAAACCTCAAATGACGCGTCGACTGTTTTCCTAGGCTTCAATTGTTCATCCTTTTTCTGTAATTTAATTAACTTTACACGCTTTTTTCTAGTGCTTAAAGACCCATTACATCTTTCCTTAATGCATTGCGCGCCGTGGTGTTTATGTTTTGGTATTGAAACCGAAAAAAAAAAGATAAGAAAACAAAAATAACTGTTCAAAAGCTTAAATCAATCTATCTTAGTTGAGATGACAAGGAAATCAAGGATATAAACACCACGGCGAGCAATGCATTATGGAAAGGTGTAATGGGCCTTAAAATTTCAGGTCAAATTTTTACCTTCGCGAAGCTCCTGACCTCGCACGATTTAAGATATCGGCCGATTGACAGCCATTCTCTTAACTTGGGGGCCTTTGCTGATTGGCTAATTTTGAACGTTGGGGCGTGCGCAGAGAGTTCTTTCTCTCAACGGCTCTGTATCAAATCTCGCGCATGCGTCAGAGGCTGTCAGCCGCGAGGTGACGAGCCGGGGAGCTCTGGGTACGAGTTGATCAATAAATGACTATCTGTCAGCCTGGGCTTCTTTCTTGTATTGTAAACAAAATACCATTGTCTAATGATTTCGTCACAATAGGTATCGCTGGGTCTTTCCAAGTGAACCTGAAAAGTGCGTCGTCAGATACACCGTCAAAAGTCCAGGAGCATGACGACTCAGGAGTGTACATTTCTACCTACACCACTTTATCTTCCAATGAAACCGACACTACCATGGAGCGACAGTGGACTAACCATGATTACCTGCAGTTTGCAGATGGGACTCCAGTCACTGGAGAGCACAAAGTACAGTTTCAGCAACAAAGCAGGGTTCATGTTAAAGACGGAAGAGTGCATAAGGTACACAGAACACACAAGGCTGCAGTTGGTCCAGCTAAAGGCCACCCAAGGGCAGAGAATTTCAAGAAGTACGAAGATCAAGATATTGAAATGTCTGCTAGTGGTTACACCAAGTTAACATTGTTGAAGTGTGAAGAAGAAAAAGGTCATCGCCGCTCGAGACGTTCTTTGGAGGATGAGGAGAACACCCAGAGAGAAATGCGTAAACTCAACCGCGGCACCTTAATTTTCACGGATATCCGCAAAGTCAACTTAAAAGATGGCGAAGAAAAAAAGAAATTCAAGCCATTTTATGAGCTTATTCGATGTTTCACCGACAAAACAGTGCCTTATAGAGAAATGGGCGAATGCGCCAGGGAAATGCATCGCCTGGTAAAGAATGATGATGCCGCATTCCAGAAGATACGCCGCCTTGTCTTGGCAAGAGAACATCAAAACACGACGACTTGGGCAGTTTTGATTAGTGCCCTAGCAGCACACGGCCAAGTTGAAGCTCAGGACACCCTTGCTCACGCTTTGCGCTCTGATTACCCGAGAAGGCTAAGCAACGAAGAATATGAGGCCCTCCTCGAGGGGATATTTTATCTCCCACAAGGGCCACTCCACAAGAAGTTGTTCAATGCACTGTTCGATTATGCTGCAAGACATGATAACCCGTATGAGCACGTTACAATGCCATTGTTAGTGTTAGCTGGACTCGTGAAGCGCGCACACAACGCAGGCTATAACCGAACACTATCAGACAGCGTTGTTGAATTAATCCATCACAGCTATAGGAATAAATCCAGTCATTACCACCCCGACAGCGACGAACACGAAACGCATCTGCGAAATCACATTTACGCATTCGGCAACCTTGGCCATATATCAGGCCTAGATGTAATCTTACGTCACGCCGATCATGACAGTTCTGGCATCCGAGCAGCCGTTGTCTCCGCCATGCGCAAGCTTCCTCCTGAGCATACAGACGACCATCTTTTCAATGCGCTGTACAGAGACGAAGAAAATGATGTCAAGGCTGCTGTGTTCCAAGTGTTTGTGGAGCGACATCAGCATTTGACCCCAAGAGTCGTTAAGGCGTTGGAGCACGCTATCTGGCACGCTGGTGACAACGACGCACTTGATATTAACGTGAAAGAGTTCCTAGAAAACCATGGTAGCCATCCTCAGGCTAAACATGTCCGAAGCAGACGAAGTCTCATAAGACGACAAAAGCGCGCGCTGTTCCCCGCACTTCGACCTCGAGAGTTCAAGCTCGGCCCTAACAAGCGATGGGTGAAAGTGTTTGGCGGAAAGTGGATCGGAGCAGAATCACAGATCCAGTTTCTCAACCAGGTGTCTCTTAGAATCGGGATCTTCGGAGGCGACTTCGTCGTGAACATAGACAACTATGCAAAGATCACTGCTCATATCCTTAAATTTTCCTTTGATATTTGTAAAGGAAAAGCTGCGTTTAAAGCTTCAGCTAGCTTCAAGAATGACATCCCCAAAGAGCTCATCCATGCAATTGCGGATGCCGGCGATGACATCTTAAAAGGCATAGACAGCATTACAGGTATAATTGTTAAGTACATTGACAAGTTCAAAAATAAACTCAAAGGCATCATCCCGCTCTACATCGACAAGTTTGTAGACTTTGTAAACAAACTGGTAAACTTTGTTGAGGACCTCGTCAAGCCTCTTCGACCTATTAACCTCATAAACAAAATCATCAAGTTTGCCAAAGATGTTGCCAGTAGGTTGAAAAACTGGAAATGGATGCTCGACAAGATTAGGAAGATCCAGATTTCACTGAATAAGCTGACTGTCGTCGATGCTGTGTTCAAGAAAGTGATCGCCACACTAGACAAAATCCTGGAAATAATTAACCGTATAACCTTAAGGCTGCCGCACAATTTGCCCAAGAATTTCAAGATCGAAGATCTGCTAAGATGGATTCGGTCGGTGTCCGTGGATCTGCAAGGAGATAAAATAAAGGAATACTTCAAATCCCTTGGTTTCAATGTTCCAGGCGGCTTTCGTCTCCAACTTCCCTTCAAGTTCGCAATCAAATTTTCGTTCTACATTGACGAGTTTACCTCTATCTGTATCAAGATTGTCAATTTTGGTAACAACTATCTGGATTTGTCTTCCATATTTGATGCTCTCCGAGCCATTCGATTTCCGCGATTGAAGCTTCCAGAACTTGAGGGAAAATTTCCCTCTTTCTCAGGTTCAGGATTTAACTTTGGTCTCAAATTTGATTGGCGAATCAATCTCAGATTTGATCTGAACCTCAAAAGTCCCGGATTTGTCAAATTTGTCAGAGTTCTTGAGAAGCTCGTCGATTTCTTTAAGCAGTTTCGACTACCTTCTTTCGACTTGGAGAAGTTCTTCAAGGACATAATGCCTGGAAAAGACCTGGACCTGGTAAAGATCTTTAAAGAGATTTTTGGGAGTAGTAACAATGGCACCGCTGTTGGAAAGAGCCCAGGAGACGTTCTTCAAGATTTCATCAACAAAATTATCGACCTGCTTGACTCAAAGATGCCAAACATCACTGCAATCAGCGACATCACAGACTTCTTTAAAGAACTTGGACCAGCTGCTAAAGAGTTTGCCAAGGAAAGCGTAAAAAAAGTCTGCAACGTTTACAAGTTCGGCCTTAACACCTCGCGCGACTTCAAGGAGTTCGGCGAAAATATCGAGACACGAAGCATAGCAGTTTTAAAAACGGTGAAAGGTAATGTGCAAGATGTTCTTCAAGAAGTAATGAACTTTACCATCATAGTGGACTCACTGATCGATGAAATAGAGAAAAACTTTACCGTTGCGACGAGAGGATTTCTTTCAAATTCACTCGTTGAGTTGAGTAAGAGCCTGAAGGACATACAAGCATTGGCAGACCAAGTTGTTGACTTTGCTAACGGAACTGCTTCCCAAGTAAATGGCGTTTGCATGAGAACAGCTGACTTCTCTGCTGACATAATCGACGAAGTGCAAAACATTTCACGGGAGGCTCTTGGTGAGCTCCAACAGTTTATTGGACCTGTCGCTACGAAGGTTAAAAAGTTTGGGCAAGAGTTAAAAGTCGCTGTTAACAAAGTAGAGCAGTGGTACACAGACAATCTGGCATCGCGAGTCGGAAGGATAGCGAAAGTCTCACGGATAATTGCTGATTTGATGTCCATATTAAATACAGAAAAAGGTTTCCTTGGAGATGTTAAGAAGATTGCCGTAAAAGTAAATGACATTCTCCTCAATTTGAACAACATTCCAGACCACGCCGCAAAAGCAAGAAAAACAGCAGATGATATTATCAACTTTGCAGATCGTGCACAGAATTTCAAGGATGAGATCAAAAAGCTTGATTTGAGAAAGCAGTTTGGTATTGACTATGATCGAAAAGTATCGGAACTTTGTAACAAGTTCAATGCGCTAGCTTCGGAGACTCTAGACAAAATCGGGGGATATGACATTACTAAGGAGGTCAACTCATTCTTTACTACAGAGGCAGATAAACTAATCAGCAAAGCTGTTACTAAGTTTCGTCAAATCAAGGAACCGATAACTGAAGTCCAGGAAGAATTAAGGGAAATTTCTGTCATGGTTGATCAGGTCATGGACGTGCTTATTAATCTCAAACCATTTAGTAGCAATCTCTCTCCGATACTTGCTACAATCAACAGGCTTCCCGATTGTGCGCAGGCCAAGAAAATTTTCCTTGAAAGTGTGAAACCATGTGTGCGAAAAGCAAGTATTGTCGGCAAATACGTCATTGCGCAATACAAAGACATGCGTAAAGAGGTCAAAGTCTTGTTTGACATGATTCCTGATACATGGAAGAGCTTAAAGATACAGAAATGCATTAAAGGAGCTTCTTGCATCTCGAAGGCTTTCATTGACCAGGTAAATGTTATCAAAGACAAGGTTGAAGTATTAAAGGATAAGTTCAAAGAAGCAAGTGGTTATACTGAGATGCTCGAGACATGCAAGGCAGGAACAGATAACATAACGGCTGTGGTAGACCTTGTGAAAAACCTGACCACCCAGATTAAAGAGTTCGATCTTAGAGATGACGTAAAAAAGATCAAAGATGTATTGCGCAGCGTTACCGGTCGAGAGGTAGAAGGAAACGAGGAACCTGACGTGGCAACAGTAGCACCTACAGCAAGACCACCAGCACCAACGAACATTGCAAGCGATGCACCTCCGTTTGAAAAAGAAAAGAATAAGATCAAACGAATTATAGACTACATTAAGAAAGCCAAGGAAACTAAGGAAAAGATGGAAAAGATAATCGAGAATACATTCAAGGCCCTGAAAACTGTTTATGATGATGCCATACTGGAACATACTCAGTCCATTCAAGATGTTCGCAACAAACTAAAGCTCTCCTACGAGTTGTGGAAGAAAACAAAGGACGTGAACACAGTAATACAAGCATTGGATACGATCGTGAAAGGCGCGTCGGACTATGCTGATAATCTGAATGATGTAACGTCAAAGTTCTCAGGTCCAGTTGTGGACCTTCTGACGGAGACGGGTGAGCTCAGTAATGTGGTCAAACCTCATATGGACAAGTACGTTGGAAAAGTAACCGAAACAACCGCTAAGGTGAACGGATTTTTGAAGAAGGTAACCGATTTTTTGAATAAGATACAGCTTAGACAGAAAGGCCTTGACCCTTCAGAGTTTAAGCCTTGGAATTCGTATCCATTCTGCTCCGAATCCGTGTGCTTACGCCCACTAAGGCGTTCCTCTAAACCGTACCTAGACACTATTTTCACATGGAAGTACCCCCACCTGGACGATCTATCATCAGTGAAGAGGTCTGGAAGATGGCTGATTCCCGGACTTTTTGATGATTACAAAGTAGAAGGTATCGCGCAATTGTCAGACTCAGAAATGCTTCTGGGGATGTACGGCGTTGCTGCAAATGAAGGACAGGCTTCGCTGTTAGTCGTCACTGACATGGGAAGACAGACAGTTAAGAAAATTGTCCAGCTTGGGAGTCCAGGCTCGCCGTTTACCGTTAAGATCGGTGGAGTAGCCATTGCAAGGGATGTCATTTGGATTAGTGATCAGAACAGCAATCAAATCTATCGTGTTAACAAAGGAGACCTGGGTGGCGCGTCACGGCCAACATGGGCCGGGGTCTCAAGCGGAAATAGAGTGGAGGGAACAGCATCGTCTGTCTCCTACGACGATGTCACTAATATGCTTTGGGTAACAGATGGGGTGGGAGGCAAGGGCTATGGATACAAACTATCTGCAAATGGAGATTTAATTGGAAACGTCGTTCCTGAACGCACAATCGTCATCGGTCCTAATGCGCAGGGCATGGCAATTGTACGGCAGTATCACATCGAACACGTCGTGGTCTCGCGATGTGTAGAATTCCAGTGCAAGCTTGAATTTCATGATATCAGTGGTGGGGATGAAATTTCTGAGAACACAATATCACGCGTAGTTCGCACTCCAACAGGGCTGGAATCCGTTCAGAAGGCGACTTCAGAACTTTTAGTTATCGTCTTTTCGAGCGCCACATTCAGCGAGAAAGACGCAATAGAACGCATCGCAGGAGACTTTGAAGATAGATACTTCAGGATCAGAGTACCCGTGTTGAAAATGACTTTCGATATTTCGGAGAACTGTCTCTATTTTAAGGTCTGGTTCGACGATATACTTCCGGAACGAAGGCTCTTCCCTTACGGCGTTAAAAAGTGCGGTCATCTGCGAAAGCGCAGTCTTAAACAACAGCTTTTGGAATCAGACGTGTATTCAGATGAACTCGAAGAGGCTCACAGCAGAAGTAAGAGGGAAGTCGGCGAGCCACCATCTTGTATGAGATTATTCCGAGGCAATGTAATGCGGGGCTACCACGAATTTTACTCCTATGTTCAATATATACCAGTATTTCCTGGAATAGTTGTGGTATTTCAAGGCGGGGCTGGTGGATATTATTTTGTGGACTACCAAGGTGAGCTTTGTATGCGAGACAAAACTTTCAAAGTGAGTCTTATTCCTGGAGCGTGGATATCAGCGAATGCCGGCGCAAGCGCTGTCGTCTTCATCGTGTGGGCTGGTATATCAATAGAGGCAGTAATCTTGGAAACATATCTGCTACCAGAGCTTACTGTTAACATTGAGAAGTGGCCACTTAAAGCATGTCTTGAGTTAAAAATGAGAATGACGCCTTTGAGAATTCGCGTTTGGCTGTGGTACAGGTTCCTGTTGTGTATCAGGATTCGATGCAAGTGCTTTAGCTGTAGCATCAAGATCAAATGGTGTAGTCCTAAGACGTGGAAGGAATGGTGGTGGTCAGCAAGGACGATTGAGAGAACCCTCTTCAGTACGTGCAAGTTGAACTTAGATAAGACACCTCCGACAACTGGAGACTGCGTGGCTAGACAGGCTGGTGATAAAACCTACTTCGTTCAGTGGCAGGGCTTCACTGAAGACACGAGGATAACATTCTACAGAGTCATGATTGGCTCAATCAGAGGCTCGGGAGATGATTTTGGTCAAAATGTTGGACTTACAATGAGTAAAGTGGTCCGTGGCTTGCCAATCATGCATGGTAGGGATGTATACGTAAGCGTACGTGCCACCAATGGCGCAGGGCTGGATAGCAGACTTGCGATCTGTCCAGTTTTTAAAGCGAATCGACAAGGCCCAAGGATAAGATATGTTTACGACGGGGCAGAAATGGGAAAAGACTTAGACTATCAATCGGAAACTGATTTTCTGGGGGCGAACTTCAATTGGAGGAAGGGCGTCAAAGACATTGTCGATGTTAAATGGGGAATATCAAGCTCAAGTAAATGTACTCTTGATGCACGTGAAGCCGACGTCTATCCTTTGACTTCTATGGGTCAATCATTGTCTATTCAGACATCTGGCTTATCTTTAATTCACGGACGCAAATATTATGTACGCGTAGCTGCTATGAACAAAATCGGGCTTAAAACGGTTATGTGCAGTGACGGAATCACCATCGACACCACACCTCCCGTAGCGGGCTACATTTTTGATGGAGCTGGAGAAAAGGATGCTGATTATCTTCCCTCATTAAAGAGAGTTCGCGCTCGATTTGAGTCCTTCAAGGATCCCGAGAGCCCTATTGTGAAGTACGAATGGAAGATCGTCATTTTGGACAGCGGGATAGACTTAACGCCGTTTGTCAATATACCACTTCCCCAGAGAACACCTCTAATGGAGGGACTTAATCTTGAGACAGGGAAACAGTACAAGGTTATCCTGCGAGGAACAAACGCGGCCGGACTTCAGACACTCGTTGAATCGAATGGATTCAGAGGTGATCAAACGGCTCCGTTATGTCAAAACATAATTGACGTCTTAGACAAAAATGGTAACAAAGATGTCGATTTTGTTCGTCAGATGACCTCCATCAAAGCCAAGTGGTCTTGCACTGACAGCGAGAGTGGTATACAGAGCCAGCTAATTGCCGTTGGAACATACCCAGGAGGAGAGGATGTGCTGAAATTCGATAAGGATCCAACTTTCGTGACTACTTTACCTGACGGAATGATGTTTGCCCACATCTCTAACATTACCATCAAGCCGGCGGTGCGGTACCATGTCACAGTTAAAGTAATCAATGGCGCAGGTATGAAGCGAACACTAACATCAAACGGTATACTAGTTGATACTACCCCACCTTCGGTAGCAGCACAATATATAAAAGATGGAATGGCGGGAAAAGATTTGAACTTCACCAAAGAACGATTCTCCTTCAGTGCCCATTGGGAGCAAGCATTTGCAGACGCCGAGAGCTCGATCGCTGAGTACCGCTTTGGAATCGGCACAAAGCCTGGTTTGGTGGACACTCAGAGCTTTGTATCAGCAGGTACCAAGACGAACGGGACATTACGAGGTCTTCTGCTGGAGAGTGGCCGAAAGTACTACGTCACAGTCATCGGTTGCAACGGTGTTAATATGTGTGTGAATGCCAGTAGCAATGGAGCCATTGTAGACTACGTAGCCCCTCACCCGGGGAAAGTCATAACCGGCTTTCAAGGACCACCCCAGAAATTCCAGTGGATAAAGAACTCTGTTTGGGCGCGATGGAACTGGTGTCTTGCAGACGAAAAAGATTTCGGCTCACAGAAGAAAGCGCAATGCGCTAACGACAGTTTCTACGACATTCACTCCGGAATACGAACATTTGAGTTATCTGTGAGTTTTGTTGGAAACGGACAACCTATTTCAGGATTCAAAGAAGTCGGAAGAGTCCGCATGAGCGGCAGAACTATAGACTTGTCGGACGGTATTTTCTCTGTTGTTGTCCAAGCAAAGGACAAAGCTGGAATGGCTGCTTCAGGACTTTCCAATACGCTTATTGTTGATAGCACTCCACCTGTTATATCACTCATCCAACATGGACACTCTGGCCAAATAAGGAAATACACCAACGAGGAACGCGTTACTTTTACCAGCTACTTCGAGATTGAAGATGACCTATCCAAAGTCACTGCCTATAAAGTTTCCGTTGGAAGCTATAGTGGAGCTGATGACGTCATTGGACCTAGGCTCGTTACATTGCCTTACGCGCAGTCTTACGTCACGGCTAACTGGACATCTTCGGAAGCATCCTTGATCGAAAATGGACGGAAATACTTTATTACTGTTCAAGCAATAAACAGTGCTGGATTGTTTGGGAGCAAGTCCTCCGACCCTCTCATTTCTGACTCGGAACCACCTAAAAACGCAATCGTTTCAGATGGCTGGGGAATGATGGACGCTAAATATCAAGTCTACACCGGCATCTACCGAGCACACTGGCAAGGGCTTAGCGATTTCTCTGGTATTCAGTATATTTCACTTGGTCTGTCGAGTCGGCCAAGTGGAAAAGTCTGCGATCAGCACCCCTTAGAGAAAGTCCAAGGCAATACCAACTACCATGTACTATCAGGCTTAAATTTAAAATCTGGTTCCAGATATAATGCGTGCTTGAAGGTTGTCGACAACTCTGGTAACGAAGCTTTCTTCTTTTCTGATGGAATCGTCGTCGACAGCAGTCCGCCACTACCTGGTGTAGTCGCCGATGGAAAATCAGGAGAGAATATTCAGGTGCAGACCGAAAGCTCCATTCTCCGAGCTAACTGGGCAAACTTCACAGAGAAAGAAACCGATATCGTAAAGTATAGCCTTGCTTTTGGTACTTCGCCCGGTAAGCAAGACGTACAAGAGTTTACTGACGTAGGGCTTGTATCTAATGCCGCAAGTTCTCGCCTTAAGGTATCTGAGCTGACAAGCGGTCAACGATACTACGCTACAGTAATCGCCTTTAACAATCTTGGCATTCCAAGTGCTGCAGTGTCATCTGATGGAGTCACCGTAGATTTTACTCCACCGAGTTTCACTATTCCAACCCATGATGGACATGTCCTTGGTACAGATCTCAGTTTCACCCGAGAAAACTATCTAACTGCTTCCTGGACCTGCGAAGACAGTGAGACAGGGCTGAAGTCTGTTGAGGTTGCTTTTGGTTATCAGCCTGGTAAAGCAGATGTTCTGAACTTCACAGCCGTTCACGTTTCACAGAAGAAGTTTTCAATTAACGCTGTTCTTCGTCAAGGCTATCGTTACTTCGCTACAGTTCGCTGTATCAACAATGTCGGTTTGAAGTCCTTATCATCCTCTAACGGCGTTACATATGATGTCACACCACCTCGAGGAGTATCAATAAATGACTTTGAGTATCAAAACTCTACTAATGACTTCAGTGTCGCTTTTACCTTTGTTGACATAGAAAGTGGAGTACAAGAATACCATATAATCCTGCATGATAGCACAACAGGTACTGAACAAGGACCGTATATATTGAATGGAAGTTTGTCATCAGCGACGGTGCATGTTTTGCAGCCTTTAATCTCGGGGCACAACTACTTTGTAAACGTAACTGTAAGAAATGGAGTTGGACTATCGTCTTCTCTGATATCGGACGGCTTTATCGTTGACACTACCCCTGCGATATGCTCTAAGATCTGGAATGGAGGTAAAGACCTGGCAAATGAGATTCATTTCATTCCATTAACTACTCGCCTAACAGTATCGTGGCGCTGCTATGATATTGAGTCAGAAATTAGAATCTTCCGCTTTGCCGTGAAGGACTCCGATACTGGCGCGTTTGTGCTTCCTTTCCACTTGCTCAAGGCCAAAGTTAACGCTACGGGAACTGCAGTTCTTACTGGCAATGGAAGGTGGCTTCCGAGATACCAAGAAGGCCGCTCATACATTATAGGCATAGAGGTTGTGAACGCCGTTAATCTAAAAACCGTGTATTGGACTAATCCTGTGACAGTGGATAGCTCCCCTCCGGTGTTCAAGAATCTTAAACTCAAGTTCAACCCAACCGCAGATACGTTAGTTGCAACTTGGAAACTGGACGACAAAGAAAGTGGACTTAAATCTCAAAAGTGGGGACTTGGGAGAACACCATTGCAACCTGACGCCCTCGGTTTTAATTCCATGAACAAATCAACAAGAACCTTAACGATTACTAACTCGATAGTTCCATTGCAGCTTGGGAAAACGTACTTCATCATACTGGAGGCTAGCAATGTAGCAGATCTAACTAGTCGTGCCGTGTCGAATGGCGTGGTTATTGACCGTACTAAGCCAACTACTGGTGTAGTAACAGCGCAATATGTTCTTCCGCCAAATTATGATCGAAATCGTAACGTGGTGCCCGGAACATCGCTCACTGTGACCTGGACTGGATTCATTGATCTCGAAAGTGGCATTGCGCAATACGGTTGGGCTGTTGGAACAAACGTGCAGGCAACAAAGATTTTGACAAGTCAGTACTACTCAAGGATCCCAACAGAAGATTCCGTTGGTGGAGTTGTGATCTCTAATTTCACAGTAACTGGAAACGTCACCTATTTTGTCTGCATCAGAGCCACAAATGGCGCTGGTCTAGAAAGAACTGGTTGTTCCCAGGGCATGACTGTAATCTTAGGGAAATTCTCGGCAGGAATCGTGAAGGATGGACCAAGCAGACTACACAAGGATAGTGATTTCCAGCTCGACAACCGCGCTATCTGGGCCCACTGGGATGGTTTCAAGGACCCAGTGTACGGAATATCAAGCTATGAATGGTGTATTGGGGACAAGCAGCCCACTCCTTCCCAGAAGGATATCTGTAAATGGGGATACATGAAACTGGACCGTCTAGTCAACAAAGCAAATCGTTTCCACAACTTGACACTAGACCACGGTACAACCTACTATGCCACGGTAAAAGCAAAGAACAGTCGCGGGGAAAGCATCACATCCTCGTCTGACGGAGTTGTCGTCGATCGAAGTCCTCCCGTTGGTGGATCAATAAAGGTTGCACCTACAGTAGGGACGGAGACGCTGTTCATGACTTCCCTCGCTGCTCCGACTGTCACTTGGGAGATGGAAGACAAGGAAAGTGGAATCAGCCATTTCGAAATTGGAGCCGGAAGTTTCCCTATGCAGGACGACTTGTTAGCATTCACACGACTTAACAACTTGGATCGTTCGGTTGACTTAGACGAGTTAAATTTCACTACCTCACAAGGGCAGACTTTCTATGTTACTATCACTGGACACAACATGCTTGGTCTACAGACAAGCCTTACTACCCAGCAAGTCGTCGTCGATGTCACTCCACCGGAAGTGGGTACTGTACTTGATGGCCACGGTGATGAGGATCTGGACTACCAAAGTAATACCAACAGAATTGCTGCACACTGGCGAGGCTTCGCGGATGCCGAGAGTGATGTTGTCAGATATCAGTGGTGCGTTGGAACGAGGCAAGGTAAGGGATTTTTAAGTTTCATATCAATTAGACTTCCACGTCTTTCTGTCTAAAAAAATCAATAGATCTACTACTGTCTCTGTCTCTAAATGTCCATAAAGTGCAATGGAACGCGTGGAAAGAACGCATGTACTTTCACTTTGTTACCCGTAACGGAAAACCATTGTCGTAAATGTTAGGCGGAACAGTAGTCAGGAATTAGACTAAGGCAAATAGAAGCATTTAGTATCATATATGCTGTCTAAGGCTGCCAAATGCCACTAAGGAATACATGACCTACATATGAATAAGTACGATGGAAAACTATTTTATATTGTAGCTGATAATGCTTATACTATATTCATTTCAGGTGATTGCGACATACTTAGTATGACATCTGTTCAACTGCAAACGTCCGCCTCGTCAAGTGTTCACTTGGAAAATGGAAAACGGTACTATGTCACTGTAGTCGCCGAAAACGCTGCAGGTCACAAGCAGACGAGCTTTTCCGATGGGGTTTCCGTAGATACTAGCCCACCAGTTCCAGTAAACGTCAAGTATGACGCACCTTTTAAGCTTGGAGGCAAAGACTTGCAGAGTGATGGAAGGAAAATCGCTGTATCATGGGACAAGATTGTAGACAAAGAAAGTGGTTTGGCATCTCTGTCTTGGTGTGCTGGAAACTCAAGTGGACAATGTGATATCGTCGGGAATACAGCCCTTGATGTTAATGAGGACTCGCTAGTCCACTCACTTGAAAAACCCCTCACTTCTGGTGCAAGCGTATTTATTACACTTACGGCTGTAAATGGCGCCGGCGGGTCTTCTCAGATGACATCTAATGAGCTCGTAATTGACACAACGGCTCCCACGGTTGGTGGCGTTTCAGTGGGAAACAGCATTGGTAAAAAGTACCTCAAAAAGGATGAAACCTTGAAGGCTGACTGGGGAGGATTTCAAGATCTTGAAAGTGGTCTTAATCGTTACGAGTTTGCAGTCTGCATTGCAAGTTCTTCGAATAAATGCTTAACGCCCTTTATGAACATAGGGCTTCAGACGTCTTTTGAAAATGACGGGCTAGACCTAAAACCTGGCGTCTGCTATATGATTGTTGTGCGTGCTTACAACAAAGCTAACCTCTACAGCGAAAGTAAATCGAACTTGTTTACGCTAGAGGATGAGGGCCCAGTTCCTGGAACTGTGCTTGATGGAAGTCAAATCGGAAGAGACATTTCAATGCAAGGCTCCACAACAACAATCAGTGCTAATTGGGAACCTTTTACTGACCGCAATTCACGTGTTTCCAAATACGAGATCTGTGTTGGTGACGCTCCATCCGTATGCAACGTAGCACCATTCCAAGTTGTCCGCTCCATGTTGTCTGGCTCTATTACAGGGCTAAACCTGCAACACAAAACTACGTACTACGTTACCGTGAAAGCAACCAATGAGGCAGGCTACAGTTCAATGGCTTTCTCAAACGGCGTTATGGTTGACAGTACTCCTCCCGTTGGGGGTGGGGTTAGGGATGGACGTGACAAGGACGATGTAGATTTTCAGTCATACGACTCGTTTATCTCAGCCAGTTGGGATGAATTCCATGACACCGAATCAGGAATTGAGAAGTACGTTTGGTGCGCGGGAACCATCCAGGGTTCCTGCGACGTTGTTGGTGAGACGGCTGTTCGTAACAGGAGGCAAGTCAGCCTTCAAGTTTCTCCACCCTTGAGCTCTGGCATGACTGTGTATGTGACCGTCAGTGGTATCAATGGCGTCGGAGAGAAAACTACAGTCCACTCAGATGGTGTCCAAATTGATTCCACTCCGCCTTTGATCAGAAAGGTAGGCTTAGATGCTTTAGTTCATTCTCACAATTTATACCAATGTGTGCCATTAGTAAGTGCGTTTGAGTATATTGGGAGTGTAATCGTGCTAATTAGCAGCAGAAACTTTTAGCAGTTATAAAAATGCGGCTCTTGTCTTTTAGTAATGTCACATCTTTTTATCTAGGGTGCATTTTTAACGGTTCGTTAAATCGTTAAGGCGAGTTTCTCTAGCCGTTGCTCAAAGAAGAAAGTTCCATACCCTGTTCCAAGACTGTTCGAACACTGACTGCACAGTACTAGACGGTCAGGTTTTTTTCTGAAGGGGAAGGAGGAAACATATTTATTTTTTGCTTTCATTTTTTAGGTCAACGATCTACAGACGAATACCAGCCTTGACGACAAGGACTACCTGACTTCTAAAACAGAATACTGTGCCTCCTGGAATGTAGACGATGATGAATCTGGTCTTCTTAAAAGTGAAGTTTCGGTTTGCACTTACCTTGATACGAGCGACTGTCTTCTGAAATGGACTGAAGTTGGCAACCGCACGCTGATCTGCATGTCAAATCTCGAACTCATAGAGGGAGTAGAGTATGTGACAAAAGTTCGAGTTACAAACAACGTTGGGCTTCGTGCTACTAAGAGTTCCGATGGTTTTATAGTCGACTCGTCTCCTCCTATGCTGGGCGATATCGAGCACACTGAGAATGTTCCAAATTCACCTGAAGGGTCGCCTCAGAGATTCACGAGCTCGGGTGTGTCCGTGAGATGGCATGGATTCTGGGACAAGGAAAGTGCAGTGGAGAAGTATTTTATTTGTCTTGGCACGAAACCAGACCTTTGCGATGTCAAAAACTATGTTATGGTACAAGGCACAACTTCGTATGCGTTCAAGGGTCTCTCATTGATCCAAAACATCATGTACTTTGTGAGCATTGCAGCTGAAAATAGCGCTGGATTGAGAAGCAAACCTATGTCGTCCGATGGAGTGCTTATGGATTTGACTGGTAAGTGTGTGTATGTGTATGTTGTAGTAATATTCGGCAGATCTGCTTTTAAGAGATTTTAAATTAGGCCACAAATTTTTACCACTAGGTACTTAAGTAAAACTACACTTAGAAAGCAGAGCTATTATTGCGATATTATTGCGCGTCTTGATCTAAAAGAAAAACACGGTTATATAGTTTCCATATGCTAATAAGGCAGAACATTAGCAACACTGAAATGCATTTAAATGCTTCTCCGCGAGCTGTCACGCTAGAATCTATAACGTCAATGTCTTGAAATTCTACCCACCCCACTCTTTGCCAGAGTGGCGACGAACGGCATATTGGAAAGCGCAAAGTGTGATTGCGAAAGCCGAAAGACAGGAATAGCCTTCGCATTCGACGTGTCAACAACAAAACAAGCAATGAAACATTGATAACCTGAGAACACTAATTATCTGTCATAAGATATATTTCGATGGTAAAGTCATTTTTTAGTCATAAAACCGCGTTTCATGTTATAGTAGCATATGGAAACTTTATCAGCATGCAAAATGTGAAGGGTACTAAAATCTAAGGTGGAATGCCAAATCGTTAAGTCTATGTCTGTCACTCACCTGCATAGCCAATCTTGATCTATGTATATTAATTTCAGCACCAAAACATGGCTCACCCATCTACGATGGCAAAAAAGAAGGCCAAGACATTGACTACCAACAGTCAGATAGAGAAATAACAGCCAACTGGAAACGCTTCGATGATCCAGAAAGTGACGTCGTTAAGGTGGAATGGTGTGCCGGCACTAAACCTGGCGCCTGTGACGTCTTTCCGTCAACTAAACTGTTGCCATGGATAACATCAATACACGAAGTCCTAGACAAGCCAATGCGTAATGGTCAGCGCTTTTACGTCACAGTCAGAGCAAGAAATGGCGCAGGAGCCGTTACGAATGTATCGTCCAATGGCGTTACTATAGACACCACTCCACCAATGATCGGCCTCGTAGTAGATGGTACCGGTGCTAACGATGCTGACTATAATGGCGAAGAAGTCGTAACTGCACGCTGGCAGGGCTTCGAAGACAGCGAAAGTCCTATTGCATCGTACGAGGCGGCAATTTGCGAAGCCAAGAACATCTCGAGCTGTCCTCAGCCTTATACGAGTGTCAACTTAGCTACAAATATCGCAATCTTAGGTAAGATGCGCCATCATGAGCGATAAGTGTGCTCCTTTATAGCCTAAAAGGTTTCATGACGTCTCTGTTAGTATGCTTGTCTATCATATGAACCAGAAAATATATAGATTATATTAAAAGCGCAAAGAGGAACTGCATCCGCGATGATCCAATCGGAGTTTCTTTAATAATTCCCGCCTCTATTCTTCGTACATTGCTGGAAAAATAATTTCATTCTTGATTCTTGTTTTTAGGACTTGATCTTGACAGTGGCACTATGTACATCGTCAAGCTGCGGGTGACTAACATGGCGGGACTTCAGAGTGAGGCCGAGTCTGATGGGTTTACTATGGACTTCAGTCCCCCGATACCGCGTGCAGCGTGGATAGGAAGCAGCGTGAAGGAGGAGAAATACCTCACCGACAATACCAGCGTTACAGTCAGGTAACTGTCCATCCTCAGTTTATTGTTGGAAGCCCCTTTTTTCTCTTATTGCAGACGCAAACCAAGATGTATTGCATTGTTCAAAATAAATGAACTACCTTCCTACTTTGGCCCCTAATGAATGGTTCAATATTCGTCAACGCTTTATAACTGCTGCTGACAAACATTTAATTTCTACATTAAACACCTTGTTAAGGCCCTATGGACTTCTAGGGTGGTTGTGCCCGCAGAAGCTTGGAATTCCACGTCGGGCAGTCTATCGCAAGATGAATTGATAGAGCGGATTTCACATGACTGTCAAGACTTGTTATGTAATTGCGATTGCTTTGCTTTCTCATTGGCTACTCATTTTTCTCAGCCAATCAAATTCTGTAGTAAATACAATTGCGTAATTACTTAGTAATTGGTTCGGCTTGCAATTGGCTGAGAAAAAAGCCATTTAGGAGCAAGTCGTGATTTCTCTCGATTCTGATTGGCTAGTGATTGCTCAATTGCAATTGTTTTCACGACAGTCATATGAAAACCGCTCTAATTGAACAACCTTTATTATTTTTAGGTGGCAGCCATTCTCTGATCCTGAAAGTGGCATTTTCAAGTATGAAGTTTGCATGGGAACCCTGGACAGTGAGTGCAACATCAAGGATTTTGTCAGCGTTGGTGGGCGTACCAGCTTCACCATAACGGGCCTAGACCTCAAGAACGGTAACAAATACCGAGTTACTGTCCGTGGCACCAATCGCGTTGGACTTAAAGCAGAAACAACGACAAAGCCAGCTCTTGTAGATGTCACACCGCCTGAAGTTGTTGATCCCATCAACGATTTAAATAATACAAATCCTTCTAACGACACAGACAGTAGTCCATACGTCCGCTTCAGCTGCACCGAGGAATTCCTTAATGTTGACTGGGATGAGTTTGAAGATCCAGAAAGTGACCTGTTAGAGTATACGTGGTGCGTGGGAAAAGGAAAAGGGCTCTGTGATGTCGTCTCCATGCGTGGAGTCGCTCTGAGGTCAAATGCACAGGCAATTACTGAGAAGGTGGCATCCGGGACTGCATTGTTTGCAAGGGTCAACGTCGTCAACAAAGGTGGTCTGGTCACAAGCCTGTTATCAAAACAGTGTGTAGTAATAACAGCGGCGCCACGCGTTCTTGATGTGATTGATCTGGATTCTATGAACAGCACGAATATGACAGATATTGACTGGAAGGCGAGCATGAAGAGCCTTACCTTGAAATGGCAACTGCTAGGTAATTTCCTGAGTGACATCTCTCGCGTGAAGCTTCAAGTTGCCGTAACCCAGCCCTCGTCGAAAGACTCCTTCCCTAAAATCGATGAGTCGAAATCATGGAAAGGGGAACCTTTTGCTCAGGACTTCATGGATGTTTCGCCGTCAGACAGTAAAGTCACAATACAAAGTTTGGATTTACAGCCTTGGGAAGAGTACAGAGGAGTTGTCAGAGCGTGGAACGAGGGTGAGATATTTGCTGAAGGAAGCACTGATGGAATCAGACTGGAGCCAAGAGCCCCTCTGCCCAGAAGGTTGATACTCCGAGATAACGCCCCCGAGAAAGAGCGGAAACGATGGCTTCCTCGATTAAGGCTTCCAGCTGTTAACGTAAGCCTGATTGACGAAGAAGTGATGTACATTTCTTCCCCGGCAGACATTAGTGTTGATGTCACAACTGGCGTGAACATGACCAACTCAAGTATAGCCAATGAGACCCTGGCGAGACTAGATGATGGAAAATTCAGTCCTACCAAAGAGTTCCAGTTGCTTGCCTTTCGAGTGACTTCTATTGATAACAGCACCAACACCACAGAGGATACCGAAACTATGAAATGGCTTCCAGGAATAGCTAATCCAGAAGGTCCTTGCTGCATGAACCACACCACTGACTCGCAAACCCGTTACACGGATACGCACTTCAAGCCGACTGTACCAGCCTATAACTTTGGGTCCTCTGTCGTGTTTCTTTCCAATGGATACGCGGCAGCCGGCGCAGTTGGAAAGGCTTTCGTCTTCTCAACGAAGCAATCATCATCCACGCACAAGGTTGTTCAGCTGAAGAACAGTAGAGGTTTTGATAGCGTCGTTAAAGTTGAAACGTCTAGTAATAAAGTTGTCTTTATAACAGACGGTGTGATTCAAATACATAAATATAGCCACTCCTCAGATGGATCTTTAACCCTTCAAAGACAGACCACCATATCAAACTGTGTAGCAAATCCCTGTAGTGCTGACATCAAGTGGTCCAGGCTCGTGGGCGCGGAAACAGCGATCAATGGCGACACTCTTGTTACAAGAGGTAGACTGGCAGGAACTAACAAAGGAATTGTTGGAGTATTCCGTCAAACAAATGGGGTATGGAGACTATTGAAAGAAATTGGACAGACTGAGCAGGATGTGAGCTTTGGAGAATCACTTGCAATTAACAGCAGAATGATTGCTATAACACGTAAAAATGGCAAGTTTGTGAAGCTGTACTCCAAGAGTGACCAGTCTGTCATTACTACAGTTGATCTCAGCAAGTTCAGCGTCAACATGATGTCCACTAAGTTGCGTCTTACAGACGCTAATACTTTAATAGCAATTTCTAAGGACGCCCGAACTGTTATCGTTATTGACATAAATGTGATTACAAAATCCCACATTAAAGTTTGCCAGTACAGTCCACCTCCAGAAACAAGACTTAGTGGAAATGCTGATTACACCAGCCTGAATGACGGCACCATGCTCGTTCTTGGTATGCAAACACTCAACGGCCGAGATGGGGTCCTACTAGTAGGCTTCCATGGATCGTACCAGTATCACCCAGACTCAAGTAGGAATGGGAGATGTGTACAGCTGGCGAGAATAGACTCACGAGAGAACCATTTCCGTGTTGACGATGGTGTACCGCGCGCCACAGTCGCTGTTCAAGGATCAAAGATTATCTTCGGAACACCTGGCGTCTTGACTTTGCCTGGTCAAAGCGAACGCAGGGGTACGGGAAGAGTATATATGTCAACCTACTGCCCAAGAAACTTTGTGCGCTCCCGCGTTTCACAGATTGGGCTCCTGGACACACACACCTGCAAGCCTTGTGTGCATGGCGGGAAGTCTTTCGGTGGTTACTCTACTATATGTCTGTCTTGTCAAGGGAGACGTTGCGCCTATTCCAATGATGACGACCCCATACATTTTAGCACAGATCTCTGTGATCACAAAAGCTGTTCATACGCAGAAGAATACGATAACAAGACTGGCGGAGTGAAAATCCAACAAGAGAATGGGACATTCTTCGCAGAAGGAGGCCATTTTGAGTTTACCCTTAAACTAATCGAGACGACACGTGCCGACATGTCCACGACGTCGATGTCGGAATCGTTCATCATCGACACGACACCCCCCGAGATCGGGATCATTTATGATGGTATTGGTGGGGATCGCAGCTCTAACTGCTCGGTGAACAAAACATTTGGCGGAGAAGGAGATGACCATTGTACAACGAGCGACTTTGAAGAGACGGACATTGACTTTACCAACAACACGTCGGAGGCAAGTAGAATGAATCCCATTGAATTGATCGATTATCTGTCTAACTAGCCTTGTCTCTTTGTCTTTTTGAAAACAATGACACCCTTAGAGCTTCGAGCACAATTTTTGAAGCAAACAGGTTCCTATAACCTCATTATTTCTGTCGTCATGATTTCAGACACAGCAGTAGAGCCCTATCGTTGTACATTCATTGATAATTGCGGAGCCGAAGGACGCAGAGCGAAGCACCATAGGCATCGCAGGAAAGATGCAGTAGCTCAAAGTATAACTCAGATATACAACCGACTTCGTTTTTCGTGGTTCAGTGGTATTCCCATGAGTACCGTGGGTGCGTCCGTGCGTGTCTGCCTGCCTGCCTGCCCAATATTCCACAGGCACCCCCCAAAACCGTCATTTTGGCGGGGAAAAAACTGCGCGCCCTGGAAAAATAAGTAACCGGTAGCTCCGCTTTTAGCCAGTGGCTAAATCTATATATTATATTACTTTTTTTTAGGTGCACGCTAGATGGATCGACTTTCAGGATAAAGAGAGTGATATCGTGGAATACTTCTGGTGCTTGGGATCCCAGCCGATCAGGGACGACATTCGGGAATGCGAGTCCACTGGCATGCGACCCAACGGCAGCCACTATGGTCTCAACTTTCAGCAAGGCGACAAGTATTTCGTCACTGTGGTGGCCTGTAACAATGCCCGCAGATGCTCAGCGGCAAGTAGCAATGGCGTTATAATAGATACTACTCCTCCTGTGATGCATTACGTCAGGGATGGCGTTCTTGGGCCAGATATTGACTATCAGGTATTTCATACATGCATGGTCTTAGACCAATTCATGATATTCGTTCTCATATTCCATTAGCGCTACGCTTTTCTGACAACGAAATGTCATACCGAATGACGTCAAATTGCGTATTTTTTTATATCTTCATGGGAACATACTGTACTAAGGTTACTGAGAACCTTCACGTACGTGCTCGAAAAAAAATCATACACGTCAACCTATATATCGTTGGAAAGCTTATAAAATGGACTAGCGGGCTGTGGCAAAAAGAAATAATTTTTTCATAAATATTTTTTTTTTAAGGTTTTATTAAAAATTCGGGTGTGACATTTTCAAGAGATAACGCTGTCGAACTGCTGTTTTTTGAGAAAAACCTTTAAAGATTAAAACAACATGTTACTTGGGAGTCATGGTCCAGCAGTTCGACAGCGTTAGCTCGTGAAAATGGCACACCAAAATATTTAATCAATGCTTTAAAAAAAATTGCAGGTATCAATAAGTGATTTCCTAGCCAGCTAGTCCATTCTATAAGCTTTTCAACGATATATAGGTTGACATATTTTGGTTAAACTAAGGGCGTGTATGATTGTTTTTCCGAGGACGTGCCGCGAAGGTTCTCAGTAACCTTAAGTAAGGGTAAAGTTAGGACAAAAGTATCTTAAGCATGAAATTACAGATACTGCAACATGCTAATACATTCTTCTAAGACAGCCCTGAGTTCGATCCCGGATGCTAGTTCATAGTTCTTTAGTATTCAAAATTCAGATATTGTCGTCACTTGGTTTAGCTCTATAGTTCTCTATAGTTTTCGTCATTGTACACGTTGACCCCCTGAAATGTGGCTTCATCGACTACAGGGACAACGACGTTAGTGATAACTCTTGTTAAGTTATAGTCGATCCATGCAACTACCCTGAGTTTAAAAGAATATCTTAAGTTGGAGAGACTCGATGCCGTAGAACAATATAGAGTATTCAGTACTACAAGTGTGGATTATTACCTTAAACGCTTGACAGTACAATTAACAATTAACCGAGACGAAGTCGAGGTGACTATTCGCCGATAATCACGGAGCCTGAGGCGACTAATTGTTTTTGTATAATTGCTCAAGTGATTCATAAGGTTTTTAGACAAAAAAACTTGTTTTAGTGTTGGACTTTTTCACGATCATAACAAAACTCGCGCGCGCACTCCCAATCCTTTCAATGTTATAATCATCTGACCTCTTGACCAATCAGCGCGCGGAAATTCTTATAATAACTTGAGTAATTATACTAACTAGTAATAGCAGGTTGATTGAAGCTTACACTTTTCATCTCTTTCTCATGCAGGTCTTTGTTGATATCGTATTTGCGTACTTCAAAGGTTCAGATGCCGATAGCGGTATAGCCTCATACGAAGTGGGTTGGGGAACTGCACTTGGCCTCACCGATATTCACCCCTATGAAGAAATCGGCAACATAACGACATGGTACGCCAAGTTTAAAGACAACGCACTCAAGCGAAAACATCGATACTATGCGTCAGTTAGAGCGACAAACAAGGCAGGACTCATGTCGGAGCCGATGTCGTCGAACGGTGTCGTTGTCGGGAAGTCTGAGTATATCTTCGACAAAAACGGGTCGGCTTCCTTCTTCTTCGACACTGTGAACATGAATGTCAATGGAACTCGTAAGGATGGCGGGGTTGGGAAGACCTATGGTACATTAGATGTTCCAGAGGGTGCAGTTAAAGACGAAGTCAAGTTGAGATGTTACAGTCTGGACAAAAAGGATCTTAAAAGCAACAAATCAGATGATGGACCTGTGTCCAACCCCAACATCACAAGACCCAAGGTAATGTGATCATTGTTTCTATCTGATTTTGCGCTCTGAACATCTTCTCGATTTGTTTCAATGAAGGGGCAACAAACAAGGGAATCCATTTTGGGGAAAAAGCGAAAGAGTCTAGAACTCATAATTATGTAAATGAATCGCATTTGGATTACCATTTTCTAACTAGATTGGAAATAAGGAATTAACCTTGTGTGCAAGCTAACGTGCTAATGAAATGGTCCCATGTGTGCTTATGAGCGTTAGGCCCTTAGTAAGCGGAGAAAGAGAAAAAATCTCTGACCCCGAGAGGGATTCGAACCCGCGACCTCCGGAATTGTACATCCGATGCTCTACCAGCTGAGCTATCACGTCAGACTGGGAGCAGGTCGGGGTATATTAGATGTTATGGTCGCGGTAATGAAGTGAATATATGTAGATGTTCAGGCAAGCCTGTGGCCGCGTAACACTAAGTTCAACAGAGTGGAAATAAGGAATTAACCTTGTGTGAAAGCTAACGTGCTAATGAAATGGTCCCATGTGTGCTTATGAGCGTTAGGCCCTTAGTAAGCGGAGAAAGAGAAAAAATCTCTGACCCCGAGAGGGATTCGAACCCACGACCTCCGGAATTGTACATCCGATGCTCTACCAGCTGAGCTATCAGGTCAGACTGGGAGCAGGTCGGGGTAGATTAGATGTTATGGTCGCGGTAATGAAGTGAATATATGTAGATGATCAGGCAAGCCTGTGACCACAGGCTTGCCTGAACATCTACATTTTCTAACTAATTCCCTTATTACTCTCAAGTACTCTAATTACTTTCATGAACTCACTCATGAATAATCATAGGTGGCTAACATTTTCGTGACCGTTATATAAAGACAAACATTCGTGAATTGATGGATCTTTCCGGACAGAAAATGGTACATACAAGTCCTCATTGCTAATGCGTCTCTTCGTGTTTACTTTCTTTAGCAATTCATGCTTGGCAACTACAGTTTCCAGATCAAGGCTGTAGATCCCATCAACAACACAGCCATGGAGGGATATAGATTCGTCAAGCCTATAAAGATCTCCATGTTCTATGATGTCGATAATCTCGTTAACGCGAATAAACGTACCGTCAATAAGGAGGTCAAAAAGGAGGACATCGATCCTGTGTTGTACTTATGGGACCCAAAGAACAAAACCTGGTATGCCGCAGAGCTTGCGCTCTGCTCTCTTTTTGCTTGTGCCACTGATCCTAGAATATAGAGAAAAAAGAGTTGCTATTAAAAATTAAATCACACTGATGCTAAAATGGCTTTTATTTTTTCAGGATGGACGCGTCGTTGACATGTCCTGAACCCTGGTACCACGTGAACAGAACCATCAAACTGCTTACTCTAAACATCTGCCACTTGACGCAGTTCGCATTCTTCTGGTCCTTCAAGGCACAAAAGGGACTAATGATGTTCGAGAAGAACGACACATGTACGCATACTCTGTCAACTAACCTGCGAGCCACACCGCGGTCAAACATCTGCGCATGCGCTTGATGTTCTGCCGCGGTGTGCCTGCGAGCAGGCTCTCCAGTGTTTTTTTTTTTCGGATATTTTGTTTTTCGGGGTTTAGGATACCTGTGTTTTGCGACACAGGTATCCTGAACCCCGAAAAACAAAATATCCGAAAAAACCCACTGAGAGCCGGCTAATATTTGTTGCACGTGGTGTCTGTGGTAAACTTATACTTTATTGTCTTTTTTACATAGTGTATAACGAAGCAGGAGAAATAGAAATCAACCGCACGCAGAACCAACGTCAAATCCACCTGCCAATCAAACGCTCCAAAGGTGCAATGGGAAATATCGAGGTCTTGTGGTCTCTCTTCAACAACCGATCCTCCGACACGAAAGATCTCATCTGGCCGACATCGGGCGTCATACGACTCAAGGAAAGTCAATGGAATGCGACACTGACGCTAAACGTCGCGGGCAACGATGTCGAGACCAAAGAGAGAGTGATCTGGGTTACCCTTGATAATACGACCGGCGGGGCAGTCCTGGCCTCGCGTGACCTGACCAGCAGTAAGATCATTATCGGGTCTAACTTTGAAGAGTCGTACGCCACGTGGATTATAATCGGGGTGTGTTGTGGTGTGTTGATGGCCATATTGGTTGGTTTGTTGGTCTACGGTCTTAGGCGAAGACGAAGGAACAAGGACACGACGAGAAGGTGAGATCTTGGAGGAGCTACCACTAGGCAAAAAAGGCACTTGCCTGCATAATGTTTTATCAGATCCTTCTACATCTAGTAAGAAATGGTGGCAAGTTGCCAAGTCATTGCATGGTTCTAAGGCTGGTAATCTCATACCTCCCCATCACGTAATGTTTTGATCCTAAGGAAAAGGCCCGACATATTTTTGTTCGTCAGTCCAGGGTGTCCACGAATCAAACTTCACCTCCCCCTCCTACGCGCGCACCGCAATCATTTTTGTCTGATATTGTTAACAAGTGAAGAGGAAGTTCTCGACTTATAAGTAGAGTGGATATAACTAAGGCGTGTGGCCATGACATTTTTTTAGGGGGAACCGAGAACTAAATGTGTAATCTACATTTGCCTACACTCATAGCAGGCTGTGTCGACTCAAATTTCACCGCATCCATCACGACAGTCGTCCCTTTTGGATAAAAATTGAACAGGAAACGAATTGTACTAGGAGTGATAAAACGGTCTGGCATTTGTTGAAGATGAACGCGCCATCTTGAACGATGCTAATCTTGCTCCTTGTTATACCCCTTGCAACTCGCACCGCAACGGTGACGAATTAAAAATCATCGTGAGTTGCTGTGTGAGTTGATCGCAAGATTTTTTGCAACTTGAAATGCGCCCGCATAGAAAATTTTAAATTACAGCGGCACTATCGCAATGCGCCCGCATAGAAAATTTTAAAGTACAGCGGCACTATCAAAATCAAGCGCGCTGATTGGCTATGAAATAAGCTATCTTTTTTTTAACTGCAGCTCTACAAAGAGAGGGACGCAAAAGCTTGACGACGAAATTCCAATGGCGTCTGGGGACGCAGATACCAGCATGGTTCAGTCTGAAATAAGGTAGGAAAAGAATAACGAGGATTTGTTACGCGTATCACTGCAATATTACTGCAATTTTCATAATTCTGCGAACTCTACGCCAACTACCAAACTACGGTTTGACTTCCGTCAATCAAACGAGTGAACAGCTCTGGGTGATTTCATGAAAGATTTGACTAAAGTTTTTTGAACTAATACTAGCTAGGCTTCAAAACCAAGTTTTCCACCATGAAATGCAAACGAAAGTTTGAAAACAAACATGCGCCTGTTGTAAACGGTTTGATTGACGGGAGCCAAAACGCAGTTTGGCGTTCGGAAATGTAAAGTGGGAGTTCGCAGAGTTATGAAAATCGCAGTAAGAAATGGTTGAAGGCGGAGCTAACAATGTGTGTAAGGGCCTGTATCAGCCACTCCTTTGTTATTGTTATGGTTTTGATTCGATCTTTGAAGTCAAATTACGTGTAGAAATCTCTTAATAAACATCTAAAAACAAAGTTTCAGATTTGATTTACCAAATTCAATCGAGAACATTGCTCTATATTCTCTAAATCAGTCGATGGAAATGGATGCTTCCTCCGACTCTCCGTATGTTGTTTTGATGTCAAAATTTCGGCTGACACATGCTCTTGTTCTTTCACTTTCCAAATTTAACATAACGTTACTAAGGACGCACGTTACAAGTCAGAGCGAAAATGAGCGGGCCCATTTTCCCCCCGGGCTCATTTTCCCCAACGATTAATTTGGCTATTTACCATGGGATCCCTGTTTGCCAAGGAAAATACCACGGACACATCTGCCGCCAGGGGTCTCTGTACACTCATTCTTGTTTTTTTCTTAACACGTTTTTAGCCGGTCCCCGAAAGTATATCGGCTGCCCCAATACGATGATAAAAACGATGGCGGACCCGATTCAGCTGTCGAAGACGAAACTCCTCCTCAGCGCAAACGAGCATCAAAGAAGAAAAGGAAATTCTTCTCCCTCAAGAAATCCGCAGGCGATCATGCAATAGAGGAGCCGATGCAATACGAGAACCCGGTGTATGGAGAAATAAGGGGTGACCCTAGTTTTTTTCTCAGTGATTTTAATGCCGATGAGGGCCCTGCTGGCTCGAGTGATCAAATGGTTGATGGACGAACGGGTGTCATTGACGACGAAAAGCCAAAAGAAGAAAGGTAAAGAGACGAGCAAACAAACAAACAAACGTATGTAACAAGTTTATTATCGAGGGTCTGAGAATTTTCGGCAATGCACGCAGTTAGAACGAAGTGATCCCCCTTTATAAGTACTCTGATTAACGCGATCCCGCTCAGGGCTGTTCATTGTGACCCCCCTTTTTGAACTCACGTGGAAGACGTGAGAAGGATCGCATTTTTTCTTTTTGCGAGCCCTGATTTTGATAAATGCATTTCATCAAACCTAAGAGGAAAGGTAGATGAGCATCCATGTTTTTGTGTATAGTAAACGCAGCCCGTAAGCTGTATTCTTCCTGCGCGCAAAGCGCGCCGCAAATGACGAAATTATTATTCTTCGTGTGCGTGAAGCGCGGGCCGAATGATCAATTTCTATGCTTGTAAGGTCGAACCCATGCTTACCTAATAGGGGATCAGTTCTTTCGAGCATAGTGACTACCCGCCAGGCCTATCGCTGGAGGGCTTTCCCCTTTATAAGTTTAGGGGAATCCCGCCGAATAGTCCCCGTGTGCTATTGCAATTTAGAAAATAACACCTATGTTGTATTGTGAATGTGCGCATTCTGATTGGTTGAAAGGCGTGTTTGTAAGAGACCTGAGAACCACGATTGTCACGCAATGCTGTCGCGCGTCTGTATGTTATTTTCTAAAAGCAATAAAAATACTTTCTGCGTGCTCTCTGGTTTCTTACAAACACTCGGGGAATGTTGGTCGAACTGATAAAACTTGAAAGTTTTGATCAGTTCTCCCAACATCCCCTCGTGTTTGTAAGAAAGCAGAGAGCACGCGGAAAGTACTTTTATTGCTTAAACTAAGTACTGTTTAAAAATCTCTATAGATACGTGGATCTTCCTCCACTGCGCATGTCACCCGGAGCCGATGATGGAAACATCTCGAGCAGCGGTGATGAGCTCGATAATTACATCGATGATCGAGCAACCGAGGCGAAACCTCTTACACCAAAGGCTACCCAACAACAACAGCCACCCTTTCCTGATCAAACCGCTGGTATGGGAAACGTTAACAGCGGCGCAACTGCGGAGGAGATGCCCCTTGATGGAATCTAAGCCCAAAGTCACGAGTCATTTATTCACACTCGTGAAAAGATAACAATTTGAACCGGACTGGATACGGACTATGACTGTAGACTGGTTAGGTAGTTTAAAAGTTACGTTTTAAGAGCAAGCAACATTTTCTCTACTCAATTTTTCTCAAGCACGTTAAGGCCTGGGATTCTAAAATGGGCTTGGGGCTAGTCCCCCAAAACGTAAAATTTGCCTTAAATTGCTTTAATCTTTTTAAGGCAGGCTAATTTTTGGTGTAGTGATAAAACTCGACGAACTTAAAATTTTGGTGTCATTTTTTAGTACGGAGTGACGTCACAAGCCATGTCACGTGACTAAACAGTAAATTGCTTTTCCGGTGATGGAGAAAACATCTAACTATACAATTATGGTGAAAATGGATAGGCCTCAGGAATAGTAACATCGTACTGTCTTGGCTGCTGAGCTATCATTTACCGTTAACGAGATATAAGGGTCGGAATCAGGTCACGTGACCCAATCGACATATCAGCCCCTTAAAACACCTTAAAGGAGCAAACTTTTTCCACCAGCTAAGATACCACTATATAGAACCCCAAAACAGAAATATTATTAGCTGTTAACTTTTCCAGAAGGAGTGAAACTCACCACCGGAGAAATTTTTGAGTTTTGAAACATGAAAATGTCACGTGACTGGCCACGTGAAAAGTGTATCAGCCCAAATTCCATACTAAAACATTTCAATCGACGACTGTTGACTATCCTGAAAAATTCATGCCCCATCATTAATGGTTAGCAAAGATATTTGAAATTTTTCGATTTTGTCGATTATCTGAGCTGACCCAGGCCTTAATACACTTGAGTTATGGTTCCCATGACTCAACTTTGAAAACTTTTAGTAAAAACGAAATGGCACTTATAGCCGTTCTCAGTTACACGCGGTCGCCTGGAAAGAAGCTTGCAAGCGAAAACTCGTTTTTCAGTCTACGATTCCATGGCAACGCACGTTCTATTTTGCACCTTGGCGACTTTATAATAATAATAATAATAATAATAACTTGATTTCATGAGGGTAACACTTGTGGCCCTCCCTAAAATAGAATGTTATATGCTTTTTGTCTGTGCTCTTAACATTCTGCACGCTTTTTGTTCCAAAAGCTAAGGGCGTTCGTTGTCATGGAATCATAGATAAGAAACGAGTTTTCAACTTGCAATTTTTTTCCTGGCGATCGCGTGTAACTGAGAATGGCTGTAACACCCGCAGTTCAACCAACTTGCTTGTTTTAGTGGCTAAATATATTAAAGTAAATTTCGACGTGAGCATTTATATTTGCAAATGCATTGTTCTACAAGAATAGAAACTGTACTACTCTCAAAACAACAAATAAAGATAGAATTATATTTTTGCGTTATTGAATTTAGTCATCCACCATTCGCTGTATCACAGGCAGCCCAAGTATAATGGTCGTTTAAAAAAATATATTCTGGCTTGGCGATATTTATAGTGTTTATGTGGCTTTGTGTAAGAGTAATCGAAAAACTCGCTAAATTGCTATAAAATCGTCACTGAGTTCTGGTAAATTATGGCAAATAAAAGTAGAAGACTTACATTAAGTTGTCCTGTTGTCCTTTCCTCGTCTAGAGGCGTTTAAGAGTGTTTCCGAGGGTTCCACCGGGCCCCTCTAACCAGTGGAACCCTCGGAAACACTCTTAAACGCCTCTAGACGAGGAAAGGACAACAGGACAACTTAATGTAAGTCTTCTACTTTTATTTGCCATACCAGAACTCAGTGACGATTTTATAGCAATTTAGCGAGTTTTTCGATTACTCTTACACAAAGCCACATAAACACTATAAATATCGCCGAGCCAGAATTTTTTTTAAACGACCATTATACTTGGGCTGCCTGTGGCTGTATCACAAGTTTCCAATATTCGACCCATGGGACACATTCCTATAAATAATCCAGTCCTTATGATGCGCATTTTCCTTTTGTTGAAAAGATAGGACGCCATGGGCCTTTTCCCCATTCTCGAACCCAGAGCTCCCCGGCTGGTCGCCTCGCGAGGTGACGATCAGGGGAGCTCTGGGTACGAGAATGGCCTTTCTCGCAAAAATTCAACAAAACGACATCCGACATGACAGCGGTATTTGGATCATGCGCACTAGGGACCGTTCATTATTTCTGTGGAGTACTGGGTTGGATAAAAATCGTACGGGGTATGAATTTTTCCTGAAAATTAAACGAGGGTTTGAAAGTTTTTTTTATCGACTAACACAATTCACACAAGGCATAAACACTGATTTGCAAATTATAAACATAGAGATCTGAGAATGCCATGATCGAGAGCTTTTTGTTCTGCATGCAACAATCATATTTTAATAGTGTACAACCAGATCCACCGGCTAGTTTTACAATTTTAGGGTACTTTTTCCTTGACCACGGAGTTGTTATCGATAGTGCCAAAAATGTGTTATACGGGGTACTTAAGGGACCGGTCATTAATTAAGTCGGGGGGTCTTGAAAGGCGAAAATGGCAGTTAAGGGGGTCTTGAGAAAAAAATGTTTTGTCTTTATCAGCAAAAAGTCTAAAAAAAATTCGGCTCGCGCTGCGCGCTCGCCATCTACACAATCCTAACACTCCTGATCATTTTAAGAGACCCACATACTGCCTTCAGAAGAGGGGAGGGGGAGGTGACTTGCGAGGTGACTTGCCATGATATATCCATTGTGGGAGACCTTATGTTAGGCCTGGAAATGGGATTGGAGTCACTGGGACTGGGATTTGGCCAATAGAACTAGAAATGGGGAAAATGTTAAGGAAGGTTAATTTGCCTTTAACTGAACCAACAATCAAATATCAATGTCTGTGAAGAGTGGCTTTAAAAATTTGTGAACTGCTTTTAAAATTTTGCCCTACGACTGCAATACAAACACTCTGTACACATGTCTAAAAGTCACTTTTTAACGCTGGGAATTTGAAAACTTTGACTGGGATTTCTGTGAAAAAAAAACTTCAGGACTGGGATCTTGCGAAACTTTTACACTGAGAAATGGGATTTGGACCCCCTTCAGGACCTGTTTGAATAATTTTGACTGACATGGATGGAGGGGAAGGGGGGTCCTGAAATGTTTCAGTCTCTCAGAGGGGGGCTCCCGAAAACAATGCTATTAGGTGGGGTTCTTGAAAATTTTTTGGATCACAGGTATTTTCTCCTCCACCCCCCCTCCGACTTAATTAATGACCGGTCCCTAAAAAATGAGATCCAAACCCATACGGGCTGGGGCACCAATTTTGTGAGAAAAATTTGTGTGGGGCGCAGAATTTTTTTTGGGAAAAAAGAAGGGTTTATCCAACCCGGTACTCCCCAGAAATAATGATCGCATACAAAGGTTTCTGGCTCTCCTTCGGTGACCTCAGGCAACAACGGAGCCGCGAAGGAGACCCTTTCCCTGCTTCCGCCACTGGGGACCCTGTGGCTGTGGACTGGACCTGGGAACTAGTCACTTGGCCCCACGCGCTACGCGCAAGGACTTCAAATCCAAGATGGCGGGCTCTACCATGTGTGTGTCTCTGCATGTCTGCTCATAGTGGAAAATATGCCGATTATACGGGACTAACACGGGTAAGAAGTGAACTTTTCAATTTACTTGCCCTTTGGCTCGCCAATTATTATTTAATTACAATTAGGTTTCGCCAAATTACAGAGTTATTCGGGTTCAGTTGTCGAGGGTCGGCTAGCTGAAACCCCTATTCGGGGCTCGTGTTACGCCCTAGAATTCGTAGAGTACTCATACAACAGCGTCATCAGCATTAGCGTCAGCTTCATTAGGGCTTGCCAAACTTCGACCTTCAAATTGCGGGAGAAAGAGTGTTTGGACCTACAAAACTCCCATACTCAACTTTTAGTATCCTGCTAGCAGCAGGATATCTTCGAGTGTCGAAAATGTCACTCATCAACAAGTGATGTTCTGTTTATTAAATAAGTGACAAGTGGGATATTCTGCATTAGTCAAATAGTAAGTCAGTGGTCTATTGTCAATGCTGCATTCTGATTGGTTGAGCTACTACTAGGCTATAAGTTATAGCCTACTAGTAGCGAAAAGTATTGGATTTGAAAGCTAGAAAATAATAGCAAATGACAAGACCAGAAAATGTTTTTGGCTATACAAATTGACCTACTACTGTGATTTGACTAAAATTGCCTTCAGCCTCATGGGCTATTGACTCAGAGCCCACGGTGCTCATGGAATCACAGGGGACCCAAGCTCATATTTTGTGACTCGAAAATTTGTAAGAAATTGTTAATTTTAGTGTATAGGAAGGTGAAGTTAACCGATTTTTTTCAAACTCCACAGGGGCAATGATACCTCTAACTGCCAGGTGAGTTTCGTGGATTTTTATTAACAATTTCTTGCAAATTTAATAATTGTTGTGCATTCGACTTTTTCATTTTACAAAGGCAGCCATCAAAATGCAACGCTGAAATCAATAAAAACTAAAGGCAACGTTAAAAGCAACTCCAAATAAATAACGCTCCAAGCAATCGCAATGCTAAATACACTACTGGCAAAAAGAAACGAGACAGAATTTCGCCGAATTTCGGACATTGTTTAGACGAATTTTCGCGCGAAAATTCGGCGAAAATTCGATAGACCTTTTACTCGATTAACAGCGAATTTTCGCTTGGCGAAAATTCGCTTCCCGAATTTTCGGACGAAGACTTTGGAGAATAAATGTACGTTTTACAAAGCTCTTTAAATAAATTTTCCAAGTCGATGTTGACCACGCGACGCCACTACGCACTTTGGTAAATGAATAAATGATCTACGCACTTTCGTTACAATGTCAAGACATGGTAATGCAGCTCACAATCAAAAACTTTCTCTTGACTGTGGGCAAAAAGAAAAACACTACAGAGAACACAAATGGAGAGCTGACATTTTTAGAAGAGAGAACTTGGTCTTTATACCGCGGAAATGTTTAAACGGCTTGGGAGAAAAAGTAAACAAACTCACCTGAACACGAGGTCACGCACTCATCTCCGCAACGCCGGGAAAAGGTAGGGTTGACTTGAGTTTTAAAATCTTCCTTCTGATTCTTTGATATTATCTTTGCAAATGCTACTTTGGATTCCCTTGCAGGAATTAGCAATTTTAAAACAATCATAACTTAGTAGTTTGACCCGCTCCGTGTTGAACATGGTTGCATTTGTCGATCGAACAAGTGAAAGTCACGCTAATTACTAATTCAGAATGCAAAAATTTCTCACTTTCTTTTGTTTTCTTCTTTTGTCGCTCTTTCCTTCCTAGGGAACCTTTTGTTTATAACGACTACAAGTAATTTATATCAAGCTTACAAAACCTATAAAAATTCACGAGTGAATTCTTCTCGATTACTGTAGCAAGCTAATTTTAAATTGCAGAGAAGTTGAGCGTCGTCTAGCCGATGTTTTTCCCAAGCTTTAATTAATTAAGCGGTTTGCGCGCGGTCGTTTAGAAAAGCAAAGTTTTTTCCAAACTTTTCAAGACAAATAACTGTGTAATTATAATCTTCAATAAAAGTAGAAACACAAGACAGTAAAAAGGCATGTGTTGTATTTAGCGGCCTAACATCGCGAGGACGTTGTGATTGCTAATTAGCTTTACATCGCGCGCTGGAGAAAACAAAGTGCCATCATAGCGCTGTACATTTTCTACACCTCTCTTACGGCTCGTGAAGTACCTTTCAAAACGAAAATTCGGTGAACGAAAATTCGGCAAGCGATAATTCGCTTCATAACCTTGACGAGCGCTCCGAAATATCGTTTCTTCAGGACAATAGGCCATCCGAAATTTCGCCGATATTTCGGCTGCTGCGAATTTTCGGCAATTTTCGCCAAACTTCGGCAAATTTAGCCGAAATTCGGCGAAATTCAGTCTCGTTTCTTTTTGCCAGTAGTGTAGTCTGGGAGCATGTGTCATCCCGTGGGAATTTTGTGATTAAAGCAAGCCACTAGGCTAGTTGTGTTCAGGGACCTCAAATAACAAGAAAAGTGATGTTGCCAAGTTTGCAACCTGTTGGGTGCCGTTTAAGGGGGATTTTTCGAAAATGACGTTTCTCTCCCAGCATGAAAACGAGGCTCTGTATTAAAACTAGTTATATCTCTAAAGTTTGTTGCTCGAATCATCGAAAATTAACAAGATATGTTGGAAATCACATAGGGAACTTTTTAAATGTCACGTGACCAGCATAACATGAAAACGAGGCTGGCTGTATTATATTACAAATCCCAATTTTCCCCAAGTACGTGATTAGTATTCCCAATATTGCTCTTTTAGCAATGTCTAAGCTTCGATAACCAAGAATGGGCTCCCAGTAATGATTTATCGCCGTTTTCATAAGAAAACACAGTTAAGGTTAGCATATGTTTAATATTTTGTCCGAAAACCACAGGTAGCCCAATTCACAGAAAGAAATGATAATCAGAGATTTTTTCACACTTTTATTTCAGAATACATCCAAGTAAGTCAGTTTACGACATAAAAGCACTTCAGAATCGTAGAAGTGAGTTTTCTGAGCACTCCAAATATAGTATACCTTTCACTTGGAAACTTTATATATAGCAGAGGTTTCAATAAGTTTTGGAGTAGAGGCTAATTTTGGAGGCAGACGGCTGGGTTCTGGGGTCCAAGCCTTCAAGGGGGACACGAGGGCATCCCCCTGGGAAATTTTGACATTTTGGTGGCAAAAAGACGTTTTTCTGCATTTTGAGGGCAAGATAATTGGCATAGGCCATGGAAAACACCCTGTTCAAACAGTCTAGGAAACCCTGGAAGAAATCTCAAGCATGAGTCGGCGTGACATTGCTACATTTACAGGACCAAACGGTCTCCATAGGCACACGAGGCTATTATTTGGCGTTACATGGCAGCGAAAAATTTCAAAAACGCATTTGTCAAATGAGCGTTTAATATTCACGATGACCTTCATGTTGTCGGCGCTGATGAAAAGGAGCACAACGAGAATCTCAAGAGGGTTATTAAGAGATTAAGTGTGAGATCTTGGCCCTGAATATCTAACAAATAAATCTAGTGATCCCCTATGACACCAGGGGCTCCCGCTACACGTTCCAGCTGCCTCTTCTTAAAAAATCTATGGGAAGAGGCGTATTGGATGTACATATGGTATAGAGTTCGAGATTTGCAAAGATCATCAAAAGTCGCTTCTAATGGTGCTCTCTCCTCAGGCAAATACCCCATCTGCTCGCATTGAAAGGTGGCTGCTGTACTTGCAGTAGTTCCTATACAGTGAGACATAAAACAGGGAAGGAAGATAGTGGGGACGCCTTGGACAGGCTACCATTTGGTCCCACTGAGACAAAACAAAGGCAAAACACACTGAAGACTACGCTTGTAGTGTAGCGAAGGAAACTGCACCTGCGGCCATGACGCCCAGGAAAATTGAAGAGGCTTCCGAGAGTGACCAGACACTAAGGCTGGTACGCGAAATAATCAAGACCAGTGATTGGACAAAGCCCCAGGGCCCCCTGAATCATTTAAAAACGAGCTGTGGTCCCTGGGTCATGCGAGCTAATCGCATAGTGATGTCACAAAGCTTGTGGCAGCGCACAATCATATTGGCATGCGAGGACCACCAGGGCATAGTATGGACGAAGTCCAGACTGAGGGAGAAGGTCTGTTGGCCTGACATGCCAAAACAAAATTGAAGAATTAGTAAACTGGTAGGCCGACATCCAAAACCGGAACCAGTAAGGTCGACTAAACTACCCGATTAAACGAAGGTCGACTAAACTACGACTAAAGGTCCCTGAAGTGATATAGCAGTCAGCCTGCTTGACGTGGTTGCTCGCGTGCACCTGCTGGTCATGCTAGATTATTACTCTAGCTTGCCAGAGGTGGTGCTGCTGTGGAAAACGGCTGCAAAGGCAGTAATTAGGAGTATTATAGCGATCTTCCGAACGCACGGATGCCTGGAACCTTGCGAAGCAACAACACAGACCGCCATTTGCTTCCTGGGAATTTGATAGCTTTCTGGAATACCTTGCAATAGACCATAGGAAAGGAGTTCCCCTTTGGCCACAGACCAATGGAGAGGTAGAGCGGTTCAATGAAACTATTCTGAAAGGCATAAAAATCTCTCAGCTTGAGTCATCAAACTGGAGAAAAGCCGTAGAGGACTTCCTTTTCCAGTCCAGAACCACACCACACAGTTACAGGTGCCTCCCCCCGGCATAGCTCCTGATGAGTAGGAAGCTAAGAACCTAAGGTTAAAGTGTCAGAACACCAAGTGAAGGAGCAGGAGTATTAAAAACGTCTCAGAGAAAGCGATGCTAAAGCAAAGCCAAGACAGAAAGAGACCAAGCTTCCACCGAATTTCAAGCCAGAACCATACATGGGGGTCAAGAGAGAAGGTAACGCAGTACTCATCGAGGAAGGGAATTCAAAGGCGAGGAACGTAGCTCACATACCTAAGAGATTTGTAAGACCTGATGTAGAGAAAAGAGACGAAGAAAAAACAGACACACCCAAGATTCCGGAAAGCAAGCCCACACAAAGACTAAACAACACAATCCGGAAGACCCTACTCCAAGCCACTGCGACCTGCATGCACGCTTAGACCCCCCCCCCCCCCCCCCCCCCACACACACACACACAACACTTGGCTCCATGATTAAGTAACATACTTAGTATGATCCATGTATTAACAGTTTGTTTGATTTATATATAATATAAGACATAGCTTTGAGCTAGTTGATAGACAATAACTGATTGGAAATTACGGGAAACTCACACTATTTTGCAGGTCATTAATACTAAGGCCGAGGGGTAGTGTTCTTACTAGAGACTGGAACCTAGTCACGTGATCCCTACTATACTAGTAAGTACCCGTGAAAAATTCACGAATTAAATTTTCCTTGAATGACGAAAATTATCGGATTGTCTGCCGTTGTGGAATGGCTGATTGCATTTTCAAACCGCACCGGGGGGGTTGAGGACTTCTTTTAAAAAGACCCCCTCCCCTGGAATTTCCACTCGTGAAACAGACGCCCTCCCCTGGAATTTCCAACCTCATAAAGGACCCCCTCCCCTGGAATTTCCATTTTTTCTGGCAAAATACCCCTGGAAAATCTATTTTTGGATAAAATGTCCCTGGAAAGTCACCTTTTTTACCCCTCCCCCCTGGAATTTCCAGTCTCCAGACACACCCCCTCCCGTGGAATTTCCAGAGTCCAAAACGACCCCCCTGGAAAATTTCCATAGGTCCTCAACCCCCCCTGTGCGGATTAAAAATGCAATCAGCCAATGAACAGTTATACCGCTACGTTTAGAGAGATGTGCTCAAACAATTTGTAACTACGCCTGTTTACTTTAAAGTATTAAAGTATTTGTTAGCTTATCAGTTTATAGATAGGTGGCATACCGGTGTGAAATATTTGCACCATGCATAGCATACGACGGGAAAGGCGTTTTAAATTAGTTCTTTGAAAATAATGTTCCTTGTGAATGGAAATGAGGCAAATTCCACACATAACCCCCTAAATATTTCCTAACAAAGGTGTTGAGGCATTGGTTTCACTGTGGTTTTGGCGCGAAAAGCCATCGCGCGTGTGTCGATCGATATGGTTGTATTTTCGGTCAAGAAAAAAAAAAGGCTGAGCTGTACCACTCGAATTCAACAACTATTGGTTTTAGATGTAAATAATTGCTTATAATTGATTATATCAAGAGAAGTCTCTCGTCTAGTGAATAGGAAGGTTTAGGAAGCGCCAGAAAGGTAAAGTAAAACTTTTTAGATTCTTGCTCTTTTCAAATGGAAAGTTGCTTTGCACTGCTCATCATGTTGGACTTTCTTAAAGACTTGACAACTCGGTCAAGTCGAATGGCAAGTGTGTGTGATTTAAAAACGTAGGTTAAACAATCTAAGCTTATCAGTGAATCTTGGGAAAATCGCTTGAATTAGACCTTAGCTCAAGTAAAACCTTTTCCAACAAAAACATGCACACTGGAGAGATTTCCTTCCGCTCGGGTTTGTGAACTTCGTTTTTTTCGGCTCGAACATCTCCGTTTTTAGTATAGATTTCGAAAATTTCATACATTTCCTCCTTCCGGTCGGGTTTGGGAGCTTTGTTTTTTGGGCTCGAAATTCTCTGTTTTTAGTATAGATTTCGAAATCAATAGGCTGTCAAAGGACTGTTGTTTGTGAACTGAGTGTTTGTTTATTTATAAATGGCGCGCCGGGTCTTCGTGCAACGCGCCAAAACCTTTGAATGGGATATATTGTTCACTCTAAACTTTTTGGAAAAACGACTTTTGCCTGAACATTACTGTGTTATTTGTGAGAGAATCGCGTAGGTTTGGACGTATTTGTTGCTTTCGGCTGCGAGAAATTGTTCATTTTTTGGTTTCTGTGGAAGACTTAAAACGGCGCCTTTGAGAGCTCGATCTTCTCGCTTACGAAAACGCTTGAATTGGATCTTCCGTCCACTTTGTCCTTTTCGAATAAAATGTATCCTATAACACAGTTCCCCAAGTATGAAAGAGAATGGCGTGGTTTAGAAGTTCCTTGGTGCAGCCGTTTTTCCAGGCTGCTTGGCTAACAGTTTGACCTTGACCCCGCCCACATCACGTATTATATATAAGATAGTATGCAGTCAATCCCAGAATCGCTCTGTGTATGTGCGTATTAAGGTAGTCAAGCATAAGCATCTCTCTCTATTTGGTAATATCGTAGTCACCACACTGCGAACTGGGTTCCCTGTGTTTTTTTTTTCAGGCAAAATGCTGAATATATACTCACCTTAACACTGTTTTCTTACGAAAACAGTGACAAATCATTGCTGGAACGCCAATCTAAGTTTTGCAACCTAAAAGATTGCTTAGAAAGCAATATTGGGAATCTAATCACATATTTGACGGGACTTGTGATTTAATACAGCCAGCCTCGTTTTCATGCCATGCTGGTCACCTGACATTTAAACAGTTCCTTATGTGATTTCCAACATATCTTGTTAGTTTTAGATGATTCGAGCAACAAACTTTAGAGATATCACTAGTTTTAATACAGAGCCTCGTTTGCTGAAAAAAAGTTCACAGCGGTATGAAGTGAGCAAGAAAAAGGTTACAAAACATGAAACGTAAATGTAATCTGTTCCTTCTTGATTGAGTCCTTTCCTTAAAAGTTCAAATTTCAAAGAGACTTGTATAACGAGGTCCCTCTCTTGGAAAACTTCTATGAACTTGAACTTTATTGTGATGTATAAAAATATATGATTTTTCAATTGAAAGAAAGAAAAATACTGTATCTTAACCTTCTTATGCAATCTTAGGTTTGTGTGGAGGCTTTCTTGCCATGGAGGATGGGAGCAACGGACAAGAGCTGGTGAACTACAATTACATTGTACCACCAAGAACAAGAAGGGCATCAAGGTCAAGTAGTCTTTCTTATCAAAATTACTGGTGGTCATTATTTAGAGGGGGAAGGTGGCTACTATCTCTGAAATTACCTTGATGGCAAAAAATTCGACCTTCCCTCATTTTGGTCTGCTTGACAATTCATACATTTAGCTCACCTAAAAATTGATTTCCTTGTGTGGTTTGTGTCTATACATCTATTTCAGAAAAGGTTGCACTGCACAACTGCCTGTTGAAGCCCAAGGTGTGTCATGGAAGCAACTAGGTATAGCAAACCAGAATCATGGACACTGGTTTTATGGATCAATAGACATAGTTTCATTTCAGTATCTTAATTTTAATACACAAGTTACATTTTTGTGTTTTGTTTTCATAGGTGGCGAACCCAGGGGGGTCTGAGCACCCACTTTTTGAAGCTAGATGTATATTTTGGATTTACACGTAAAGAAAAAAAGGAACAGAAAAACAGAACTGTGTCGTATTTTATGTTTTGTTGCTGTTTTGACATTAGGCTCAGAGAACATAGGGGTTAAAATTACATTTTGACATATTTACATCAAAACGTATAACGAGATAAAAACATGAAAAAGGAAATTACGCTGTCCGGAATTAAATGATTTAGGAGTGAAACATTATTGGCAGTCTCTGTTACCCGAGTAAAACAGTTTGGAATGCAAAGATTGCCATGTAAAAAATGCTTTCACTGATTTCCAGAAGCCATAGTCCCTGTTTAGTGGGGACTATTAAAAAAAAAGAATTTTTTTACTGGGTTAACACAAGAAATTTGTTCTTTTGGTTTCTCTCATGATGCACCATGGGCTACAAGAGACAATTGCAATTGTTCAACCTGCTCAGAAATTAGGGACGTCAGGGACGTCAGGGTGACATCCCTGTGCATGGTTGGATTGGCCCAATAGCCAAGGTCTTAGGCTGCTCAAAACTGGGTCCCGGTTAGTGGGCTAGTCTGCCTTGATGATACAAATTCTATGAGGGAAACAGTTGTGTAGATGTAGATCATGTATGTTTATTTAAATAGCCTTGCAGTTGGACCTGAATTACAGCAACTGGTCAATAATGTACACCAGGGAGATGTGAGAGAATAGAGATGAAAGTGCTAAAGTTAAGCAATAGGCCTTTATCACGCAATATTGATTAATAATATATAATAGTTATCAGAGAATGAAATCCAGTATTCAATTCTACACATCCGTATTAGCAAAATTGCAAAGTTCGGTGAAGATTGCTTGAATACTGACTGAGATATGAATTTTCAAAACTTCGTATTCTGGCTTATTTTTTTACAAGAAATGCATGGGAAAAATACATGGAAACGAGGCTGGACGGGCATCGATGCCCATCCAGCCTCGTCTTGGCGTATTTGCCCATATGTTTCCTTGTAAAAAGTAAGCCAGAATACGAAGTTTTGAAAATTCACATCTCAGCCAGTTTTCAAATAATTCTTTCAAAACTTTGCAGTTGTACTAATACGGATGTGTAGAATTTGAAACTGGATTTCATTTTCTGATAACTATTATATATTACTAATCAATATTGCGTGATAAAGGTCTATTATCACACCTCGATAATCATTTTGCCTTTGCCAACTTAATTGTTCAATTTCATGTTTATTTCTTTGGATAAATTCTCATACTTCGAAAACAAGAGTCGAAGATCATCTACCATCAGTTACAGTAGCTTTCCTAGTTTGTTAGCATTTGCATTTGGGTATTTTAAACTGCTAGGGATCGAATAATATTCAAAGGGAAACTTGCATCATGAAACAAGCAAATTACATTCTCAAAGCCACAATTGTTTTCAACTTTGCTTGCAATCAACCTAGCCAACAGTGAAACTTCACTAGTCTGTATGTCAGCTTTTGCTTTTGGGTACTGCTAGGGATCAAATATCTGAAAGATAAATTAGCCAACATGAACAGTGAAACAAACATTGAATAGATCCAATAAGAACACAGAATGGGCAATTCCAGAAAAGAAAGGTACGTACCCCCACGGGCGGCAATGGGATGGGGGGGGGGTTTAAGAGCTCGGAATTCTGATTGCAAGGGGGGGTTTTCGAAGCTGGATTTCTTTAACCTGCCGGGAATTCTATATGCATGCGGGGGGGAGTAAACCATTTTGGAAATTCTGGATGCATGGGGGGGGGGGGGTCAAAAACTAGTGCCGCCCATGGGGAATTGGAATTGCCCAATTAGTGCACTTTCATCTTTATTCTCTCACAACTCCTTGACTGTGCTTACTGCAATTTTCAAAATTCTGTGTTTTGGCTTCCGTACATCAAACCTTTTGAGACACGCACATGGATTTTTAAAGTTTCATTTGCATGGTAGAAAAATTTGGTTTTGACGCCAAGCTAGTCACCAAAGCCTGCAAAAAATCACCCAAGAGCTGTTCACTTGTTTGATTGACAGAAGCCAAACCATAGAGTTGCATTGGGTTTGTGTTGCAATAGACCTCTTTACCTTGGGCATTTATGTTGTCCCATTTCAGATGATGTGGCATTCATTTGAATATATCCCCTTGGTGCGTAGCAGAAAAACAAAGAAAGAATACTCATGGGAACGCCACATGTTCTGAAATGGGAGAACATTAATGTTACTGAGAACCTTTGTGCACGTCCTCAGAAAAAAAATCATTCTCGTCCTTAGTTTAACCAAAACATGTCAACCTATATAATCGTCGGAAAGCTTATAGAATGGACTAGAGGGCTATATTGCAAAAAGAAGTAACTTTTTAATAAATATAATCTTTTTAAAGCTTTTATAAAAAAATTGAGTGTGACATTTCCAAGAGAGCTAATACCTTGACTACCATGAACACATTGTTTTAATCCTTAAGGTGTTTCTCAAAAACCGTGTCTGCGTTTTTTTAAATTTTATTTATTTCAAAAGTTATGAATTTTTAAAATTTTTAGAGCGTGAGAATTCTATAAAATAAACTTTTGAACTAAGCAAAATTTAAAAAACGCAGTCACTGTTTTTGAGAAACACCTTTAAGGATCAAAACAATGTGTTACTTGGGAGTCAAGGTCAAGCAGTTCGGCACCTTTTTAAAAAAACCTTCAAAAAATTCTATTTGTTAAAGTTATTTCTTTTTGCCATAGCCCGCTAGTCCATCTATATATAAGCTTTCCAACGATATATAGGTTGACATGTTTTGGTTAAACTAAGGAGGTGTATGAAGGAGGTGCGTGAAGGTACTCAGTAACCTTAATCCCAATGTAAAGAGGTCTACGGTATTTCTCCCAACCAAGCTGGACTAACTTCCATGTGCACACACCATCGATGGTAATTCATTTGCGCCTAGTATACAAAATATTGTACAAACAGCTGGTAATCAAGTTGTGTATTCAAAAATAAAAGCAGATTGGTGTGTCACTAATGTATTCCATCTTTAAAAACCCTGTAAGTACCTTTTGGAAATTTAAAAAAAGCCCCACAAGGCCCATCAGACCCCAGCTATTGGTGCTCCTGTCATCACCAGTAGTGTGTCAGCTCACTACACCCAGCACTAAGACTACTGTACAAGCTCCAAACTACTGATCAGACATGAGCTGTATTCATACTAGGGACAGGAAATCGTCTTGATGAGTTTTTTGTCTTGTGACAAGTTTCTTGTCCTCCTTTTTTTGTCAGTGTGAATTCGGCAAGAGACAAGAAACTCATCCAAAATTTACCTGTCTGCTCAGACAAGGTATAGACAGGTAAATTTTGGATGAGTTTCTCGTATTTTGCCAAATTCACACTGACAAAAAAGGAGGACAAGAAACTCATCACAAGACAAGAAACTCGAGTTTCCCGTCCCTAGTGTGAATACAGCTATTGTCTCCTCAGCTCTCTAAACCACAACTCTAGGACCCCAGGACATTGTTACTCACATTTACCAGGTGTCTCATATGATTGATGTTGCCATGGTGATAGATACAATTCCATGCAGTACATATTATAAGCCTGATAACACTTCTGTTTTATTAAGGGAACATGCCAGATATAACAAATCATGCCTACATATTATATGCACCACCCCTGTGAGATTACTCGCCCCTTTTAAAGCAAAGGCATCCTAACTTCCCCCACAATTAGGGCTGGAATGTCCATGACTCTGCATTAAACGTTTGCCAATCAAAATTTATGTAGTTACAGTACTTTTATAAGTTAAGATTATACTTACAGTACATGTAGATACAAAAAGTAAATTAATGTATTTCCTGGATGCAGTTGATTTCTTTGGTAAATTAATTAATCTTTTTAGCTTAAACTATTTAACACAGTAGAAAACGTCAATTTCCAGATGGGTTATAGAATGGGCAAATCCATTTTCGAACATGCAAACACCTTGTTTTAAAATCCCTAAGGCAAACTTTTGTAAAGTGAAACCTCCTTTGTAAAGTGAAACCTCCTTTGTAAAGTGAAACCTTCCGTATGTTTTTCCGAGGGGGTTTAATCCAAATAAGGCACTTCCGTAGGTATTTCCGAGGGGGTAGAGCAAGAATTTTGGAGGGGGTTACTAAAGAAAATGACCTCTTCCATAGACGGGGTGCAGCTAAAAAATGGAATGGCCCAAAAGTTGCAAACTCATCAATTCCCAGCAGCGAATCAGCACTTTTTTTTAAATTCAAACATTTTTCTTCAAGAATTTGAACATCAACAGAATTTTGTAAACATCAAACTTTTTCAAGAGGCCATTTCATACCCACGCTTTTAGAGAGGAAGAGGATGATTTAAGATTCCAGGAGAGGGGGACATGGGGTTAAAAAAACTGAGTTTTGAAAATCCTGGAAATTAGCATTCAACATTGGTAATTCCCATTGTTTTTTTTTTAGTTTGAATTTAAGTATTTTTCTACAGTATATTATGTGTATTTTTAGGTATTTTATTAAAAAAAGACTACTGCCAGTTAACTGTGATCCTCTGCAGTCCTGTATGTTACAAGCATTTCAATAGCAAAAGATGTTTATCCAATATCACTCTTTTATTCTCTAGCACTTTGATTGTGTTTGTTTCTTTACAGATAGCATAAAAAAAACAGAGGTACACAAAGCATCACAATTGGCAGGCAGTATTTTAAAGTGGTTTATTCTTCCAAAAAGGAAGAAGAGAATAACTGCTATTTACCACTGGACTTAAAGTGGGACAAGGACGAATGTGAAAGCAGCCCTTTTTTAAAATAATCCTAGGTTTCAGGTTTCAACTTAATATTTTCATTCAGAATATCCCCTCCCCAATTATCATCATACTAGTATCCTTTAGGATATAAAGCTTCATATTTTTGGGGTGTCGGATAGCTGAAGAGTATTCTACTTTTTTGAGAGGTGTGTCATACCAACGGTCTAATGGTAGCCTCTGGCAGTTAACTTTGTACACCTTATGTGCCACTTCATAGGGTTTAAACTTTCTTTGAGCGAACCCAATTTCAAATCTCTTGGGGGGATTTGATATGGATCACACCCTGTTTGCCATCCCTCAAGAAGTTTTTAGGGGAAATCCCCCACTTCAGAATTTAACTTTCAACTTCTAATCGAGGGGCATGGAACAAGAAAGAAGTGCAAAATGCCCATTCAGATAATTTGCTAGACAATGGCTTCAACTTGAGTCTATTCAACAAGCACTCTTTGCTGTAAAGCAGAAACTTGAGAGGTCAAAATTAATTGGTCGAAGTCCACTTTAAACCAACAAGTTTGAGTTAGTTTTATATATTATTTATCATACACCAGGCCCGTAGCCAGGGATTTTTGTGGTGGTGGGGGGGGGGGGGGGGGGGGAGGGGGGTGCTAACCTAAAGAAAGCGGACCAACGTGGTATGAATTTATTAACCGCTAGTCAAAATTTACTACAAAAAGCAAATTATACGAAACTGTATATATGCCAAAGCCCAGGGGGGTACTCAGATATAAACATGATGGGGGGGGGGGGGTCCGACGTATTTTTTGGGGTATGAAATTTGTAGTAAAAGTATTTTTTTGGGTTGAAAATTCTACCAGGTATTATTTTGGGTGGTTAAAAATCCATGGGTATTTTTTGGGGTTGAAACTTCTAACAGGCTAGTTGATCATCAGGATACTGCCTCAAGCTGAAGCTATTTTGGGGAAACATAATGCTGCTATTAAATAGCCTTTTTATGCTAAAAAAAAGTTGGGTATTTTTTTGGGTATGAAATTTATGGCTCAGGCATTTTTTTGGATATGACATTTGGAGCTCCGTCAGACCCCCCCCCCCCCCCCCCCCCCCCCCCCCGTCATTTTTATATGTGAGTACCCCAAAATGACTACAGTCTTCTGTTTGGACCATTTAGTCACTAAAACAGTGTTATCAAACCCTTAATGTGGACCTTCTTGCCCCCCCCCCCCGGATACGGGCCTCTATACCTATAGTTTTATGGTTTTACAGTAGGACTTTGTCTTTATTATTAGCTTTTATCTTATCAATATTTAGATCCATGATACTAACTGCATTCCCCTAGCTGATTAATATACAGATGGATCCTTATTTTTCGGAATATCACTAAACAATTATTGGCAGTTTTTCCAGTTGAATAAAAAATGTCTAACCGCCTTGAACTGAGAAGATTAGAAATGAATTCTTCAACCTTTTTAAAATTTTCTTAACAGGTCAATGAATTTGCAATTGGTGGAAAGGATTATTATTGTTAGAAAAAAGTTATGTTATTATCACTTGATTTAGGAGTTATTTTTGTTTGCAGAAAACAGTAAAAGGAGTAAAAAAAGTCAGCAAGACATTATGGTTTTATTCCTTTGCTTTTACTTAAAATAATATTATATTTAGAATATTATTATTTTATTATTATTATTATTTTTAATCATTTACAGAATGTGCCTCGAATAAATCACCAACCAAACTAAGTGTTTTAGTAGCAGAGCTTCTCATCCGAGCCCGCCAAGGACTTGGATCATATTAGGATGCCTTACAAGCTTTAAAAGCATTTCGAGTAATAACTCACCCACTCCTTATATGTAGTTTGATTTGCTATCGCAAGTTGGCATGCTACCTTAATCAGAATGTGTGATCAGTCATGTTCAGCATGTTATTGTACCTACCATCATGACAACATCAATCATGTGAGACACCATGGTAGATGTGAATGACAATGTCCTGGTGCCTTGGAGTTGTAGCTTTGAGAGCTGAGAAGACACTGTCTGATTAACAGTTTGGAGCTTGTACAGGAGCCTCAGTACTGAGTGTAGCGAGTTGACACACCTACCGGTTTTGACGTATGGAGCACCATCATCAGCTGGGGCCGTCAGGTCCTTGTGGGACTTGAATCTTTACAATGCAAATTATTTACAGAACAACTAAGTGATTCACCATAAATTTGTCAAGTTAAGCAGTTGAACCAGCCTACCACCCTTAGTAAACGTTTTGCACAGATTTTGAAGCATTTTGTTGAAGAAACTTTCTATTTTTTCTGGTTCAACTGCTCAACCAAAAACAAAGTATTGAATCAACATGAAAAGGCTCTAGGTAGCTGAGGCCAAAATAACACTTCATTTTTCTAAACAATTCAATGGTCTAGCTGATGGTCTGAAGGGCTCACTGTGGTCTGACTGATAGTGTGAAAAGGTCTCACTGTTGTCTGGCTGATGATGTGAAAAGGGTTCACTGGTCTGGCTGGTGTTGTGGAGGGGGCTCACTGTGGTCTGATGGCTGATGGTCTGAGGGGCTCACTGTGGTCTGACTGATGGTGTGAAAAGGGCTCACTGTGGTCTGACTGATGGTGTGAAGGACTCACTTTGATCTGGCTGATGGTGTGAAGGGCTCAATGGTCTGGCTGATGATCTGAAGGGCTGACTGATGGTGTGAAAAGGGCTCACTGTGGTCTGACAGATGGTCTGGAGGGCTCACTGTGGTATCTGGCTAATGGTCTGATAGGCTCACTGTGGTCTGGCAGATGGTCTGATAGGCTCACTGTGGTCTGACAGAAGGTCTGGAGGGCTCACTGGTATCTGGCTAATAGTCTGATAGGCTCACTGTGGTCTGACAGATGGTCTGGAGGGCTCACTGTGGTCTGACATGGTCTGGAGGGCTCACTGTGGTCTGACAGATGGTCTGGAGGGCTCACTGTTATCTGGCTAATGGTCTGATAGGCTCACTGTGGTCTGACAGATGGTCTGGAGGGCTCACTGTGGTCTGACAGATGGTCTGGAGGGCTCACTGTGGTCTGACAGATGGTCTTGAGGGCTCACTGTTATCTGGCTAATGGTCTGATAGGCTCACTGGTCTGACAGATGGTCTGGAGGGCTCACTGTGGTCTGACAGATGGTCTTGAGGGCTCACTGTTATCTGGCTAATGGTCTGATAGGCTCACTGTTATCTGGCTAATGGTCTGATAGGCTCACTGTGGTCTGACAGATGGTCTGATAGGCTCACTGTGGTCTGACAGATGGTCTGGAGGGCTCACTGTGGTCTGACAGATGGTCTGGAGGGCTCACTGTGGTCTGACAGATGGTCTGGAGAGCACACTGTGGTCTGACAGATGGTCTGGAGGGCTCACTGTTATCTGGCTAATGGTCTGATAGGCTCACTGTGGTCTGACAGATGGTCTGGAGGGCTCACTGTGGTCTGACAGATGGTCTGGAGAGCACACTGTGGTCTGACAGATGGTCTGGAGGGCTCACTGTTATCTGGCTAATGGTCTGATAGGCTCACTGTGGTCTGACAGATGGTCTGGAGGGCTCACTGTGGTCTGACAGATGGTCTGGAGGGCTCACTGTGGTCTGACAGATGGTCTGGAGGGCACACTGTGGTCTGACAGATGGTCTGAAGGGCTCACTGTTATCTGGCTAATGGTCTGATAGGCTCACTGTGGTCTGACAGATTGTCTGGAGGGCTCACTGTGGTCTGACAGATGGTCTGGAGGGCTCACTGTGGTCTGGCATGGTCTTGAGGGCTCACTGTTATCTGGCTAATGGTCTGATAGGCTCACTGGTCTGACAGATGGTCTGGAGGGCTCACTGTGGTCTGACAGATGGTCTTGAGGGCTCACTGTTATCTGGCTAATGGTCTGATAGGCTCACTGTGGTCTGACAGATGGTCTGGAGGGCTCACTGGTCTGACAGATGGTCTGGAGGGCTCACTGTGGTCTGACAGATGGTCTGGAGAGCACACTGTGGTCTGACAGATGGTCTTGAGGGCTCACTGTTATCTGGCTAATGGTCTGATAGGCTCACTGTGGTCTGACAGATGGTCTGGAGGGCTCACTGTGGTCTGACAGATGGTCTGGAGGGCTCACTGTGGTCTGACAGATGGTCTGGAGAGCACACTGTGGTCTGACAGATGGTCTGGAGGGCTCACTGTTATCTGGCTAATGGTCTGATAGGCTCACTGTGGTCTGACAGATGGTCTGGAGGGCTCACTGTGGTCTGACAGATGGTCTGGAGAGCACACTGTGGTCTGACAGATGGTCTGGAGGGCTCACTGTTATCTGGCTAATGGTCTGATAGGCTCACTGTGGTCTGACAGATGGTCTGGAGGGCTCACTGTGGTCTGACAGATGGTCTGGAGGGCTCACTGTGGTCTGACAGATGGTCTGGAGGGCACACTGTGGTCTGACAGATGGTCTGAAGGGCTCACTGTTATCTGGCTAATGGTCTGATAGGCTCACTGTGGTCTGACAGATGGTCTGAAGGGCTCACTGTTATCTGGCTAATGGTCTGATAGGCTCACTGTGGTCTGACAGATGGTCTGGAGGGCTCACTGTGGTCTGACAGATGGTCTGGAGGGCTCACTGTGGTCTGGCATGGTCTGGAGGGCTCACTGTTATCTGGCTGATGGTCTGGAGGGCTCACTGTTATCTGGCTAATGGTCTGGAGGGCTCACTGGTATGTGGCTAATGGTCTGATAGGCTCACTGTGGTCTGACAGATGGTCTGGAGGGCTCACTGTGGTCTGACAGATGGTCTGGAGGGCTCACTGTCGTCTGGCATGGTCTTGAGGGCTCACTGTTATCTGGCTAATGGTCTGATAGGCTCACTGGTCTGACAGATGGTCTGGAGGGCTCACTGTGGTCTGACAGATGGTCTTGAGGGCTCACTGTTATCTGGCTAATGGTCTGATAGGCTCACTGTGGTCTGACAGATGGTCTTGAGGGCTCACTGTTATCTGGCTAATGGTCTGATAGGCTCACTGTGGTCTGACAGATGGTCTGGAGGGCTCACTGTGGTCTGACAGATGGTCTGGAGGGCTCACTGTGGTCTGACAGATGGTCTGGAGAGCACACTGTGGTCTGACAGATGGTCTGGAGGGCTCACTGTTATCTAGCTAATGGTCTGATAGGCTCACTGTGGTCTGACAGATGGTCTGGAGGGCTCACTGTGGTCTGACAGATGGTCTGGAGAGCACACTGTGGTCTGACAGATGGTCTGGAGGGCTCACTGTTATCTGGCTAATGGTCTGATAGGCTCACTGTGGTCTGACAGATGGTCTGGAGGGCTCACTGTGGTCTGACAGATGGTCTGGAGGGCTCACTGTGGTCTGACAGATGGTCTGGAGGGCACACTGTGGTCTGACAGATGGTCTGAAGGGCTCACTGTTATCTGGCTAATGGTCTGATAGGCTCACTGTGGTCTGACAGATGGTCTGGGGGGCTCACTGTGGTCTGACAGATGGTCTGGAGGGCTCACTGTGGTCTGGCATGGTCTGGAGGGCTCACTGTTATCTGGCTGATGGTCTGGAGGGCTCACTGTTATCTGGCTGATGGTCTGGAGGGCTCACTGTTATCTGGCTAATGGTCTGGAGGGCTCACTGTTATCTGGCTAATGGTCTGGAGGGCTCACTGTTATCTGGCTAATGGTCTGGAGGGCTCACTGGTATGTGGCTAATGGTCTGATAGGCTCACTGTGGTCTGACAGATGGTCTGGAGGGTTCACTGTGGTCTGGCAGATGGTATGAAGGGCTCACTGTGTGTGGTTTTGCTGGTGGCCTGAAGGACTCACTGCCATCTGGCTGAAGAGCTCTGCAAGTTTTTCAGTGAACCAACAATGACCAGGAATTGCTTAGAAATAAACTGATATTATTTCTAACCTATTGATTTTTCTCCTCACCCTCTCCGCTGATTTTTGCTTTACCCAAATTGTCTCAAAAAGGGGTAATATTGAGACCTCAATAGCATGTGAATGATCAGGTTTTGATTTTGGCTTTTTAAAGGCTGTTCAGCTGTCTAGAGCCCTTTCTAACAACATCATTTTAATTTCATAAAACAAATTTCATAATGGGCAGTCGCAAAAAAAAATCGCACCCCCCTGTTGAGAACCTCAGGAATTCCAGGGTGGGTGGTCAAAATGCAGCTCAGAATTCCAGGGTGGGTGGTCAAAGTAGAGCTTGGAATTCCAGGGTGGGCACCCTTAAAATACGAAATTCCAGGGTGGGTAAGCGCAATTTCCAGGGTGGTCATGAAAAAAATCACTGGAATTCCAGGGTGGGTGGTTCAAATTAAAAACATCCAGGGTGGGTAGCTGTGACTGGGGTCCTCAACAGGGGGGTGCGGATTTTTTTTGCGACTGCCCAATTCTGCTAACTCTATGCCAACTAACAAAACTGTGGTTTGGCTTCTATCAATCAAATGAGTGAACCACTCTGGACAATTTCACACAAACTTTGAGAGGTATTTTGGACTAATTATTAAGACTGGCTAGGCCTCAAAACCAAATTTTCCACCATAAAATGCAAACTAAACTTAGAAAAAAATCCATGCACCTGTCATAAAAGGTTTGATGGACAGAAGCTATACAGTTTGCCATTGGAAAAGTAAAGTGAATTATGAAAATTGCAGTAGTATCCCTGGTTTATAGGCAGAAGGCCTTGCTCTTGAACTTGTGATGCAGAACTGCCTTGTAAAGTCATTTGCTTGAGATGGTGGTGATGGCACGTCTGTAGCCATGGAACTGCTGAACTTGTCTGGATGGAAGCTGTAATGTGTGTTTCCAAAAAATATCCATACACCCCCCCCCCCCCCCCCCCCCCCCCCAATGGAAGGGTGTTGAGAAATGACCCCCCTCTGGAATTTCCGAAGAAAAATACAGTGTTTGTATGGAAAAGATCAGGTACATTGACCCCCACCCCTCTGGAATTTCCAATCCCTTCCGTAGGGGGGGTATGGATATTTTTTGGAAACACACAATGGGCTTTCTGGGCAGTCACACAAGATTTGAACTCCCATGTTGAAGACCTTGGTTACAGGTAGTGGTACTTTCCCTGGAAACCCTAGTCATCCCTAGAAATCCTGAATTCCAGGTAATTTTTCATGACCACCCTGGCATAGGTCAAAATCCACTCTGGAAAATTGCATTTTCAGAATAAAATAAAATCTCCTAGAATTTTACAAATTTCTGTCCCTGCTAAAATAGGATACCCTCCTGGATTTCAATCATGCTCTAAGATCCCCCAGCCTGGAATTGCAGACATGCTCTACAGAGAAGGAGGGGTGTGAAGATATTTTTTTGTGACTGCCCATCAAGCCCTTTTAGATGAAAGAGAGAGTTGACTCTTCTTTGGCTGGGAGTTTTTGGTGGACTCTTGTCTGGCTGGTCACTGGTGGTCTTAGGAACTGATCTTGGTCCGTCTAAGGTACAACAAAGAAATGTGAAGAAAACTCATTAGTGTATAGTGCACACATAGCAACTCAGTGTCTGTGTTGTTGTGAGGACTGGGTGCAAATCCCAGATGAGTTTCACTTAGTTGGACCTCGGAATGAATGAGAGCATGCTTAAAAATACCCTGGTTCCAGAGCCTCGAATGTCGCTTGATTTAGTGACCAGCCAAGCTCAGCGAGCGGCGCTGAGCTTGGCTGGTCACTAAATCAAGCGACATTCGAGGCTCTGGAACCAGGGTAGCTTAAAAACAGATGGCATATAGAATGGGTCTTCTGATCATTGAAGATGTGCCATTATTTTGTTACCACACTGTAGGTTTTTCATTGGGATGTTCCATTTAAGATCAAACCCTCTACTAAATTCACCCCCTCTAATCCATCCGCTCTAAATTTTGATGGTTTACCCTTGTGGAAAGGTTCAAAATTTGCTCTTCCCTTGTTGAAATTTCAGCCTTTGTAGCTGTACCACTTTGGAAATTCAAACCATTCCGGTTCTACCCCTGTGAAAATTCCAAGCATTCTAGTTCTACAATGTTAAAACCCGTCTGAACCGTTCTATTGTAGGTTGACTTTTTTGTGAAAGTAAAACACTATCCTACCTGTCTGTGTGTCCGACTTTTAAGCCTGGTCTCGATTTTTCTGTCGTGGAAGCATCTACAGCGCAAACCATAGCATAAGCCTACATTCTGCAAAGCAAAATGGCAACAATAATTTGTCAAACTGCGACTTCGAATCTCAAAACAACGTGGTCCCATTTCGAAGCAGAATTTATGTTTTTATGTTTTTAAAAACTGTACTACTTACATTTACACCTCCTTCTATGGTAAGAAGCATATTGTAGCCGAGAAATAGTTACAAATTTGGCAATATTCGGCTTTAGTACTTTCGCCGTACGAAAGGCCGCATGGCGACGTTCATGCGAGCGAGCATGTACAAATTGACATTTAAATTTGGCGCTACTGGTTTCCAGGCTCTCCCGTTCATTATGCGGCCACGGAAGGCAAGATTAACAAATCCCATTCTCTTACCCAGAGCTCCCCGGCTCGTCTTCTCGCGGGGGAGGCTCTGGTGACAGCCACTGACGCATGCGCGAGATTTGATACAGAGTCGTTGAGAGAAAGATCTTTCTGCGCATGCACCAACGTTCAAAACCAGCCAATCAGCAAAGGTCCTCAAATGGATGTCCCCAGAGCCTCCCCTGCGAGGAGACGAGCCGGGGAGCTCTGGGTACGAGAATGAACAAATCCCGAAGTTTGCTTGAACTCCCGAAGTTTGCCTGTTCTGTAATATAAACAAGACGACATAAAATGATATATGTAGCACAGATTGGGCTGTTCCAATTATTTTATGTCCGTTAACTAAATGGACGATTCCTGCTTTGCCAGCATAGCTGGCTCTCGGTTTGTATGGAAGTCAGATCACAGGTGACCCAGGACAATTGTTTGTGTACTACAACATCGAAGTATTGACAGTAATATAGTGTTTATATGGGGATTGTGGTAAGGGATGTTTGGACCTGGAAATTTTTAGGAAATTATCAATAAATGTTACTGAAACTTACCATGTTGTTAGCTGTGGTTGTCCTTGATGCTCATGTGAAGTTTCACGGATTTATCTGCAATTCGCCGGGGATTTCAATCTCCGCGCGCCGTACCGGCGATATTACCAGACCAGCAATATAAGCAAGAGGAAATATTTTCCGTCGGCTCAAACCAGTTAAGGGACGGACCATTTGATACTTGATGAGGGGGGTGGAAATATAAATTTAAGTGATGTCTCGAACCAAAAAAGAAATATGAGGAAAAAAATATCGAGCACAGTCACGTTCTAGTAAAAAAAATTCGAGCAGCAAAACTGGACGCGAAAAAAAATTCGAGCCCAAAAAAATTAGCCACTCCCCCCATCAAATATCAAATGGTCCGTCCCTAATAAAATCTGTCTTCGGGCGAAAAATAAAACAGGCTAAATACGCTTTTTACTTATCGATTTCAACAGTTAGGTATAATTTTTATGTATTCCGATATCCTATATTTCATGTATTCCTATAGTTCTGACTGTAACCCTGTATAAGTCAGGTTTTCCCTGCAACTGCGTACGTAACTAAACGGAATTTGAATATAAAGTTACATGCTAACCATAATTTAAAAATGAAACGAGAAGCTGCATCCAGTGTTATTAGAGGATATAATATCGGCCCTAAACAGACTCTGGGATCTATTTTTATGCACTTCATTTTCCTTATAACAGTCTTTTTATCACGCAGAGATAGTTGTCCTGCAGCTGTATTAATAATATATCATTTACATCTATGTGTATTTAAATGCTAGATAAACGCCAGTTTTATATAAGTTAGTTATGCGATTTCCAGAAACTACGCCCTCGAAAACTGGAAGGGGCACAACTCGGATTTTTCCTGATTTAGCGCCCCCACGCCATAGCTGCACAGACGTCACTTTCCCGTGATTTTGAGGGAGGAGAGGCTGTCTACAGCAAAATTTACCCCTAACAGAATACTAGCAAATTGTGTGCGATAAGATGAATTTTTAACCTAAGAGGAAGAAGGGCATATCGATGTTTTTTTGTCGGATATCTGTCGACTTTGGAGTTTTAATAGCAATACTAGCAAATTTTGTGTGATTAAAGATGAATTTTTAAACCTAAGATCTAGAGATAGCAATCAAAGAAGGGCATATCGACTGTTTTTGTCGGATACCTGTAACTGTATAACGTAACAGGACTCATCCTCGTATATCTATTTAGAGGAATCCCTGTGCTACAGGAATTTGCAATACTAAGTGCTGTAAAAATGTAGATCTTCCTCCACTGCCCATGTCAGCGGTGATGAGCTCGATAATTATATCGATGATCGAACACTTAAACCAAAGTTTGAACACTTCCAAAGTTTTGCATTAAAGAGCCTGTGTCCACTGTGTCAGCCGCCAATTTGACAGCATAGCAACATACCAAGTCGGAGAACGTATCCATTTCCATCGGCTGATTTAGAGAATATAGAGCAATGTCTCGATTGAATTTGAATTGAATTGTTTGAATTTGTTATGATTACTGCGATTTTCATAATTCTGCGAACTCTCGCTAACGATTTCCAACCGTCAAACAGCCTTCTGGCTTCCGCCAATCAAACTCCCGAGTCTTTTCATCGTTACTCTTTGTGCTTTTTGATTGGCCAGAACGTATTAACCGTTGCTCGGGTGACAGGAACCCATTTTAACACTGCTTACGCTGACCAATCAAAAAACACAAAGAGTAAAGACGAAAAGACTCGGGCAGGGCTCGGGGTTTTGATTGACGGAAGCCAGAAGGCGGTTTTGCGGTTGGAAATCGATAGCAAGAGTTCGCAGAATTATGAAAATCGCAGTAAGAGATTTCTACACGTAATTCGTCTTCTAATATCGAACGAAAACAAGGAGTGGCTGACACGGGCTCTTTAAGTCAGAGTTTTCCAATGAATCAGCCCATATTGGCCCGGTGAGTCTGCTTTTGGGTTGTTGAAAATCCAAAAACAAATGCACCAAAACACAGATGACTTGAATATGACTTGCGAAGCGCAAAGGGACCTCACTCTGTATTCATTGTTACATTTCCGTTTTAAAGAGTGTTTGGTACTGTATGTATCTAAACCACTGAGCACATTGATTGGGAGATCTTGCAGTCTAAACGTCCAATTTTATTTAGGTTGCATGGGAACAACTCTGAACATTTTTCTCGAAATTATGTAGTTTTTTCGCTTGTCGAGGCTCAAATATGACTCGCCATGACGCAATTAAATTTGGTCTCAAGGCAGCTTGAAGAGAAGCCAGGGGCGTTACTATGCATATTTCATAAGCCCGCGAAGAATTAATTTGATGATATACCACCGGTATGACTGAGACGGTTCGGGGTTTTAATTAAGTATATTTAGGAGGAAGAAAGTCTAAGGTGTTCCGTTTCACTACTGAACTCAAGATGTGTATCTTGCGTTTTCCAGGTTTACATTTTTTGACAACATCTTAATTATTTTAGTAGGTGGATGTATAATCCCATCGCGGCAATACATGACCGCTCCGTCTTCGTCACAGTTATTGACATGAGCATTCATTCTCCAGAAATAAGTGGCGATGGGGTACAAATCCTTATTAGTCTTGATTCGTGTGAAGCAGCTTGCATCCCATGTACACCTATTTCAGAAAAGATTATACCGTCACAACAAGTCTGTTGTAGCATGTTGTAGCTCGCGGGTGCGCGTCATGGAACAAACTAAGAAGAAAATTCTCGTAAAAAATTCTCGTATAACCAGACAAAATGTCTTGTTGGAGCGATGTATTGTAGAATCATTTGGCATAAGCAGGGTGAGAAGTATGGCTATTTATCCTGAAAACAAGTGTCCATGATTATATTTGTTCCCATGACGCACCGCGGGCTACAACAGACAGTTGTGGCGGTGCAACCTTTTCTGAAATAGGTTTAGAAAATAACACCCATTTTATATTGTGAATGTGCGAATTCTGATTGGTTAAGAGGCGTGTTTGTAAGAGACCTGAGAAACACGATTGTCACGCAACGATGTCGCGCGTGTGTACGTTTATTTTCTAAAAGCAATATAAAAATACTTTCCGCGTGCTCTCTGGTTTCTTACAAACACTCGTGAATGTTGGTCGAACTGATAAAACTTGAAAGACACTCGCCTCATCAGTTCTCCCAACATCCCCCTCGTGTTTGTAAGAAACCAGAGAGCACGCGGAAAGTACTTTTATTGCTTAAGTATATAATTACAGAGCTCCTGCTTCGAAACAAGCTGCATTCACTTAACCTCCCGTGCGATTATAGCGGAGCTCCTGCGCGGGCCGAAGGCCCGCGCAAGCGGAGCACCATACCTAAGGGAAAAACGTATAGTATACTATCGAGTTGATTTTTGAACGTCACGGGCATTATGGATAATTTTGATGACGTCATTGATGACGTAGGGGCACGTGACTTTGGTGTAGAGTTCCTCTTATGGTCTTTGAAACTTTGTCCAAGTTTGGCTTCTATAGAAGCTTCCCTTCGGGAGATATGATTTTTTCTTTATTTTTCTGGTATTAAACCTATAGCGTACGCCGTCCGTCCGTCGTCCGTCCGTCCGTCCGTGTACACATGGGAACCCTGTGGTATGCAAAGAAAAAATTATATCTCCTCAAGGGAACACGCTAAGACAACCATACTTGGAATATTTTGTCTATGCCACAAGGGGGGTGCTGTAACACGGACACGTGATGTGACGTCATCGATGACGTCATCTATGCTTGAAAAATCAATATCTCGTAAAGGGAAGACTCTAAAGCAACCAAACTTGGGTAATGTAATCCAGGGGCGCTTTCCATTTGGCAAAAAATCCCGGAATTTTCGGTTAGAAGTCAAATGGAAAGCGCCAAACCCGGGAAATAGTTTCGGAAATTTGGGACAACCTTTTGAGCATACCCCAAAAGTGGGAATTTTCGGAGAACTCGGAATTTCCGGGAATTTGTCGCTTTCCATTTGATTTCTGACCGAAATTCCCGGAATGATTCCGGGTCAAATGGAAAGCGGTGCAGACCGTTCTCGGACTTTCGTCCAATCGTGGCTGTTCTCGTGAATTACCGGATTGAGACCTTTCCATTTGACTCAGAGAACTACTGGGAATTCAAACCGGGATTTTTGCCAAATGGAAAGCGCCCCAGGTCACCAGATGAGCGAAATAAAGTGGTTACGTGATATGACGTCATCGATGACGTCATCTACGCTTGAAAAATCAATATCTCATGAAAGGAAGACTCTAAACCAACCAAACTTGGGTAATGTAATCCAGTTCACCAGATGAGCGAAATGAAGTGGTCACGTGATGTGACGTCATCGATGACGTCATCTATGCTTGAAAAATCAATATCTCGTGAAGGGAAGACTCTAAGACAACAAAACTTGGGTAGTGTAGTCTAGGCCACCAGATGAGCAAAATGAGGTGGTCACGTGATATGACGTCATCGATGACGTCATCTGTGCTTAAAAAATCAATAATTCGTGAAGGGAAGACTCTAAAGCAACCAAACTTGGGTAATGTAATCCAGGTCACCAGATGAGCGAAATGATGTGGTCACGTGATATGACGTCATCGATGACGTCATCTACGCTTTAAAAATTAATATCTCATGAAAGGAAGACTCTAAACCAACCAAACTTGGGTAATGTAATCCAGGTCACCAGATGAGCGAAATGAAGTGGTCACGTGATGTGACGTCATCGATGACGTCATCTATGCTTTAAAAATTAATATCTCGTGAAGGGAATACTCTAAAACAACCAAACTTTGGTAATGTAGTCTAGGTCATTAGATGAGCGAAATGAAGTGGTCACGTGATATGACGTCATCGATGATGTCATTTATGCTTGAAAAATGAATATCTCGTGAAGGGAAGACTCTAAAGTAACCATGTAAACCATGTACACATGGGAATCCCTTTCATTCACACAGAAAATTTTATAACCAGGAGCTCCGCTTTTAGCCAGTGGCTAAATCTATATATTAGATGAATGAAAAGCGAACGCAGATTTATGAATTATATTTAGTCAGAAGCTCATAAGTAGGAGCGTGCATCCCACGTAATGGGTGGGTCTCACATGTGTTTTATAGCTTGAGCTATTTTTAGAATCGGTTGCGCGGGAAAAATTAGCCAATCAGAATTCTTCCTTACATAGTGACGTCACGCGTCAGAGCTCTGCTTTTAGCCAGTGGCTAAATCATCTATTTTTACTTGCAGTTCTTTTCGAGATGGAAAACGGGTGAAAATTTGTTATCTCTTTGCATGGTTTCTGACTGTACAAGTTGCGTAAACTAAAACAGATAAAGGATGGCTTCAGACATCAAGAAAAATTACTTGAAAACAATCTAAACGACTAAGGGAAAGCAGAAAATAACGCGCGGCCTCGCTTCTTCTCACGGTTCTCGCACAGCAAAATGTTCATGAAGGACTATAAATTTATGCACTAAAAGCTGATGAATTTGGTGGCCACGTATGGATTAGGGAAGCATAAAGGATTTACAACGAAGTACCAGGTCTATGTGGATGCATGCATGATTTGATTTCTTCTTCTTCTTCTTCCGGCGAAGCCCACCTCCTTCGGTGGGGAAGATTCTTTGGGGAAGATTTCTTTGGGGAAGATTTCTTCCGTGGGGAAGATTTCTAATTTGGTACACGGAAAATGAGATGAAGTTCGCTACTATACAAACGATACAAGCAGGAAGGCGAGAATGAAAGTTTGTAAAAAGCTTTACAAGGAGTCCGAAAAACTGAACACATACAACTCGGTAAGCCGGGACTATGTACTTTTTCAATTCCTAAGTCGACGTGGACGCTCCTACTTATGCACGCTCCTACTTATGAGCTTCTGATTTAGTATATCGGTAAAAATATTTCAAATCTCTCCAGACAGGATCGGCCCAGGACGCACTCACACGCAACTGATTATATAATTAAGGTTTCTTTATTGGAAAAGTGAGACAAACGAATGTGAAATAAAAATATTCTTAATATATTGACCTATGTTCAATAATTTCTAAGCATAATCATAAATTAATCGTTTTCATTCAATGTTTCTACATTATGATTTAATTAGCTATACATCATACCATAGACCCTATCATGCTAATATGGCTTAATGATATCTTATAGTTATCAGGAAACAAAGACCAGTATTCAATTCAGCACATCCGTATTAGTAAAAATGCAAAGTTTGGTTTTGGTGAAGATTGGTTGAATACTGACCAAAGACATGATTTTTCTAAATTGATGTTTTTTACACTAAAATGTATGGTGGTAGCGCATCGATGCGCTACGAGCCTCATTTTGATGTTTTTTTCTGGTAAAAAAATATGCGAGAAAGCTAACCTTTCAAAATTCATCTCCGCCAGTTTCCGAGTCATTCTTCCCAAACTTTGCAGCTTTTCTAATACGGATGTGCTGATTTGATTTATGGACTTCGTTTCGTGATAACTATAAGATATTATCAATCCATATTAGCGTGATAAGGGTCTATTGCCTTTTCTCATTGATCGCCCTTAATTAGAAATTGCTATATGTGGGCAGAAGACGTTGTAAATTCAAAAGAACATCAATAAAGAATGAATGAATGAGTTCTTAGGTCGTTCATACATTTTCACTTTCATTTTCAATCAGTCGTGGCGTGGTGATCAAGTTCTTAATATCAATAAAGGTTCCGCTATAAAAATATAGGCTTAAAATTTCCTTAATGGCAGCACGAAATTTGAATGTTTCCCATCTATAACAGTTTTCTTTCCATAGGTTTTAGCTGTTAGAAGATCGAAATACGGAATTTTAGTTGAGAATTTTCAGCCTTCAAAAGACGACTTTTGCTGGCCGCCATTATGGTTTTCGGTTCCACTAACCACATTCTGTCCAAAACAGATGACTATCAACCATCGGATTGTCTTGAAAACAAGAAGAATTTTCTCGAGAAACGAGAAAGGGCTAAATAATATCATAATGGATCATGACTGGAGCCAATTCTCGAACACGAGCGATTGGCGCGCATAGACTGATTTAATTGCATGGGTTAGCTTAAATACCAACTTTACTTGGGCTTTCTTTACTTCAAGATATGGCCAAACGGATGTGGGAAGTGGTAGTATACTTGGGCTAAGCATGTGGAATAAATCTTCGTATGAGAAACAATTTGGAAGAATGTTTTCTATATAGAAGACTCTTGTCAATGTTGTGATAGCGTAACTTTCTCACATCAATGATGAATTAATGATAATCCCTTAGAAAAACAGAGAGTATCTCAATAGTTTGCGCATGGCGAGGGTTATAAATGGGTATTATCATAACATACGGCAAATGTAAACCTTAAATTCATGATCATAAAAGTTTGGAGTCTTTGAATTGGAGTCTTTTATATAGCATTCCCTGCCCTTGATTAAGATATACTTCCAGGGTTAAATCTGTGGATGATTTTGTTCACCGTAGTTCCTCTGCTACGGAGTTAGTCATACATTAATTATGTATATAAAATTAACGAATACTCAGGAAGTCCTCAATATCGCATCACAGGCTACAAAGAAGCCAGATGCAGAGGAAGGATCGGATGCTGAGGGTCGTCTTTGAGTAGAGTACTCGAAGTGACACAAATCAAGAAAGCGAAAAATTCAAAGTAAGTTAGTAAAGTTGCATAAAGCTTGCACATATTATTTGAACGTGTTAAAAATTGAGGACATGGTTTTCTTTTTAATCGAAGTACTTATCTCCTTGTGTACAATTTTAGATAACGTTTATGTTTTCATACTGAGGACCTTCGCGCGCGGCACGTCCTCGGAAAACAATCATACACGTCCTTCGTTTAACAAAAACATGTCAACCTATATATCGTTTGAAAGCTTATAGAATGGACTAGTGGGCTATGGCAAAAAGAAATCACTTATTAATGAAAACATTTTTAAGATTGTTAAACTTTTTGGTGTGCTATTTTCACGAGCTAACGCCGTCGAATTGCTGGGCCATGACTCCCAAGTAACACATTGTTTTAATCCTTAAAGGTGTTTCTCAAAAACTGTGCCTGCGTTTTTTAAATTTTGTTTAGTTCAAATATTATGAAACTTGTAAAAATGCTACAAAATTTGAAAATTTTCATATCTTTTGAACTAAACAAAGTTTTTAAAAGGGCGTAAATCAGCCGCCATTTTGTCCGCCAATCAGCATTCCGGAGACAGAGAATACACAGATTTCGTCTGATTTGAGGGATATTGTGCAATATTTTAGAGTTCGGTAGATCAAGAAGAACTTGTTCGTAGAGGGTCATTCGAAATGTCTACACGCAATTATATCTTTATTTACATCGAATGAAAACAATATCCAAACGAAGTGACTGACTAGGATTCTTTATATAATCAAATATTTGTTAAACTAGCGCTAAATCTACAGTTCGAGTATGTACTACACATATTTTTAAGGCCGGATTTACGATTCTGGTCATCAAACTGTTTTTCAACATGGACCATAAAGCACTACTAGTGACTATGGCTAGATTAATATTATGGAAATAATTCAACACTTAAAAAAGCAGAAACTTTAATAAAAACTTATATGTTCGGTCTTGCGTTTGGATTATTGTAACTGCAAATGAAAACTGAGAAGCGAGACAAACAAATATGTCCAAAGACCTTAATTTCTTGGTGTGAAACCTCTTTTTAAAAGTGGAAAATAAAGATTAATTAATGTACAATTTTATTAGTTTCTAGACCAATGCTACTAACTAGTGCATTGCATACCGCAGAATATATACGATTTCCTGCTGTCTGATTGATTGGATCTTGTAAAGACTAAAACTAGCGGGAGTCGTTAAAAATGGGGATGAGCATGATTATGAAAAGATTCCCGCCTTCCTGGCTTCACTGTAACACAACATCAATGTTTGATTGATTAATAAATTATTGCATCAAACGTCCCCGGCGTGGCACATAGTAGGCAAAAGATAACCAGTGGTCTAATTCAGTAAAGGTATAGACCTTTATCACGCAATATTGATTAATAATATATAATAGTTATCAGAAAATGAAATCCAGTTTCAAATTCTACACATCCGTATTAGTACAACTGCAAAGTTTCGAAAGAATTATTTGAAAACTGGCTGAGATATGAATTTTCCAAACTTCGTATTCTGGCTTACTTTTTACAAGGAAACGTATGGGCAAATACGCCAAGACGAGGCTGGACGGGCATCGATGCCCTTCCAGCCTCGTTTCCATGTATTTTCCCATACATTTCTTGTAAAAAATAAGCCAGAATACGAAGTTTTGAAAATTCATATCTCAGTCAGTATTCGAGCAATCTTCACCAAACTTTGCAATTTTGCTAATACGGATGTGTAGAATTGAATACTGGATTTCATTTTCTGATAACTATTATATATTATTAATCACTATTGCGTGATAAAGGCCTATTAATGACTGCGATTATTTATAATTCTGCGAACTCTACACCGACCAGCAAACCGCGGTTCGGCTTCCATCAAACGAGTGAACAACTCTTGGTGATTTTACGGAGGCTTTGATAGATTTTGTGAACTGATAGGGGCTAGCTAGGCTTCTAAACAAAAAAATTCACTGTAAAATGCAAACCAAACTCAGAAAACATGCGTCCAGTGTTGGAGTCCGCAGAATTATGTGAAAATCGCATTCAAAAACCTCTTATTGATAGTGACGCTAGTTTCCGATATAGCAGGGTGGTGTTATGGAATTCCCTGCCCTCAACACTTCGACAAGCGGAATCCTTGAATACCTTTAAATCGGGTTGCACAAATTTTTTACAATGACTCGGGTCTCGGCATCCATGGAAAGCAGGCACTCATAAAGTTTTAAATTATTTATTTAGTATTATAATAGTCAATATATTTTAGTGTATATAGTTGTAAAGAATTAATGTTTTATGTTGCCTGATGTTTTTAACGAGTATAAATAAAGTTGCAAGTTACAAGTTACAAGCTGGGAAGATCCAACTTCTTGCCTCTTCATTTTTCCACGACGGGCATGCAGTTTATAGCCAATTAACTTTAGAACTTGCAGGCTGCAAGTGAGCAAGTCATTAGTTCGAGTAACTGATTAATTCTGTCACGTCACTTCATTTTCCCACCTATTTCGACCAATTTATCAACAACAAATATGAATGCATAGAAATTTCCATTTTCGTAACAAAAACGATGCATGATTCATGAATTCATATCTCTTTTTGATTATGTAAGGCGCACGCATAGCTTTGGATTAAACATTAAACTCAACGTTTTACTAGTGGAATTAAGATCGGTGCTATTTGATAGCAGTCGATATCATTTGTCATGAGTCGATTCCATTCGACGGAAGGAGTAGATTCCATTCGATAGGAGAAGTTCGCTTTCAACTGACAGGAATCGATTCCATTCGACAGGAGTCGATTCCATTTGACAGGAGTCGATTCCATTCGACATAAGTCTATTGTACTCGACAGGAAGCGACTCTACTTGACAGAAGTCGATTCCACTCGACAGATGTGCATAATGTTGAATAAGGTTAAGATATATTTCATTTAGAAACGCACCACAGCAATGGAGGTCATGCAGGAGAACAACCCTCCGCCACTAATAAGGTACGCCAAACCAACAACCTGCTCCCTCATAAAAGACTTCTGCGGGTACACAGCGTGTCACGGGCTTGGTAGAATTGTTGGCGCGACCTACACATTGCAGAAGTTGCTATGGTTACTATTGTTCTTGGCCGCACTGGGAGTTGCCACGCTACAGCTGCGCATGCTATATGTGAAATACGAAAGCCGTCCTGTTTCGACGAGTATCAAAGTTAAAAGTGAAGCGGTGAGTAACTTGGAGCAATGGAAAATAAAAACGACTGTTGTTGCGAATTGATCTTTTACCGTGTACACCAGAAATGACTTCCAACAGAAACCTTTTGTTGTTTTTAGGATCCCCCACTTCTTGTAGCCATTAGTCCTGAGTATATCAGCATTGTTAAGAATTGCGACAACACCAACAATGACGCCTTCATTCCATCGAGCTCATACAGCGGCGTAGCCAGGAATTTCTGAAAGGGGGGCCAGATAGTGGAAACATGGGACGAAAATGCTCAAATTTCCTCCAGCAAATACAGTAAATGTATGGGAAATTTTCCGAGGAAGGGGGGGCCCGGGCCCCCCCTGGACCCCCCCTGGCTACGCCCCTGTCATACTTTCTATAAAAACTCCTAGATGTAGCTATACTAACCATAGTTAATAGATCGAGTGAAATGGTTAGGAAGCCCGGCAAACTTCAAAGGGTCAACACAATAGCGTGGACTGGATGTTGAGAGGGCCGTGCGATCACGTGATATTGACCCTGCACAATCTTTTGTTTCATGCTCATCTAATATACATGTCTGATTGTACACTGAATCTTACTGGCTGAATTTTGGTACTTATGTACCGTGACCCTGCACAAACAAAAGGATTCCTCTGAACAAGTGAACAAAGAGAGAAGTACAATAACAGGGTGTCTGGTTTCCTAACCATTCCCTCTATAAACAATGTACTAACAAAGAAGTATGTGGCCTTGAACTTACTTTGACACATCCCCTCGCTCGAAGATTGAAATCACGCATGTAAAAAGCAAAATCTGTACATTCTCCTGCGTTCAGAACTTGGAATAGAATCAGCGATCACGCCTGGTCTCAGTAATAGTCCAGTCAATCTACGAGATTTTGTGGGTCCAGTCCAAACAAATTGCAATAGAATTTCTCTCAACGGATTATGAACCAGTAAGGGGACCTAGTTAACATACTAAAAGTCCTCAAAAATCCCTTCGGTGGAACATCCCGAAATATGGCATTTTCTAAAAATCGCTAAAAACCACAGGGTACCCGCGTCAAGAAAAGAGAAAAATTGTAAATGAACCTTCGGAATAAAACTTTCTCTCACTCGTTTTGCAGGATATTTCTTTTGTGGGCCAGATAAATGTGTTGAGAAGAAATTTCGTCGATTTCTCAACACTTTTACTTTTTTTTCTTTCATCATGTTGGACCGCCATTTTGTTCGAAACAGGCGTTTCTTTATCTCCTTTTACTTTTCCTAAAGCTGGTAAAACCAGCTTGGATCGTCCTAGAGTTATTACTTAGCTCATTGAAAATATTGCTCCTTGCTGAAAATAAGTGCGGCAAACTATCCGTGGCATAATCACATTAAAACGGAAATTCCAAGAGCAATAGTACCATGACCGCATCTAAATGACAGGGTCCTGAAGGGGGTGTCCCAATCCCGTTTCCCGGCCGTTTTTTTCGCAAAATCCCGTTCCCATTAGGTAAAATCCCGTTCCCGGTAGGACCAGTCGGTAAAATCCCGGCGCACGAAAACTGTGATGTTAAAATTGAGATTCCTGCTTTTATCGGTACTATCTCTTGCTCCTGTAGGTTTGTTCATGCACGCCGCAAATGACGAAATTGTTACTATTGCAACCAAATGACGAATTGCAATGCTTGTAATGTCGATTTCTTTCCAACTATAAAGGCTTTTCGTGATCCCCCTATTTGAACTAATGGAATTTCTCTTCTGTTTGCGCATGAAGCGCGCCCTGTTTTAATTGATAAACGAATTTCATCAAGCCTCAGAAAAAAGGTAGATGAACATTGCATTTTTGTGTGTGTAGCAAATAAAGCCTGTAGTTTGTATTGTTCGTGCACGACGCAAATGACGAAATCGTCATATTTGCCGCCCTACTGATGAATTTCTATGTTCGTAACGTCGATCTCACGCTTACGGGCTTGTTTCAAACATAGTAATTGCCTGCCAGGCCGATCACTGGAGGGCTTTTCGCGAGGAGTTCGTTTTTCCTCGCCAAGATACAAATGTTCTTGTAACGGGCATTCCATTTAAACGGCACGAGCATATTGTCTTCGTTTGCGGGAGATCTCAAACGCAATATTACATGTTTCTTCCTTATGCGAAATTGTTAACGTATTGAAAGAAGAGAACTACAAAAATGCAAATGATATAGAAATTGCTGGAATAACTCCGCAGGAAATTTCTTGTGATCCCCCCTTCCAGGGCTTCAGGTTTCGAGAGTTCCCCCCGCCCCAAAATGAAATGATCCTCTCTCCGTATGATATCTCGTCCTCAATTTTGATACAAGAGATATATCATACCATTCTATTCAAAAAGTGGTTCCGCCGTTTTGAAAATGCCTAATGCCAAGTTATCAAACCGTTGACCAAAACCTCGCAGATTCCGAGGGACCAAAAAAAGCAAAAGGAGGGTCTTAATTTAGAAGGGGCGAGAAGTGTAATTCTATTTTCAGATAGCCTGCTGTTAGGATACTCTAAACAGTCTTAAAATGCGAAAAATGATATAAATTGACGACTTATTAGGATACACAGGATATACAAGGAGAGATTTGAAAAGTCTCGTTCCCGTTGAAGCATCTTGATTCCCATTCCCGGTAGACAAATCCCGTTCCGGTAACCCAAATCCCGTTTTCCCGGCCTAAAAAAAGGCGAATCCCGGCTCCCGTTTTACCCCTTCAGGACCCTGAAATGAGCGTGGCGCTCCACCAACATTTGGGGAAAGCGGCCCTATAGTAGTCATTTCTACACAGAAATAGATTTTAACATTCTAACATTTACAGAATTGCATGCGCTTCCGACATTGATGACTACTCGATTTGCCAGGAGGTAATAAAATAGCTTTCCTGCTTGGCACCCCATCGTTTTTTTCTGGTACGGAGTTCTTCATGTGGATCCTTCCTGGTTATCCGAAGGTGTAACTCTATGGTAACTTTATAAAACTGTATCCAGTTCAGGCGCGCAGCGTCCTTTACGCATATACGCACGTGCGTACTTGAAGTGAATCAAAACGTTTTGTTTGGGCAACGTTTGCTCAAAACAAGGGCAAGACGCTTTATTTGCTTGTATTCACACAACGTTTTTGACCGTATATATGCATTTGTGCGTACTTCACAAAATGATCACGCGGCACCCCTGCAGTTCCGTTGTAAAGGTTCACCAACCGTCGCCAATTTCTCGTCGACAAGCCTATTTCAGCACTCCAAATGCAGATCGTGTTCCGTTCTAACAAAAACCCTAAGGCCGTGGAAAACATATGATGAGCCTTACAGCTGCCTTACCGAAATCCAGCTACAACGCCAGATGTAGAAATGAAGTTTCCTGTCGCCAGTATTGAATTGACTCCATAGCATTTCACCCGCTAAAGTAGCGTTTGGGGGAATTCAGTGATGATGAAGCGATTGAAAAGAGGGATCTGCTCTCAACGCTTCCCCAACCGCTCGTATGAACTCTGGATGTTGTAGGATTTTTCTTCGCGCTAGGTTCCAAGGGCCTCGCGGTGTCCTTAAGGGCGGTTTTCTTATGACGGTTAAAAGTATCGTGCTCTTCGATGACCGTAACGCGACCGTTTGGACAACTACTTTTGCTCTCGTCTTTCACAAAGGGCAGTTGTGCCACACCGAAGCATTGTGACTTGTGCCTTGTCGCCCAAATCATTCCGCGCCATGTCGTGCCGACAATAATATTATAAGTTCTCCGACGTTGCACTGTCCAACAACAAATCAAAATGATTGGTTCTTAGCCTTTACTTGGCGCGACGGTCCCTAGACGCGAGCTTTTTAATGTCCTACAAAAACACTCGCGTTTTCAGTTCTATCTGTTGTCTTCTATGCAGACTCCGGGGCCTAATGCCGTAAAATCCACATGAAAAACCAGAAGGTCTGTATCGTCTATTACCAGCCCTATCGCACCAGATATCTCTGACTGTATTGGATCACTTGACTTATATCTCTGCCTTCGCGAAAGCGAGAAGGAGATCGCACCTTCATCTCTGTCCCTTTTACACGAGGCTTAACTCTATTAATCGGAGCACTGATCGACCAGCGTAAGAAATATTTGAGTCAGGGCGTACAATCTAAAACCAACATAAAGCCTGGTCCGTACTCTTGCAGCCTGGTGCGTCGAACGCGAGGCAACGGATCACCGTCGTGGAATGCTTCCGAACGCCGTTACAAGAACGTGTGCATGCAACTTGGTCGCGTTCTACTATATAAAGGGGAGCTTTTTTCGTGTTTTATCACTTGTTTTACTATATAAAAGGGGCACCTTTTCAATATTTACTAGATACAAGGGTAAGAGGTCCAGATTCCCTGTTGAGCATCCCCGTATAAAATACCGTGGGGTATGTTGAAGTGACTCTTGATTTTAGAGATGCCTCCATATGTCCCTTAGTTGCCAAGACAAGTGAAAGAATCAGTTTTGCGCGTGACGACAGCGTTTTAGTTCGATTCTATGGGGGCAATGCCCCCACTGCCCCTTCCCTGGGTAAGGCTCTGAATTAATAATTAGTTTTTTTTTTTTCAATTAAAAGTTGAGGATATACCGTTTGAGGATATACGTTTCCGGGAAACGTTGTCACCCAAAAAGCCTATAAGCTTGAAGCGCAAAGGATGATGGGGGCATCTAAACTGCTACTGTTTGATCTGAATTCAGACAGTTATCTCAACCACAGGTGAAATAATTAAATTTCAGCAATGAAATGAAATATTACGATACATGTAAATATAATAGCTTTTTATAGTATTATTATATTTTTAATAAAGGATTATTATTAAAATAGTTAACAAAAAAAAATTAAATTTCAGCACATTTCCAAGCATGTTATTTTCTAGTATTTTACAGAAATTAAAATAAATCTTTACCCATACTCCCTAGCGCACCAAAGACTTTTTGGGTGACAACGTATCCCGGAAAGGGTATATAAAAAGGAAAAAAATCAGCGAACGGCTCGTCGTTCGTCGCTGTTTCGAACGTTTTCAATGTAGTTCAAGGCCGTTTCGCTTATCGAAATTTACCCCTGGCCAAGCCCGATTAATTTAGATAAGCTTTTAGCCGTTAATGAAAGCTCGAGGACGGCAATGAGTCTAATAATGCGAGGACTACAGCGGCAGCGAGTGATGTAAAAAAGGATTTGAAACGTTGCAAAATAAACACAATTTCTTGCTAAATGTAATTATCTGGTCTTCAACATAGATTTACCGCAAAAATATTGCGAAAAGTTTCAATCTGAAGCTTATTTACTTTTTTTGCACTTTGCTCGACGCGGGTACCCTGTGGTTTTTGGCGATTTTTAGAAAATGTCATATTCCGGGATGTTCCACCGAAGGGATTTTTGAGGACTTTTAGTATGTTAACTAGGTCCCTCTCCTGGTTTATAATCCGTTGAGAAAAATTATATTGCAATTTGTTTGGACTCAAACCACAGATTGACTGGACTCAAGTGCTTATCTATTTCGCATTAAAAACTCTAAATTCAGCTTTGATATAATTTTAGTGAAGAAAACAAAAAATCAAAGGCAACTTGCTAGAAATTTTGCTCTCACGACAACGTGAATCGACGTCTGAATTATCTCACTTCTAAGCAGCAAGCTTATTGGTTGTGATAACGAGGCTCTAATAGATTCGTCCCTTCGTCCATACCAAGCGATGCAAATGAACGCGGCCATGCACCGAATATGTTGCTGCTCCTACGTCGCAGCAATTAAATTATCAATTATTAATGAAATATTGTTTTCTTTACTCAGAGCTTGGACTTTCCTACGGTGACTGTATGTAATCTAAACCCGATTCGTAAATCCAAGCTCAAATCTCTCCCAGAAGATGATTACAAGTATTTGGTGGAGGTCTTAAATTTACAGTTGGTGGATTCAGGTACAAAAAGTAATATATAGATTTAGCCACTGGCTAAAAGCGGAGCTCCCGGTTACATATTTTTTTTCACGAGACAAAAAGGTTGCCATTGTACATGAATAGATAGCCTTGCACCGTTATACCACGTGACTAAGCACTTGTTCATCCAAGTTTGGTTATCTAAGGTTCATCCCTTCAACGATGTAAACCTTTTCACGTTTGATGACGTCATCAATGACATCATACCACGTGACCATGCAGTTGTACCCCCTTGCCACTTAGACAACTTCACCCAAGTTTGGTTGTCTTAGGTTTTTCCCTTCTTGAGATATATCATGTTTCTCCTATGATGACGTCATCAATGACGTCATACTACGTGTCCATGCAGTTGCACCCGTCTGCCACTTAGATAACTTCACCCAGGTTTGGTTGTCTGAAGTTCATCCTTTCTTGAGATATATCATTTTTCTGCTATGATGACGTCATCAATGACGTCATACCACGTGACCATGTAGTTGCACCCCCTTGCCACTTAGACAACTTCACCCAAGTTTGGTTGTCTGAGGTTCATCCCTTATTGAGATATATCATGTTTCTCCTATGATGACGTCATCAATGACGTCATACCACGTGACCATGCAGTTGCACCCCCCTTGCCACTTAGATAACTTCACCCAAGTTTGGTTGTCTGAAGTTCATCCCTTCTTGAGATATGTCATTTTTCTGCTATGATGACGTCATCAATGACGTCATACCACGTGACCATGCAGTTGCACCCCCCTTGCCACTTAGACAACTTCACCCAAGTTTGGTTGTCTGAGGTTCATCCCTTCTTGAGATATATCATGTTTCTCCTATGATGACGTCATCAATGACGCCATACCGCGTGACCATGCAATTGCACTCCCCTTGCCACTTAGATAACTTCACCCAAGTTTGGTTGTCTGAAGTTCATCCCTTCTTGAGATATATCATTTTTCTGCTATGATGACGTCATCAATGACGTCATACCACGTGACCATGCAGTTGCATCCCCCTTGCCACTTAGATAACTTCACCCAAGTTTGGTTGTCTGACGTCCATCCCTTCCCGAGATTTGTTAATTTTCTTAGTATACCACAGGGTTCCCATGAGTTTCCGCGTACGGCGGACGGACGGTCGGACGGACGGACGTACGCTATACCTTTAATACCAGCCAGCTGATCTGAGATCGTGACGTCACATGACGTCACGGAAAAAGTGGGTTATCACCCTGCCCGCGATACTTTTCAGCGGTATCACCCATTAGGCTCTCATGTTCAAGGAAAATAATGGCGGACTTCGAAGGGAGAAAAAAGCCCATCCTTTTCTCTGGCTTTGGAGGTCCACATTTCTGAAGTGATTGTCCTAGTTTTCACTCAAAATGCTTACTTAGTAGCAGAGTTTTATGAATGAAAGAAGAATCCAACTTTTAACTTGCGATTTGTTGATTTTTGGCTGGTTTATTTTCTGGCTCCCATTCGTTCCGCACCCGATACCCGCCGACACTACGATAAACTCCCAGTTACTGCTTACAAATGCCAACTCTAAAAGCCCTGACATAGAGGTTACACGCTTGGCAAGGAGGTAATGGCTTCTTCATAGAAGGAATTGATAGAAACAGCGTACCATATCTTGTCGAGAGCCCTTTTTTCTGTACGAGATTCCTAGGAGTTATGATGCGAGGAGTCCGAAACATTGGCGTTAATCCTGCTTCTGGTTGGTCTTTGTCTTTATATATAAAGCAAGCAAGCAACCCTCAAAAATGGCACACTTCTGTACCTACAGCTTAAACAAAACGCGCTATTTTTTTTTTTACTTCGTTATATGGATGTTAAACTTGTTTCTAAAAGCCAGAAGAGGCCTAAAATCAAGATTGTAATCCTGAACAAAGCAAAATTAGACACGAAGGCAGCACTTTCTAATCAATTATTAGAAAAATAATAATGACCCCTGTACAATGTTTGTACTGTCACTGTGTTTACATGTAAATGAGACACTAATCAATCAAAGAAAGTAAACAAACCAGTCACCATACAAACACTTTATTTCAGATACAAATACAAATCAATATTAAGCCTGAAATAAATGCTGATTATGGCTTCACTAGCAGTGTTGGGAATGGTTTCATTGTCATTTACCTATTTACTAAGCAAAAGAATATTGATTAAATATCCGAAACCTAATTAATGTTTTTATTGTGCTTTGCTATGCCATGTGAAACAAATGGTGCTATGGTTGTTATAACTGTGGAGTTTTTAAATATTCATGAACCCAGGGCACAGATGGCAGTGACGTCTCAGGATTTGTTCCATCTACCTGATAACATGAAAACAAGACAAATCAGGCAAATAAATAATAATCATAATAATTATAAAGATCAGATGATCTGGAAAATTGACATCTTTGTAATTAATAACAGAGCAATGCTTGCATATTTTCCTGGTCTGTGGTAGTTGAATCCCAAAAATTAGTTGAATTTTGAAAGCTATGTTGCTTTTATTTAGATTTTGATAATCCTTAGAATAAGCAGGAAGAACTGCAAACGTTTTTCCTTTTCCAAAAATGCCTATAGGCCCCTCAGACACTGCATTCCATGAAACTGTAGCTAAGGCTACCAAGAATGTATTATTTGTTTTAGGCTGTGCCAAGCAGCCAGCAATTAGCCATGTTCTTTGGGGCTGTAAGTATAGCCTTCTTGGATTTTATATGAATCAATCTGACACTACCATAGAACTTGAAATTAAAAGACTTTTTGCAGTCACAGTAAGGATGGCATAGCTGGGAGGCTGTGGCCCATTAGAAGTGTACCAAGTACTATTTGGAGGTGCAAATAATTTCAAATTTGCTAATTGGGGTTTTGGGGGTCCGTACATCCCTTATACTTGTCCAAAAATCTTCATACATTGGAATTAATAATAATAATCAACTTTCTTTCAAGAGAGTAGCATGAGACAAAAACTTGTTGCCCTCCTGTAGTATTCATTCTTCACCCTTATTCTATTAAATGTATCAGTTAATTCCAGTAGTGACCATGCCCATTTGTCATTTTTTAGAAAGAAACATGGTTCATAAAAACCATCCCTCCTGCATTTATCACATTATAAACCACAGAAATCCTCGTTTTATTGCTTAAGTATGTTCCCTGTATTTTTCAACTTTAAGGGCTGGTTCACGGTCATCATAGCAACAGAAAAAAAAAACACATCTTAGAAAACTGGCCATAATTTATATCACATAGAAAATTTGGATGATTTTTTTTTACAACAAAAATGCACTCACATTCCACTGCTTGGGTTGTGACAATGATCAGACCCTTCCCTGCTTAGCAGAGGCCACTTCTATCTTGTTTTGTGTTTTGAAGTAGCTTCTTTTGCGCAGTTGAAACACACAAGAAATCATAAAAATTAAAAGTAAAAAGAAACGCGCAAGATAAAAAGTAGCCTCTACTCGCAGGGAATTCAGACTCCAACCAAAGTTAACCCCTGGTTGCTACAGACAACATATTCGAAGAAATATTCCGCTCTTCGAGACAGACATTTCGAAATGTCCTTTTTAAAGGAAAAACTTACGTTGTATTGTAGTAGTCAGTAAGTATAGACGTAGCCTTGGCTCAGAAGTTCGGCTGGACGCACTGAGAAATAATGGTTCAAGCACTGCAGCACCACTCCTTGAGGCTGATCATGATACCAATAACAATCTCAAAGTCTCCCCGGATCATCGAAGATCATTTCCAGAGCTTCTTGCTCTTCTGGTTTCACATTGTTTTGTACACAAAATCACTCGGAAGTTCTCCCTGCCAATCTCGACCTATCCAATCTCGAGCTGTTTTTTGAAGACAACAACAGAAATTTGCAGCGTGGCATCACGCAATAGTCCTGTGACTCATTCAGGCCTTGTCGAGATCCACAGCATACGAAATGAAGTCGCTCAGACGGCAGAAAACAGTAAAAAGAGAAACTCAATAAGCGAAAAACTGATCTCCCCTTCGAATTCTGAGTCCCACCATCTTGCAGGCCAGGTTACCAAGGGTGATAACCCAGTTTTTCAAACTCCCTCGACTCTGATTGGCTAATATTTTTTCTCGGATCAGCTGGAGGAAGAAACAAAAAAAATCATATCTCAAGAAGGGAACAACCTATGGCAATCAAACTTGGACACATTCATCTTTTGGGCGATACCATTTCAGCGCCCTAATCATTTAACTTGGCGCCGTCAATAACGTAAGCAAAATGAGCAAGAAAGCCCGTGACGTTTGAAAATCAACTCCATAGTTATGCTAGACGTTATTTCCTTAGGTATGGTGCTCCGCTTGCGCGGGCCTTCGGCCCGCGCAGGAGCTCCGCTATAAATGAAATACCAAATATTATTGTGTTTGAGTAAAACCTAAAAATCGAGCATGGTGCATTTTCACGTGTGAAGATATCAAATTCACTGCTAATCTAAAAAAAAAGGAATCTCTGTTTCGTCTTTGCTGGGACGATCGTATACTGCGCTACTGGCAAATGTAATCCGTTATATGTGGAAAAGCTAGCGTCATGTAACAGGGTCCTGAAGGGGTAAAACGGGAGCCGGGATTCGCCTTTTTTTAGGCCGGGAAAACGGGATTTGGGTTACCGGGAACGGGATTTGTCTACCGGGAATGGGAATCAAGATGCTTCAACGGGAACGAGACTTTTCAAATCTCTCCTTGTATATCCTGTGTATCCTAATAAAAAGTCGTCAATTTATATCATTTTTCGCATTTTAAGACTGTTTAGAGTATCCTAACAGCAGGCTATCTGAAAATAGAATTACACTTCTCGCCCCTTCTAAATTAAGACCCTCGTTTTGCTTTTTTTGGTCCCTCGGAATCTGCGAGGTTTTGGTCAACGGTTTGATAACTTGGCATTAGGCATTTTCAAAACGGCGGAACCACTTTTTGAATAGAATGGTATGATATATCTCTTGTATCAAAATTGAGGACGAGATATCATACGGAGAGAGGATCATTTCATTTTGGGGCGGGGGGAACTCTCGAAACCTGAAGCCCTGGAAGGGGGGATCACAAGAAATTTCCTGCGGAGTTATTCCAGCAATTTCTATATCATTTGCATTTTTGTAGTTCTCTTCTTTCAATATGTTAACAATTTCGCATAAGGAAGAAACATGTAATATTGCGTTTGAGATCTCCCGCAAACGAAGACAATATGCTCGTGCCGTTTAAATGGAATGCCCGTTACAAGAACATTTGTATCTTGGCGAGGAAAAACGAACTCCTCGCGAAAAGCCCTCCAGTGATCGGCCTGGCAGGCAATTACTATGTTTGAAACAAGCCCGTAAGCGTGAGATCGACGTTACGAACATAGAAATTCATCAGTAGGGCGGCAAATATGACGATTTCGTCATTTGCGTCGTGCACGAACAATACAAACTACAGGCTTTATTTGCTACACACACAAAAATGCAATGTTCATCTACCTTTTTCTGAGGCTTGATGAAATTCGTTTATCAATTAAAACAGGGCGCGCTTCATGCGCAAACAGAAGAGAAATTCCTGTAAAATAAATCCCATTAGTTCAAATAGGGGGATCACGAAAAGCCTTTATAGTTGGAAAGAAATCGACATTACAAGCATTGCAATTCGTCATTTGGTTGCAATAGTAACAATTTCGTCATTTGCGGCGTGCATGAACAAACCTACAGGAGCAAGAGATAGTACTATATCCTCACTGCATACTATTGTTCGCATCGCAATAGAAGCTAAGGTATGGGGTGATCTGCTCGTGCCGCTCTACAAAATATTATAGTACGACCATCTATAGGCTCGGTTTCCAGCCGTGGCGGGGTTGATGAAACCTTGATAAAGGCTCCGCAGAACCATCACGGCTGGAAACCGAACCTAGGGGCTAGGCCATCTACCGATGGCAGGCTAAAATCACCACACCCATCTCTTCTCTCTTTCATAACTAAACCCCGAAACTCAGAAATCCCAATCTCTTCTCCCAATCCTCAGAAAATCCAAATCTCCTGAACAATAATAATAATTGAACCACGTAACAACACCTAGGGCGTGAGGCTCGTTAAAACGCGTACGTGAACTAAATAGTACAATTGAAAGAAAAGAAGTTTATGAAAAACCACATACAAGTATATACACGTACATATATATATAGATATGAAGAGTAAAACGAGGAAGAAAACTACAACTTCTCACAGACTGGGTACAGGGTCGCTACTAAACGTGTAGAGTCAAACTGGGCATCAGGGCCATGCTAGGGGGACGGCAGTAGCCCAACGAAGGGTTGGGATCCCTGTGTGATGGATCTGAGTTGAACAAAGCCCGTCCGGGCATAAGACCTGGTGGTTACAAACCCAACTGTGAATAGCCTAAAGTGTCTCCTAGATAAAAGACGGAAACGAACGCAAAAGAAACAGAAACACAGGGAACCCAACCCTTCGATGAGCCAGGACGCAGACTATGTCTGTCAGGACCGTTGTTAAATGGTCCCCCCAACAACATCGAAGAGTTTGGATCCCAAGTGTTATTTCCTGCGAATGATAACCTTCAACGTGCCACGTTTTGTACACTGTTACCCCCCTGGAACCTTCCACGCACCACGTGCGGAGTCTGCGTACACACTGTTCCGAAACCTTCCACGCACTACGCGCGGAGTCTGCGTATGATAGATAAATAGATAACCTTCCACGCACTACGCGCGAAGTCTGCGTATGATAGATAAATAGATAACCTTCCACGCACTACGCGCGAAGTCTGCGTATGATAGATAAATAGATAACCTTCCACGCACTACGCGCGAAGTCTGCGTATGATAGATAAATAGATAACCTTCCACGCACTACGCGCGAAGTCTGCGTATGATAGATAAATAGATAACCTTCCACGCACTACGCGCGGAGTCTGCGTATGATAGATAAATAGATAACCTTCCACGCACTACGCGCGAAGTCTGCGTATGATAGATAAATAGATAACCTTCCACGCACTACGCGCGAAGTCTGCGTATGATAGATAAATAGATAACCTTCCACGCACTTCGCGCGAAGTCTGCGTATGATAGATAAATAGATAACCTTCCACGCACTACGCGCGGAGTCTGCGTATGATAGATAAATAGATAACCTTCCACGCACTACGCGCGGAGTCTGCGTATGATAGATAAATAGATAACCTTCCACGCACTACGCGCGAAGTCTGCGTATGATAGATAAATAGATAACCTTCCACGCACTACGCGCGGAGACTGCGTATGATAGATAAATAGATAGCCTTCCACGCTCCGAGTGATAGCCTTCCACGCACCGAGTGCGGAGTCTACGCGCACACAATATTACCCTTATGGTAATCACCTCCGACGCACCGAGTGCGGAGACTATGCACACACAATATTAACATTGTGATAAACACCTTTCACGCACCCCGAGTGCGGAGTCTTTGCGCACACAATATCACTTTTGTGATATTAACCTTCCACGCACCCCGAGTGCGGAGTCTATTTGCACACAATATTACCCTTGTGATAATAACCTTCCACGCACCCCGAGTGCGGAGTCTTTGCGCACACAATGTCACTTTTATGATAATAACCATACACGCACCCCTTAGTGCGGAGTCTTTGCGCGCACAATATCACTTTTGATAACCCTCCACGCACCCCGAGTGCGGAGTCTTTGCGCACACAATATCACTTTTGTGATATTAACCTTCCACGCACCCGAGTGCGGAGTCTTTGTGCACACAACATTACCCTTGTGATAATAACCTTCCACGCACACCGAGTGCGGAGTCTTTGCGCACACAATATCACTTATGATAATTACCTTCCACGCACCCCGAGTGCGGAGTCTTTGCGCAAACAATAGCACTTTTATGATAATAACCTTCCACGCACACCGAGTGCGGAGTCTTTGCGCACACAATATCACTTTTATGATATTAACCGTCCACGCACCCTGAGTGCGGAGTCTATGCGCACACAGTATTACCCTTGTGATAATAACTTTCCACGCACACCGGGTGTGGAGTCTATGCGCACACAATATTACCCTTGTGATAATCACCTTCCACACACCGATTGCCGCGGAGTCTATGCGCGCACAATATTACTGTGGTAATCACCTTCCCCGCACCGAGTGCGGAATCTAATGCACACATAAATAGTACCCCCGTGATAAATAATCTACCAATTATCCCATGCTTGTATACTACTAACGCTATGGAAAATAAATAAGCTACTATGGCCACCCAACGGAGAGGGAACAGAGACGGGAAAATTGACCTAGCTAGAAACGGTAACGGAAAACACAAAATTCCGGCAACGAGACAATGTCCCTGACGAAATAGCCACGGCATAACGTGGGACAACCACTTCCCAAAGCAACGAGTAACTGCGAGCGATATGTGTGAATACGGCAAGGGCATCTAAGAACACAAAGCACTCGTACAAAACCAAGAGGAAGAGACTAAAAATGTGACGAACTAGTACTAAGCATTAAATAAACCAAACCCCAAACGAGCCCTAAGAAAACCACCCGAAGATAAAATTACCTATAGACTCCAGGGAAATTCTGGCCACTCCAGTGATTTTTGCCAGTCACAACCCATTCCTGCAACTTGTAAATTCCACGAGGCCCTTGATAGAAACCGCTCGCGGTACAACAAACATTATGCAATAACAGCAGCGAAAACGCAATGAAGAAACCGAAATAGCTTCTATAACAACGCCAATAACATTCCAGATGAGTATAAAGCCACGAGAAGCGATTTTACAAACCAACAGGAAGGATATGGGAGGTGGAGGCGGTTGACCAAACTGAAGCCAGAGAAACGTCTGAACACTTCAACTGAGCGGCTGAACGGACTGAATTAATTATTCCTGAGCGTGTTCTTATACGAAGCTCTCATTAGTATGCAGTGAGAATAGTACCGATAAAAGCAGGAATCTCAATTCTAACATCACAGTTTTCGTGCGCCGGGATTTTACCGACTGGTCCTACCGGGAACGGGATTTTACCTAATGGGAACGGGATTTTGCGAAAAAAACGGCCGGGAAACGGGATTGGGACACCCCCTTCAGGACCCTGATGTAACTATTTACAGTAAAAACCCGCGCATAAGAACCTACAATTTTAGCCTAAAACAGGTTCTTATTTGACTTAAAAATACAAGGAAGCATGGGGTCCACATGGATAATTCTAGCCTAACAGGTTCTTAAAATCCAGGTTCTTATATGCGGGTTTTTACTGTATGCGCTACTTGCAGATGTAATCCATTATTGTGGAAAGCTAGCCTCCCGTGCAACTATTTATAAGAGCCGCAGCAGTCAGCCGCCATTTTTGTCATCCTACCAACAAACCAGTCAGATAAAACATCCATTACCATCTGCTGATTTAGGGAACGTAGTGCAATCTGATCTATTTAAAGGGATCCATAGGGGTCGTGTCAGCCACTCCTTTGCTATTGCTTTCGTTCGGTGTAGAAATCTCTTAATAAACATCTAAAAAACGATTTCAGATTTGATTTACCAAATTCAATCGACAGCATTGCTCTTATTCATCAGCCGATGGAAATGGATGCTTTCTTCGACTTGATCTGTCGCTATGCTGTCAAAATGGCAGCTGACACATGCTCTTTAATTTGGTAAGAAAACGAAATCAGTAATAAGTAATAATCACGAGGAAACTGCAGGCGATGAAGCAACGCCAACAGGAGACACCGCAGACCGGTTAGCGCAGTGGTAGAGCGCCGGGGCTTATGTGCGGGAAGTTGGGAGTTCAAATCCTAGCCGGACCAACACTCAGGGTCTTTTCTAAATAATCGAGGAGAAGGTGCTGCCTTTGCTCTAACATCTGCAAATGGTAAGACCTTCACGTCTTCTCGGATAAGGACGTAAAACCGTAGGTCCCGCAACGGAAGAAGAGTCACCTAGTGGAATCCGATTTGTGCAACCCATTATTATTATTATTATTTATTATTATCACAGGAGACGACAATGGAGACAGCTCTGAAACAGCAGATGAAGGAAGAAAGAAACGCAGCATGGAAAATCAGGAGAACGAGAAGGAACAAGAAGGCGACAAGAAAAACGACGACGATGGAGGTATCTCGCTATTTAGAGTCAAAATGACATGCACATTATAACATTAGCTCCACCCTCGCCCGCGTACACAGGGAACTTCTACATACAACCATCCATGAGAAAGCCGATTTTCCCATGGTAGAAGAATGTGATCAAATGTTCGGATTTCCCATTTTCCATGTGAATTCTGAACACTTCCCATGCGTATATTTTTTCCATGAATTCCCTGTGGTAGCAAGCGTTTTCCGTGTGTCTCAGAGGTCAGAGAAACGTGCGAGCGAAGTTTTGGCCGCGCGTTGAAATAAAACGAGCAAATTTCGTGCGTCCAAATGTAAAGACTCTATTCTCGTCTTATTTAATAGCTATTCGCATCTTCCTAAAACATGTCAACATTACAAATGATGGGCGTTCTTTTCAGTTGCTGTGAAATACTTAGCCAACTTGTTTGAGTATTTCTTGTCTGTTTTCTCGCTCTTTTCCCCTGTACAAAGTTGAAAATTTAAAAACTCACGTCGCGACAAAAAATTGCCAAAAACAATTTGTCCCTTGGTTTATTCAAAGGCGATGTCACCAACATTGGCGCCGAGTACAAGATGTCTGAGAAACTGTCCGCCTTCTTAGTGACTCTGAACATGGACAGAAGGATTGAGCTCGGTCATCAGTTTGATGACATGGTCGTTTCTTGTTCCTTTGGAGGGCTTGACTGCAAGTAAGTAATACCCTGTACACAAAATCGTTGTTTAAAAATGAACAGTATATTGAATTTAAGAGCCTGTGTCAGCCCGTACTCCTTTGTTGTTTTCGTTCGATATTAGAAAACCAATTACGTCTAAAAACAATGTTTCAGATTTGATTTATCAAATTCAATCGAGAACATTGCTCTATATTCGATCAGTCTCTAAATCAGCCTATGGAAATGGGTGCCTTTTCCAAGCTGTCCAAACGCTCAATCCCCGGGACAAGTACCTCTAAATCCATCATTGTGTATGTCAGGATTTCCTGAGCTACCGGATTCTCTTAAACATGCACGATAAAACTAAATCCATTTGTTTTCAGAAACGCATCAATATTAGATGTTTGGAGGATGCAGTGGCAACAGAAATACGGGAACTGTTTTATGTTTAACCCAACGCAGCTGAAAGGTGGACTATTAAAGGCTAATAAAGCTGGACCAGGAAGCGGTAAATACCCCGGTACTCAAATGTCAGGGGCGTAGCCAGGATTTGAAAAGGGGGGGGGGGGGGGGGAGGGTTACATCTGTACAAATGTATGGTGCCCCTTTCCAGCTTTCCTTAATGTTTACTGTTTTTCTTCTTCTAAAAGGGGGGTCACTACTACCCCCACCCCCCAAGCTATGCCCCTGAATGTACAATGATAGGATGCCCGTCGGGAAGCCCGAATATTTCCACCCTAAAAAGTACTCCACTGTCCTAAAATATCCCCAAAATAACACCTCAAAACTACCAAAGATGTTTCCATGCCTTTTATTTGATATCCATCAACTGATTAAAACATCGGTTTGGTTTAAAGATGAATCATCAAAGAACCCCTCAATTTTTCTTATAGGTTTAACGTTGAAGCTGGACGTGGACCAGGACAATTATCTGGACCAAGCTAGTCAAGAGGCTGGTGTTCGAATCTCCATTACACCCCCAGGAGTATCAATGTTTCCCTACAAGGAAGGAAGAAGTGTCCCTCCTGGATATTCCACGGCTTTTGGAGTCAAGAAGGTAGCGCTTCAGTTTGTTCGCGTGTTATATACAAGAATTGTCCGCAGAAACCCATCCATGGGAAAAGCTGAAAATCCCAAGACACACGCCATGGGAAATCGAACACTTCCCATTCTTCTACCATAGGAAATTCAGCTTTTCCCATGGGTTCCAGGCCCGTAGTTTGGATCTTTGGATGGAGGTTCGTTGTCTTCATTTTTCAAGACAAAACACTACACTACATAGCCTTTTTGTCGTGTTTCTTAGTTTGTTTGTTTTTTAAAGCAAAAACCACCACTTCTCCTACAGGCCTGATTTCTGCAGAAATTCCTTGTGTTCTTTCGCGCGCTGCGTCGCTTTTGGGTTTGGAATTTGTTTTTTCTTCCACCAGTCAAACCATCTCAGCCAATCAGGTCATTGTCTTGTTTCGCCTACTACAATAGAATACACTTAATTAAGGCATATTAGGGACGTGTCATTATTTACCGGGGGGGGGGGAGGGCTCCCATTTTTTTCAAACAAGGCTAAAAAAAAATCAGGACCCTCCCCTTGAACATAACAAAAAAAGTGACCCTCCCCCAGTCGTAGGTAAAAAAAATTGGGACCCTCCCCCATTTCATTTATATGTTCTGAAAAACCTGTCAGATAGACTATTGTCCGAGTAAAGCAATGTCTCTTTCATTCTTCTTAACAGCTGAAATACTTTTTCCTTACTTTTGTCAAAGCTATAAGGAAGCGCGGTTATTAATTATCGCCTCGATTATTTACGTGAGGATTTTGGGTGATCCTCCCTCTGTAAGTACAATGATTAACGTGATCCCACCTCTCCCGTCCCCTATTTGACCTAGTACTGAAGACATTTTACAGAAAAGGAGGGTCGCGTATCTTTCGTTGCGCGCGAAGCGCGGTCGAATTTGATAAACGCATTTCACCAAGCCTCAGAAATAGGGTAGATGAACATGTTTTGTGTATGGTATACTGTAAACAAAGCCTGTCAGGAGCCCAGGAAGCACGCTACCTCAACTACATCGGTTAGATGAAAGCTTCTATTGATTGGCTCCTGTGCCAACAAGGTTATATTATTCATGCGCACAACTGCGCGCCGCAAATGACGAGGAAATTAATATTCATGTGGCGCGAAGCGCGGCCCAACGGACGAATTTCTATGCTAGTTGTAACGACGAAAACTCACTCTTACCTATAGGGTCTCTTTCAAACAAATAGTGACTTGCCCGCCAGGCCTATCATTGCAGGGCATTTTTGGGAGAGTTTGCTTTTCCTCGTCAAGATACACTTGTTCTTGTAAACGGCGTGATGGTGGTGTCTTCATTGCTCAAAGAGTATATAAGATGTCATTCTTTAAGCGCGCGAAGCGCGCCGGAATTTTATAGAGAAGTTGCTGAAATAACCACTATCGGCATCTGTTTTACCCTCTTCATCGTCCAAATGTTGCTGAAAAAATTATGACCCTCCCCCAAACAGGAGTAAAAAAAATGTGGACCCTCCCTTTAGACACGCGAAAAAAATTAGGACCCTCCCACAAAAATAGGAGCCCTCCCCCCCACTAAATAATGACACGTCCCTTAACCTGTTACAGTTTTTGACTAAGATATGACAATCAACTAGTGCAGTGCAGTCGACTGGCTTTCTGTCGCGACGAAAAGCCCGTCGATTCAGAGCAAGGGCCTCATTGGCTTAGATGGTTTGACGGGCGACGGAAAAAAATCACGTTTTAAAAATCACAACGCCAAACAACGGTAATTTAAGCCAAATCACACTTCAAGAGTTTCCGCGGATGACTGTCTGTGCCTTCTAGGTGTGTCAGCGAAAGTTAATTATTCAGCGGGCAGTGCACATTTTTTGTTATTTCATGGTGTGGAACTTGTTTTAGAACGTAATTCAACGAGTGGATCCCTTTGAGAACAAGAGCTGCCAAGCTGATGATACGATCGATAATGACAATATCTTCTTGAAGGCTTTTCCAGTATCCTACTCAAAAATGGTAAGTCTGCTAAAAGCCCCTTTTGACAAACAAAATACATATCAAGAGAATTTCGCAAAAAAACTGTCGACTCGTGGACGTTGCAAAACTTAATTATCAGGAAATCTCCCTAAACTTATTTAGAAGATCGGTATGTATCTTTCCTCATATCTTAGGGAATATAACAGGAAAATGCACAAGCACTTGCAGATGCTCGAGAAACATCGTTCCCTGGGTCGCCATTTTGCTTTGTTCTCTGTCAAAGGGCAGAAGAAAAAAACAGGCAGCCCGATCGTGCCTGCGGCCGTTTTCAGCAGATTTGAAATTCACGGATTACTCGCACTCTCTCATCAGGCCTGTATGGAGTCCTGTATGGCGTACAACCAAAACAAACACTGCCACTGTGTGGAAGTCAAGTATCCTGCTCCATTTTCTTTTGATGTCTGTGATCCATTGAACACAACCATCGGTAAGACTCCTACCCACTAGTTACTTAGTGGTTTGCGTTGCTCAATTGTTACCAGTATTGCGTTACTTGGTGAGCGCGCAAATGATTTTGGGAAGGCCCGATCCATAATCCTTTGCGCGCCTCGCTTCTCGTCTCATAACCCATTGCGCGCCACTATAGTAAGACAATCCCAATACATTTGAAGGCTGGCAAATCGTCTGGACGGATTCTTAGACGAACAAATCATCTGATGTTCAAATGGGACGAAGAAATCGTCTAAATTGATGTCTGATTGGCCATTTTCACAAATCATGATGATTTGTCTGGACAGATAAATCGTCTCAAGACGTACACATCGCCTGAAGTGAAAACGGGATGAAAAAATTAGTTTAGAGGAACAAATCGTCTACATTTTTTCCGCCTGTTTGTCCATCTATAAAGACGATTTTTCAATGACAATTTGTCCGTCTAGACGAACAAGTTGACAAAGTTCGACTAAATTGACGCCAGACCAACAAAGATGAACAAATTTTACTGATTTTCTTACCGCGGCGAAAAGGAAATAGCAAAGCTATGCATTTTTCAAGGAAAGTTGTTTGATATCTGGAAGTCATGAATTCGCATTACATGAACAAATCATATTCATGAACATTTGTCCATACAGACGATTTGTCGTTTTCTAGTGTGACTACTGAGCCATTTTGATAAGTGAATACATCATCAATGCAATATCTAAATGTTATCAGGTGAATGCCTTAAAGAAGTCCAGAATCTGTTCAGGAACAACAAGCTGAATTGTACCAAAGAATGTCCCCCAGCGTGTCGGTAGGTCACAATGATAAACATCGATCTCTCGTGATTTATCTCAGACCGCAGAATTGTGCAACTCGGCGCGATCTGCCGCGATTTTTGTCGCGGATATTTTAAACATGTTCGAAACTCTTTCCAACTTGGTGCGATTTGACGAAAAGAGAGCACAGAAATCGCATCGGATTTGCATCTCGTTTACAAAAGAGAGTTCGGGAATTGCGACTCGCGCGAGAAAAATCGCCGCAACAAATGCAACAATTGCGACTCGCGCGAGAAAAATCGCCGCGACAAATGCAACAAAAATCGCAGGTGTACACCGGCCTTAAGTAATCAAGCACAGTACAAATGCTCCTCTGTAAGTTTTGATTTTAATTTTAGGGAAGAATCCTACCAAATCACGCAATCAACCACCATCTGGCCTTCGAAAAATTACCTGGTAGGCAATGATATTTTTCTGGCATACATGTATTAAAAGTGTTTGTTTGAAGCTATTTGTTGTTTTGTTTGTGCTCTTCTTTCCAACTTCAGTCTTTCCTGGAGAAGAATCTTGAGGCAGTAAAAGGGAAGAAGCTTGCAATAAGGTTAGCAGCTATTGGCTCTTGGTACCAACAAGCGGTTTGTTTGTTATTTATAGAATTTATAGAATTTGTAGAATGATGAGGATTCCTCAGAAAAAGTGAACAAAGAGATGGTACAATATCAGGGTGTCAGGTTTCCTAACCATTCCACTCCATTAACTATGGTCAAATGTTGGGTTCTTGAAGCCCCGAAGGGAATATGATGTTATGGTTGGAACTGTGGTGTATGAATGGTAACGAGTAAATTTACATCGTAGTTATGAGGAAGCAATCTACGCGATCACTATAAATAAGAAGACCTGAAAAAAATATATATAGCAGATTCTGTCTTCTTGTGACGAAGATTTGTAGACTTCCTAACCTTGGGAAGTCTACGCATCGAGGGATATGAATATGAAAGCATCACAAACAAAAAAACGTTGCCTCAGAATGCCATTAGATAAGAAAGTCAGAAAGAAATGCAGCCCGAGGAGAGGAGGTATATTGGAAGATTTTGAAAACCTGCCCATGTAATGCCACATCCGCAGACGACGTAGCTCTTACCTGGTCGTTATTTCAATTCGGCTGATTATCAGTTTTTCATACTCAATTTTTCGCTCGGAAGGACTCCAAGGCAAATAAAACTTTGGCAAGCCCGATAGGTGGCAAGGGAAATGCGACGATACGTGGTCATGTGATATGACGTCAACGATGACGTCATATATGTATATAAGAATGTAAACTGAAAGTTTATCGAACATTCGTAAGTATGATAAAAGACGGAATTTACAATTTGAAGGTATAGCCTTGTAGTGACTTCGAAAGGCGTGACATCTCGTGTAACATTTTAATTTCCCTCGAATATTTTCAGAGAGAACTACCTAAACGTGCGCATATTCTTCGAGTCCCTCGATTACGAAGAACTTAAAGAGTCTGTTTCATATGGGGTAAGAAAAGCATACTCGTCCCCCCCTCCACCCGCGAGGTGAGTCGAGGGAGTCGCTTGTATACAGCTATTTCAATAAACGTTGTCGGAGCAAACGCGACCACACTACAGGATAATGGTGTAAGACTGTGAGAGAATAAGAAAAAGAATCGAGAGTCGGAGCAAACGCGACCACACTACAGGAATAATGGTGTAAGACTGCGAGAGAATAAGAAAAAGAATCGAGAGTCGGAGCAAACGCGACCACACTACAGGAATAATGGTGTAAGACTGTGAGAGTATAAGAAAAAGAATCGAGAGTCGGAGCAAACGCGACCACACTACAGGAATAATGGTGTAAGACTGCGAGAGAATAAGAAAAAGAATCGAGAGTCGGAGCAAACGCGACCACACTACAGGAATAATGGTGTAAGACTGTGAGAGAATAAGAAAAAGAATCGAGAATAAGGTTGTAAACATGTGCTTTGCGACACCAAAAATATTTTTAATTGCTACGTAAGGTGTTTACCCATATTCCCTAGCGGCCTGGCCGCGTACGCTTGAGCGCTTTAACGACAACGTTTCTTGAAATAGCTGTAGAAACTTCAAGCACTTTTGATCTATAGGACGTGTACTCTGATTGGCCGAGAGCTGTGATTTGCTGTTAGTTTTGCTGTTTGATTTGCTGGTTACTTTCAAAAAATAAAACACACATGCACCATTTTAATTTCTAATTCTATTTCATCCCAACCTGAATTTCCAGGATGTATTTGACTTTGACAAATGGTAAGCAGCACAGGCCATCTCTCGTATGATACTCTTTTTATATTGTATCCTTTGCTTTCCACAGTTGATTGACTTCGTATCGGACACGGGAGGTCAGCTGGGTCTATGGCTTGGAGTATCAGTGCTCGCGGGAGCAGAAGTCATCGAGTTGTTCCTGCTGATCTTGTTTAACTTGTTTGGAATGGGAAACAAAAAGAGCGCCGCGGGGAAGGAAGAGGAAGAAATGGTGCCATTGTAGCCAGAGGACCTGGAATTTTGTACCACAAACCTGCGACAGAGCGGAAATGGCATCCTTTTATAATTTTATTCTGCTCAAATTTGTGAAAAACATTTGTTGCTTTCCCTTGCATTACTTATCAAATTTTTAACGGTCTGCACATAGCTAGTAAAAAATATCCGAGAAAATGTTTATTTTTCCGCAGGCTCTCTTTGTTTCTTGTGTAGAACACGCCGGGAATTTTGGCTTGCCTTGTGACTCGAGCGCGCACATTTGTATCATATGGGGATTCCTGCACACTCACGTTTTTGTGGGGTTCCTGTACACGAAAGCTCTCAAAAAAGCTCCAACCAAAAAACAAGCCTCAAGCAACGTGCGCGCTCTTGCCACAGGAAGCCCACTGCGTGTGTAGAGCTCGTCCGTCCGCACGCGCGCGCCTAATAAAGAAAGCATTTAGAAAATGAAAACTGGTAGATCGTTCATATATGGTACACTATAGCATAGTTTATTAACTTTGACTATAGTATTCTCCGTATAAATATCTCCCATGTATTATAGAACGAGGATAATACAGAAGGACACTATAGTGTATCATATATGAAGGATCTAGGAGAAAACTTCACCAGATACAAAGAGAACCGGCGGGCAGGCTGATAAATGTCTAATATGAATGTATTATCCAGATATACTCATAAACTGCGAAATCAGAAACTTGTAGCAAACTTATTTCGCCTCTGTCACCACCTGGTCCAGGAAGAGATTCCAGGAAGTACTCGATTCGTAGCACAAGACCAAGCAAGCGCATACAACGGCGAGTTGCTTTTACAACGAGCACGAGTTGTTTTTAACAATTAGTAACTTAGAAGTAGATTGTTTGTAACTTTTTGTAGCTTTCTATTGGATTGAAATTTATTGTATAACCACCATGGTCTTTTCTTTTGCGGCTCACTAGAAGAGTAATGTTATTTACATTGAATGTGATACCATAAAATGTTATATTATGTTTAATAAAGCACCCCTCCTAAAATGCGTTTCAACTACTTTTTTCTTTTTCTACTTGTACCGTGTTTTCTTTTTTTTAATATGAGTTTTAAAAGTTGATAGAAAACATTTATCTGGTCCTTTATGCTAGGTGGTACTTTGACTGGTATTTCCCAGGAAAACCTCAGGTTCATTTGAGTGAGGATAGATGTTTTTGCTTTTTCCCAGCAAGCTACAGAAAGGGCAGAGGAACAAATTAATCGATTAATTTTGTGGAGGAAATATGTTAATTGGCACCTGTTTTTATATAATAAATTCTGTAATTATATATTTGAAAACTTCGTTTTGAAACGATCAACATTTTCTCAGCAAAGTGGGAACAAATGGAACAGGGGGCTAGAGGGAACATATATTTTGCAGAATACAATCCCCACTCTAACGAAAAGTGCAATGAGTTCTTTTGGCGTCCAGCTTGAACAGGGATAACAGGAAAGGCAGAGGGAACCTCAGTTTAATGTCTCATTCGAAAGACCTCAAAAGACAGCGTTTTCACACCTGCAATATTTTACAAAAATACCATTTCTCGTACCCAGAGCTCCCAGGGGATGAGGGGAATCTCTGGTGGCAACCATTTGAGGGCCTTCGCTGATTGGCTGATTCGGAACGTTGGGGCATGCGCATATTGAAATGCGCCACCCAACCATGTTGCCTCTTTTACGACTAGTATATATTAGTATATACTACACGGGAACCTCCATAGATCGCGCGTTTTGATTGGTTCGCTATCTCGGGATAATGCCACAATATTCCGAGATCGAAAGCATTATCCCGAGATTGAGAAGCCCGAGTGCAAGTGGCTCGAATATTTTTACTTTCTAAAGGAACTATGTGATTCGAAATGCAACAAAAATCCTTCTCAATTAACTTATGTTGTCTCTTTAGTTTTTCAAGGTGAATCAGAGAGAGAATGTATTTCTTGAACTTCGAAAATGTGCTGTTCTTGTTTTTCAGTTCTTCGGAATCACAGAGATCGATGATTCGTTCACGGCACTTTTGAGAGACGAATTACATTCACAACAACATATTAATTAAGGCAATTTTGTCGAAAACATATCTACTTTGCCGAACATTTACATGTACCTGTAGGCTGGAAGGGACAGTAAATCGTAGAAGCCAGTCATTGAGTGCAGTTTAAGAGAGAATTTCAGTTAAGCTTACCGTCGACTTTTTGATTCACTTGATCACGAGCCATCCGACATCAAACGTATTTAAAGGTCTCTCTTTTTATGAACAAGGTCTTCCTCGTTGTCCCAGAGTTTGAAGAGGTTAATTTCCCAAACTTCTGTTTGAATATTCCAAACGAATCTTGACTTTCTCTGCCAGCAGGTTGAAAAATATAGTCATCCATCGGTGGGGAAATGGCGACCAAAGGCAAAGTGTTTTCAGCGAAGCAACTCTGCAGTTTCACAATCCATAATCCAAGGCACAAAATGCGAATTTATCCCTTGAATCCATCCTTGCAACCTTTTAAAAACTTAAATCGTTTATCGTAGTCGATATTAAGGTTTTAAAACAAGTGTTTTCTAGCGTTTTTGCTTCTCTAAAACAGCAGCAAGTTTCCACCATGTGTTCAGTAGCCGAATGCTTGTAGTGAACTCTTACGTAATGTCACGTGCGTGACAAACGTCACGCATACAGAAAGAGGCTACCAAAATGTCGGCAAATGCCACATTTAGTGTCGTTCGGATATTTTTTGGAGTGTTCCCGTGTAGTATATACTAAAACAATTATTCTCCTCAGGCTCAGTGAATAGTGGCGAATAGTCCTTCGCCTTCGGCGAATAATTGTTAAATATAGCTACGATATAACGCGCGCTCTGATTGGTCTAAATCTATGCTCTATTACACCGATAAAGTAATGGTTCTCCTCCGCTATAAAAGCATTAGAGCACAACTTTCTATGACTTTCTGGACTTTATCGGCAAACAGAGCACTTGTGATATTGGGAGAGACACTCGAAACGTTTTAAAATCATTCGCCTACGGCTCGTGATTTTACAACGTTCTCGTGTCCCAACAACACGCGTGCTCTATTGCGCCGATAAAGTCATAGAAAGTTGTGCTCTATAATGCGCCGATAAAGTCATAGAAAGTTGTGCTCTAATGCGCCGATAAAGTCATAGAAAGTTGTGCTCTAATGCGCCGATAAAGTCATAGCAAGTTTGTGCTCTGATGCTTAAATAGGGAATAAAACATTCTAGAAAATCCACTCATTTCGAACTCTTTGCTCTGATGCTTAAATAAGGAATAAAACATTCTAGAAAATCCACTCATTTCACACTCTTTGCTCCCTCTTCTATTCAAAAGCAAAAAAGTAAGAATATTTTTAGTAAATCAGCTTAGGGCGTGGGGCGGCAATGACCTGGCATATGACCATGCGCTTTTTAATATTTTAGAAACCCTGAGGGCGAGTCCAAAAGACGATAATAAATACTGATCATTCTATAAAGACTGCCGCTTAATTCAATTGAAATGATAAGACTATAATCGTATTAATTGTAACCAAATTCAATGCTATGCCAAGTCTGCAATACTGTTAATTTATCGGAGAATATTTACTAATAGAAAATTCGAGATATTTGGAGACATCCTGAATCTTCAAGGATAAAAACATGAGAGCGTTAATTTAGAAATAGATCAACACTTAGCACTTTTTCTTTCAGGAAAGGTTGCACTCTGTTATGTGTTATGGGAGAAAGCCCCCAAGGGGTTAAGATTTTCTTGCTCAGTTTTTCACAGTTCGCTTTATTGTGATTCAAATTGGAATTCTAGCCTGAAGTCGAGTCTACCGTTGACCTGTAAACAACACATTGGTCAACGGTAGACTCGACTTCAGACTAGTATAGAATTCCAATTTGAATCACAATAGAAGCGTGGAACAGTGAAAAGGACGTACTACATTTCGTATCGGTTACCGCCCTGATGAAGAGCCAAAGTAAAAAGCTCAAAAAATTGGTTAAGTTTGTCTGTTAGTCCACTTTTGTCTTCATTATTTATTCTGGAACCTTGTATCGATCCGGGTCAAGATGCATCGTTTCTTTTTTTTTTTTTACTTTTTCCACGCAGTTTGTTGAATGCAATAGCGCAAAACTGTTAAGTTTTGTGTATCTTTTTTTGCAACTGAGAATCCCGGGAGGGGGACTCCCCCTCTCTCGTCGTGAACTTTCGATTATACCCCTAAAAGGTACCTAAAATGGCGTCGCTTAGTTGCATGATTTTGACCCCTAAAAGGTACCAACAAGACGTACTTTCCCTCCTAATTTTTTTTCTCGTATTTTTTACGAGGAAAAATACGTCTGAAATTCAGGCTACCAACAAGTGTGAATTGCTTGAATTGCTAGAACGAACGTCTAACAGGTACCTATCTAGAAAAAAATGCAAGTTTTCGAATTTTACTCCTAAAAGGTACCAGACGCCTCATTTTAAACCCTAAAAGGTACGACGAGCACCCCCGCCCCAAAAATATGGGAGTCCCCCCCCCCGGGCTGAGAATAAGGTAGACTTAAATATTTTGACAGTGTTGCTCAATCCTCATACGATTTTTATAATATCACAGGGAATTTCTGCAGAAACCCATCCATGGGAAAAGCTGGAATTTCCCATGGTAATGTGAAGTGTTTCAGATTTCCCACGGCTAGCCACGGGAAATCCGAACACTTCCCATGGGTGTACCTTGGAAACTATTCAGATTTTCGATCCCAGTTCTGCAGAAATTCTCTGTGTGTCCCGTGACAGGCCTTTTTATTTGGAAAAATATGATGGCGCCATCTAAGTACTCAATGCTTGTCAACAAAGGCACAGCAAATGTATCGCAAATCGAGCCTAGTGAGGCGACTTGAGACGAGGACGAACTTTATGTGAGCTTAAAAATCCGGAATCCAGCTTTTGGAAACCAAAGAAACTGGTCTCTGGATTCCAATTTTAGTGTTGGAATCCGGACTCCGCTCTCTAGGGGCTTCAGATCCGAGATCCAGAGGCTGGAATCCAAATAGCTCTTCGATTCCCTTTGCATGGTGCGATACGAACAAGAACGTTAGGCTTTGTTCTGTTATCTCCGATTTGTCTTTGGTGGCGGCACGCATTTAGTAACTTGTTCTGATTACCATTATCTTGAACAATCTGGACTGTAATAATGCTTGCTTTTAAAAGCTAGGCACTTTAGAGACCACTTCAATGTCATATGTAATAGAACACCATCAGTTTATCTAACAGAATTATCGGCAGACCTTGTCGTTTGCCGAAAATCGGAGTGCTCCCTCTCCATAATGCATTGCGGGTTACTCTTATTGTTCCACACCCTGACAACAGCTAATTATTTTGATTTTATATAGTTATATGAGGAACAGTGATATGAAAAAAGCCCTTATTAAACCTTAAGTCACAAGTTTAATGAGAAAAAAAGCTTCAGTCATTCGAACGATTACAGAGGCAAGCCTTCAGTGGAGGTTCGGGACCTAAGCGTAACAGCAATTTTTTTTAAATTTAAAAATGCTCTTTATATTTTGATAGTTTTATTTGTGTGGATTTGTTGTATGATCTAGTCCAGAAAGGAGTGCTTCTAACAATAAGAAACATACCTCAAGGTGTAATTTATCAAAATACATCCTCATTGATAACATGCCAGTGTGGCCCTCCAGGGCAAACCAGCTACCTCCAAGTTGCATGGTACTGTAAACTAGGTCCCAGCCATCACAAACTGGTGACTATCACCGTCTTACATCTGCATGGTACTGTACTCAGTGATACAGCCATCACAGACAGAGGAAGCCTGCATGGTACTGTATACCCAGAAACACAGCCATCACATAATGGAAACCAGCAATGTTATGCCGCATGCATGTTACTAAACAGGACATGTCCTATCAGACAGCCATCACATGTCAACATAAGGAATGTCCAGGAAGACCAGTCATGTATCACAGTATTAACCTAACTGGATTCCTCAAATTGTGTGCTTCTATTGTCTAAATGGTTCTATTAAAGTGCTGTGGACCTCTATTTTCTCCTGTAGGTAACTACGTATGATTATACTACAATGTAGTATAATCTGGTAGCTCTTAATCTGTATTCCAGATAAAGCAGTAACCAGTGCAATATTCATTATGCCATTCTTAAAGATATCTCCCAATCATTAATTTAATCATTAATGATGGCAGGAATGTCATGTCCTAATAAGATTGATGCAAGAATGATATACATAAAAATACATAAACCGAAATGTACGTATTGTATGCCAAACACAAAACAACAATCAGCCGGGGGAAAAATATATAACAGATCTATAGTCTGGTATAGATCTATTCATAGATCTATCAACATAAAACCATGCATGGGGTTTCTAAAGAATTGTTTATGCCAACTGTGCATTTTATTCAGCCTTCGTCATCAGGAATTGGGAAGACTGAAAGACCATTAATCCCAGGTTAGATTCCTGAGACGGTCACGCGTTTCTGCTTTGGTACCAAAGCCCAACCCAACGCGTAAATGCAACAAGGTCAGTTCTTTAGAGGATAACTTAAATGTTAAAAAAAAAAAAAAAAAATGATGTTGAAAACTTAGGTCATAAGATTCATTAATCCACACTGCATTGAGTGAAACATAATATATTACATATAACGTAAAACTTTCCGTTAAAAAGGAAGGTCTCACGGAATAATTCGTACAAATGTTACCTTTGGTAATGATGCCCAGGACCAGATGGACTGCCAAAACATTATGAAAACAATGCGTAATCTTAGCCAAAATCATTGTACCCAAACAGTTAGCAATAAGGTAGGTTTGAGATGATAAAACAATGCTAAGGATGGACGAGCATATTGCAGGGAAGCCAATTATTTGTAAATGTTTTCTCCTTCTGCCGCTCACGTCAATTCATACTCGTCATCTTGACTTGGTAGCAAGGCATTATGGGTACCACAGGGATTCTGTATGACACAGGGATCCCAATGAACCGGGGAAATCACAGAATACTTCCTGATATAAATGGATAAAAGAATGGTGATGTTTAAGGTTGTCATAGTAATATATAATTTAGTGAAATTATTTATATATTGCTATACACATCTCCTTTATAGGATGCCTGGTCCCGTTTTGCCTGGGTCAGCTGGGGGTAGTGCAATGTTCACCTTTAAGTGAACTACCAGCCAGCTGCCGGAGCAACTTAGGTGCATACCATTACAGTGTAGTCCAATTAAAGACCTCACCTTGACAAGCTTGATAGTTTTATTTGTGTGGATTTGTTGTATGATCTAGTCCAGAAAGGAGTGCTTCTAACAATAAGAAACATACCTCAAGGTGTAATTTATCAAAATACATCCTCATTGATAACATGCCAGTGTGGCCCTCCAGGGCAAACCAGCTACCTCCAAGTTGCATGGTACTGTAAACTAGGTCCCAGCCATCACAAACTGGTGACTATCACCGTCTTACATCTGCATGGTACTGTACTCAGTGATACAGACTGCCGCTTAGTTCAATTGAAATGATACGACTATAATCGTATTAATTGTAACCCGGCAAATTCAATGCTATGCCAAGTCTGCAATACTGTTAATTTATCGGAGAATATTTACTAATAGAAAATTCGAGATATTTGGAGACATCCTGAATCTTCAAGGATAAAAACATGAGAGCGTTAATTTAGAAATAGATCAACACTTAGCACCTTTTCTTTCAGGAAAGGTTGCACTCTGTTATGTGTTATGGGAGAAAGCCCCCAGGGGGTTAAGATTTTCTTGCTCAGTATTTCACAGTTCCTCGCTTAATTGTGATTCAAATTGGAATTCTCAAATTCTTCCAATTTGAATCACAATAGAAGCGTGGAACAGTGAAAAGGACGTACTACATTTCGTTTCGGTTACCGCCCTGATGAAGAGCCGAAGTAAAAAGCTCAAAAAATTGGTTAAGTTTGTCTGTTTAGTCCACTTTTGTCTTCATTATTTATTCTGGAACCTTGTATCGATCCGGGTCAAGATGCATCGTTTTTTTTTTTTTTTTACTTTTTCCACGCAGTTTGTTGAATGCAATAGCGCAAAACTGTTAAGTTTCGTGTATCTTTTTTTGCAACTGAGAATCCCGGGAGGGGGACTCCCCCTCTCGTCGTGAACTTTCGATTATACCCCTAAAAGGTACCTAAAATGGCGTCGCTTAGTTGCATGATTTTGACCCCTAAAAGGTACCAACAAGACGTACTTTCCCTCCTAATTTTTTTTCTCGTATTTTTTACGAGGAAAAATACGTCTGAAATTCAGGCTACCAACAAGTGTGAATTGCTTGAATTGCTAGAACGAACGTCTAACAGGTACCTATCTAGAAAAAAATGCAAGTTTTCGAATTTTACTCCTAAAAGGTAGCAGACGCCTGATTTTAAACCCTAAAAGGTACGACGAGCACCCCCGCCCCAAAAATATGGGAGTCCCCCCCCCCCCTCCGGGCTGAGAATAAGGTAGACTTAAATATTTTGACAGTGTTGCTCAATCCTCATACGATTTTTATAATATCACAGGGAATTTCTGCAGAAACCCATCCATGGGAAAAGCTGGAATTCCCATGGTAATGTGAAGTGTTTCAGATTTCCCACGGCTAGCCATGGGAAATCCGAACACTTCTGCAGAAATTCCCGGTGTGTCCCGTGACAGGCCTTTTTATTTGGAAAAATATGATGATGGCGCCATCTAAGTACTCAATGCTTGTCAACAAAGGCACAGCAAATGTATCGCAAATCGAGCCTAGTGAGAGTGACTTGAGACTAAGACGAGGACGAACTTTATGTGAGCTTAAAAATCCAGAATCCAGCTATTGGAAACCGAGGAATCTGGTCTCTGGATTCCAATTTTAGTGTTGGAATCCGGACTCCGCTCTCTAGGGGCTTCAGATCCGAGATCCAGAGGCTGGAATCCAAATAGCTCTTCGATTCCCTTTGCATGGTGCGATACGAACAAGAACGTTAGGCTTTGTTCTGTTATCTCCGATTTGTCTTTGGTGGCGGCACGCATTTAGTAACTTGTTCTGATTACCATTATCTTGAACAATCTGGACTGTAATAATGCTTGCTTTTAAAAGCTAGGCACTTTAGAGACTACTTCAATGTCATATGTAATAGAACACCATCAGTTTATCTAACAGAATTATCGGCAGACCTTGTCGTTTGCCGAAAATCGGAGTGCTCCCTCTCCATAATGCATTGCGGGTTACTCTTATTGTCCCACACCCTGACAACAGCTAATTATTTTGATTTTATATAGTTATATGAGGAACAGTGATATGAAAAAAGCCCTTATGAAACCTTAAGTCACAAGTTTAATGAGAAAAAAAGCTTCAGTCATTCGAACGATTACAGAGGCAAGCCTTCAGTGGAGGTTCGGGACCTAAGCGTAACAGCAATTTTTTTTAAATTTAAAAATGCTCTTTATATTTTAACAGCAACAAAAAAAGTATATATTTTTTCTTACATTTTTGCCTAGCAGGCCTAACAAGAATAAAGGTCTGTAGCTACACACCTGGGGACAATAAGAAAATAGAAACTCTTGGCCATCGCCACCACTTGATATTCATTAATAAGGGCAGATAACAAGGAGAGATGTCACTGATAATTTTCCCTTAGTTTGAAGCACGCGGGCCTACCCTTGAACTGACGACCGTCTAATAATATTTATCGCTTTTAAAAAGACCCTTGCACGTGAGGGTGCAAATCTGATGGGCGAAGAGGTCACTTTTATCAATACTACTTTGAGTGACGCTTTACAGAAAACTTTTATGACTTGCCGATGTGGCTTCCTGTCTGTTTGCCTGTCAGTATAAAGGGCGCGTTGCCAGTCGAACTCTTAGCTGAGACGACAGGCTGCTTCGTGGTGCTTTGGCAGAAGTCTTTCAGGACCTTGACTGCAGAAAGCCAGAGAGTGTTCGGTATTCTGCAGTAGAATGGCTTACCTGGCAAGACTTCTCCTGGTAGTCTCATGCTTTAGTTACTTGGTCTCAGTTTTCGCTCAGGATGGTAAGTTTTGAACACTTAGTTCTGAACAAAATGTTAAGAATATCTTCTGTTTTTATGCATTATTCAGTGAATATATGAGCACGAACCCAGCGATACTTTGTGCAAAGAATTCATATTTGAGTGCGTACTCAACCCTTTTCCATAAAATCTTTCTTTATAAAAAATCGTCTGGGATTAAATAGTTGAATTAGTCAGTCTCTAATGATCACATATGATCGAAGACATATACCCGGTAAATAACTACGAGCTTAGTGCTTCGTGCAGAGATTTTATGTCAGTGAGCGAAAAACTCTTTTCCGTGAAACCTTATTCTTTAAAAAAAAATACTGTGATTAAATTGGGCGAAGCACGAACTCGTTTGTTCCTGCAGATATTTCATATCTGAAGATCATGAAGATAGAATAATGCCTTTAATTTGTACACATTCGACCAAATTTACTGTAAAAATGTACTTATTAACTAGTCTCAAATCTCTCAAATCGCAAACAGTACTTTTGTTACTTTCCAAATAGGGGAAAATATCAAGCGATATTTTAAACAACTATCCAAATAGACATAGTGTTCTTACAAACTTTTGCGGCGAGAAAAAAAATAATACAGATCACGCCTCTTTTATCTTTGAGCCTCTAAATGCTCTCTGTTCGCAAGTGCTGTGCGTCAACCCTACGTGCTTGTGTTTCTCGATAAAACCTGGCGATAAACTGCGGTCGCTGTGGCCATCTTGGATTTTTGGGCGCGGTAAAAACTCCATTTCCAGCCGACAGTTATAAACAGCTATTCAAAAAACAATGTCGGATGGGTAGACCACAAAAGATGTTTGGGTATAGACGGTCTTGAATCGGCTCACTATCTGATCCGCCGAGTTGCTAGATACATTACTAGCTTCAAACAAAACTCTGTTTTCTAGAATTTAGCCGCCAGACCAGTGAGGTATCTTCAAAATATGATATTTTGTTTAATCTACCTATCCTGTCTTTCGGTCTGGGCGCGTAGTCTTGAGTGCTCACTAGGCCGACAACTTTTACTGAAATAGCTGTATGAGTCCCAACCTCGAAGGATCGAGGTCTTACGTAAGCGGCTGGACATGGAACCTATTCACAGGGAATTTCTGCAGAAACCAATCTATGGGAAAAGTTGAATTTCCTATGGTAGAAGTATGGGAATTGTTCGTATTCATCATGGCTTTCCATGTGAATTCCGAACACTTCCCATGCGTGTGCCTTGGGGAAATTCAGCTTTTCCCATGGTTCTGCAGAAATTCCCTATTATTGTAGCAGGGCGATAGAAAGGTCATTAAAAACACCAAATGTCCACTGTCGCGTAGACATACTTAGAGATACTTTCTGGAATTGCTTAATTCATCAGTCGTTAGCCTAAATTCTGTTGTCAGCTATTAATTTTGCTCTGTCTGGAAGTGCCGCAGGGGCTATAAATTACTCTCGACTATGTCGTCGGATGCTTCTCGGTCGTTCGCGCACGCTGCAGATCGGGTGTTCGTCTTCATTCATAGTAGATCATCGCAAGTCAGAGCATAATAAGAGAACACACGATTGTTTATAATGCGATGAACACACGAGGGATTTTGGGAGGCAAATATGAGGAAATCTTGAAACTCAGAGCAATAGGCGGACTAGGCCACGGAACCTGTGTTTTCTTGGCTTTAAAAATTAAATACTAGTATTGTTTCCCGTGCGTTTATAGCAAAGGAAAACCAGTAGCTCATCAACAGGAGCTTCCATCGCCTATTTGTGAAGCATAGGAAGAAGCACAGGAGTAGGGAAATCTATTTTTATACATTGTAGATTTGAAATTTCCGCGAAAAATAGTTCATGGTTACAGATTATGTCTCCTCCTCTCAAACGAAAGATGACGACATAGATTATTCTACTCCTGTGCATATGACTGCACCTAGTTGAGTAGATGGAGGCTCCTGTGTTGATAAGTTCCTGTTGCACGCAGCTCTCGGTCAATCATAGCCACGTTTATTCTACAAAGACGCATCCCGGGCGCTCGTTTTGTTTTGTATAGGAAAAGAGTATGCACACAGATATGCACATAATTTTATGTTCTCCGTCCTTTACTCGACCTGTTCATGTTTGCCATATGGTTCTCATATGACCAGGAGATATAGTCCCGGGTACGTGTCCAGTTTTCGCTACCCCCGAGGAATGCCCGCCTTTTCAAGATAATGAGTGCGAGACGGACGGAGAGTGCGAGAAAACCAGTCCGGGCCTTGGACTGAAATGCTGTCTAGATGGATGCGACAAGCGATGCGTTCGTAAGTCAAGTAGACATGATGTAATAGATATGCTTTCATCGTATTAACGTCTGCATTCTCCTACCCAGAGTTCCCCGTCTTGTCACCCCCGCGAGGTGACGAGACGAGGGAGCGCTGGGTTCGAGAATGGGACCTTTGCTGATTGGCTGATTTTGGAAGCCGTTGGCGCATGCGCAGAAAAATCTTTCTCTCAACGGCTTTGTGTCAAATCTCGCGCATGCGTCAGTAACTGCCACGGCCATAGCCTCCTCCACAGGGCGACGTCTAGGTGAGAGATTTTTGAGACAGATGATAACTAAGCTCTCGATCACGCAAATGAGTGCGAAACACTTTAACCAGAAAGAGTTCACATCATCATCAATATTTTTTTCTTGTTTCAGCGCCTATTCCTCCTCCAACACCACCGCCGCAAAGGGTATTGTACAATGAGTCACGTGATCATGCAGACACGGTCTATTCACGTGCCAACCACATGCACCTACGCATTTCATGCGCTGACCACGTGCCAAATTGTGTTCAACTAACCAATCTAACCGTTCCTTTTAACTGATTAAATGAGGTTCTGTATTGAGCTTTAGCCCGCGTGTAGCCGTCTTTACGACGCTTACATGTGACAGCCCTCAGCTCTGGATATGCTTAAAGATAAGCAAGTCGAAAACCTTAGAGTTGGTGTTCAACAACAGAAACGGTATTCGTACTAGCATCTCCACCTCTATATGTATACACCTATTTCAGAAATAGGTACCACATCTTAATCATGGACGCTAGTTTTTCTTATGCCATATGTTTCTACAACACATCGCTGGCAAGAAATGTTACACTTGGTTAACACCTGAAGTTTCTCCCATGACGCACCGCGAGCTACAACAGACAGCTGTGACAGTACAACCTTTTCTGAAATAGATGTATACAAGAGTAAAGGTGTATACGAATTTGCAATGCCATTGCTCTGTCAGAAACAGACCGATAGCATCAGCCAACGTATCTGTTTCTGCTCTGCTCCATTTTAAAAGTACGGGCGACATATAGCTGGTAAGTAAGGCGCACTGGTTTTAGGATTTTAGGAGCCATTTGCCGATGAAAGACAAGGAATGGAGAAAATAAATAAGGTGAGCAAGAGTAAATTGACTGAGAGAGTTGCTCTCCTCGCCTCAGAAAGAAACATCTCGAAAAAGGAGGACCGCGGCATCCTCGAAGGGATATATTTCAGAGCTGACCCAAAAGAGTCGAAAGCTGCTAAATTTATCAAAGGCAGTTATGGTGTAGCAGATTCGGTGGCACTGTATATGATGTATTATATGTTCATTCAATCAATTCTACATTCTATATTTACTTGGAACTGTTTCTTTTTTTCTATCATTCTCGTACCCGGAGCACCCCTGCTTGTCACTTCGCAGGGGAGGCTCTGGTGGCGGCCATTTGAGGACCTTCGCTGATTGGCTGATTTTGAATGCTGAAGCATGCGCTGAAAGGTCTTTCTCTCAACGGTTCTGTATTAAATCTCGCGCATGCGTCAGTGGCTGTCACCAGAGCCTCTCCCGCGAGGTAATGAGCAGGGAAGCTCTGGGTTCGAGAATGTGTTTCTAGTAGAAATATTCTGCGCGTGTGCATATTATACGAGGAATTCAACCGCCAGCTGAATGCAGAATCAGTTTCTTATTATCAGGTTGGTAGAGATCGAAAGCTTGATGCACGCCAGTTTAAAGGCTACTTTCTTGGACAATGGTACTCATTCGTCTATCTTTATCGTGCTGCATGTCGGTAGATTTAGGACAATTCTCGAACAAACTGTTAAAAAGCGCGCGCTGCATTCTGGTAGTTGTGGGACACGGCTTGGGCATTTCTGAATAAAGTAGAGCGCGCGCGCTTTTAGCTGGAATCGTCAATTTACGTGGAGCTTTGGCAGAGACAGGCCAGAACTGAAAAACGTGTCACAGCGCCGATGCGACCACCCAATCGAATAACCACGTTAAAATGTCCAAACCAGCAAAAAAATAATCTGTTACCTATATTGCCCTGCACTGGAAGGGACTGCTGACTGGCGATTTCTCAAATATGATCCCTATTAGAGAACTTCACTTGTGCAATATAAAGAGCCATTTTGGCTCAAAGACTTGGTTCGTGTCAGTGAATACGGAATTTTGGCCTGTTTTACGGCTGAATTTGTACTATGTCATGCACTGAGATGGAACTTCATGGATATATCTCTTCCCAAAGACAGTCAATTTTCGTTTCTTAATTCTGTATTGCAGTTGGTGGACATTTGGGTGCAGCTTGATGTGTGGTTGAGAGCATCGGTCCTGAAAGGAGCAGAAGTCCCTATAACAATCTTTCCAAGAAACAAGAGGAGAAAGAAGCCGCAAATGAAAAGGGACACTAACCATATATACCACTGTTCTATTTATCTCGACCACAGGGAAACAAAAGAGATTCTCGCCAACAGGAACGTTCAACACAATCCAGCTCTATTGATTCGTTACTTTAGCCATTGTTTAACGCGTGACGATTGGTTTGTTTGGGAGCTTTGCCCCGTATCAGGGAGTGTCCTACACTCGTAGGAAATATTGTAAAGGAAATTAAACAAAAAAAAACAAAAAAGGCAATAAGTTATTGCTCAATCATATGAGGCGCCATAGCCTGAGCAGTATCGGGAATTTTGTCGCGTAGTTTTGAAGTTTTCACTTGTCGCGCGCGCTTGTTGAGGTATGTCACATTCTCGCTCGAGTGCGCTCGTTGAAGTCACGTGCTTGAATAATTTTTTTATTGAGACGACAAAACTACGCCTGATACTCAGGTTAGAGGTGCTGACTGTGTTTCATTCTTCGGATGAGATAATAAACCGAGGTCCCGTCTCGCCGTTCTACTCTACCCAGTTTCAGGGGGGACGTTTAACGAACCCCTGGGGACGTAATAAACCCTCTGGCAGTCAGTGACCACCCTCAGTGGCTGCGCTTATGACCGCTTGGCTGCCAGTGGCGCCGTTGTCAGCCGTTGGGACCAAGCACAATTCAGCTAACGAGCTGCCAGTCTGGGGAGTCGATCGATATCATTCATTCATTCATTTCAGGCGCCCCAGTCCTCATGGTCAAAAGGGAATGATTGGCTTAAAAGTCTGTCGATCACGCTTCCAGGGCGTGCTCCAAAATCCAAGATGGCAGCGGTGATAACTTCCGGGCTTCTCGCCATAGAAACAATGCTCCACCGCCTATAACCTAAAGGCTGGTTCCAGCGACGCTGAGAACCATAGCAACGCAAGCGCAAGGATAAAATCAAGTTTGTTTGCGCTCGCGTTCACTTGATTTACACTAGACGCAAGCACAAGGGAACACAAAGTCTCGATTTTCTTGCTCTTGAAACTGGGTTAAATGAGTAAATTCCACATTTTTGGCTGCGAGACAAATAGAACAGACTCTTACCCTATCGTTACTTGTGTTTCTTTGTGTTTGCGTTACTGGATATTGCGTTACTTCCACAAATCTTTGCGTGCTTCTGGTGCGAGTCTGCGAAAAGAACAGAATATATTTATAAGAGTCAATAGACTCTTATCAAACTTGGTTGTTCACTACTCATACAAGGGGCATCCATTGTAATGGTCTGGTGGCCTGACGTTTCCTCACCACCAGGTCTCTGAGTCGCTACTGCGCAATTATTAACCGAATCCCTCCAGGACAGCGTCTGCCGGAGCCGAAATCTCTGGCGTATCGTAAGTACCTTACGGTCGCCATAGGATGCTTCAGCTCTCGGGGAGATGTCTAGGTTAAGTAAGCGTTTAGTCAGCGTTTCTATTGGTCGAGAGCAAATTCTTTCGTATTTCAACCAATCAAAATGCGAATTTTAATTTAAAAATTTAAATAATCAAAACGTATCAATGCTCAGGACATGACTTAATGCAAGTCCGACATACTTCGCCAGGTTGATTGATTGGTTTGTTGTTCTATATATGGCTTCCGATCCTGATTGGCCAGTAAAATCTGCTTTTATATTTGTGGAAGTTGACGATAATATCTCAATTCGGTTTTCTCGAAAATTAAGGACAGAGCAAAAGCTTAACAGCCAGTAGATGGAATTAGGCTTTGCAATGACGAACCTCCAAATCAGCAATTTTTTTCCTGCAGTTTGGTGGTCTTCCTTATACGTCACAATAGACCTCCTCGGCTTGCCCGTTTGTTTTGCCCATTTCAGATCACGTGGCATTCCCATGAGTATTATCTCTTTCTTTTTCTGCTACGCACCGAATGATTATGAATATGGAAGCATCCCAAACAAAGAGAGAATACTCATGGGAATGCCACGTGATCTGAAATGGGCAAAACATTACGCCCAAGCCGAGGAGGTCTATAGAGCCATGTTTTGGGGGGGGATTCTCCAATAATCCTTTGCTCGCTGAACCACAACGAAGGAAAAGCTCCATTTAATATTCAAAATACTTTAGAAAATCCGCGGGACATACAAAAGACTATTTTCTTTCGAAAATGTCCTGGAATAATCTATATTTGTTAATGGGAAAGATTGTCTATCCAAAAAAAAAAACAATTATTTAATCGAACTTACCTACCCAAATTAATGTCAATCCTATTATTTTAATTGCATCCCAAGCCTCCTTGAAGGAGAGCCTTCCATATATGACAGATTTTTCGTTTCTCTGGCTAAATCGATTATATCAATTTAGCAGATGCGAAAGTGATATTTTCCATTTCTTTAGATATTTGTTATGCAATTCAATTTGCTGAAGAAAATATTGTAGATAAAAGAGTCGCAGAAGGCATCAGAATTCCTGCAGAGCAGCGCATTAACTTTTTTTAATCTCTGACGCTTATATATATAGTTGGCTCATATATACAGAACACTGGCGCTATCTGTATCTGTCGTGCTTGATTTTAACTAGAAACTCGAAAGGTACAACGCTTAATCATTTATCTTTTCCTTGTTATTTTCATTTATTACAGTGACTAATGTTTGTCTAGGTATTCAAGTATTTAAACTTTTATGTGTTTATTTTTCCACTCTGCCTTCTATTTAAATAACATCCAACAAGTTTAGAAAAGTTTTGAAAGTTCAACCTGAAAATTGGCGATTATTTGGACAAATACCACATCAGCAACGGAGCAAGAACAAGTCGACTATATTTCCCATATCGATACACAAAGGTGTGTTTATCATGCCAAAACCGGCATTAGATTCCCTGGATCCAGCAGCGAAAAGGATGAAAGCTGTTTGCGCGCAGGCTCGTATTAATAATTAATGAACATGTTTTGGACATTCTAAATTGATATATTGAATTCGCGTAGGCACCACAACCACGTTTTATGTCATCAACCATGTGTACAAGGAGGTTATATGATAGGATTATGCTAAGGTATGTGCTAAAAGGTAAGAGCAAGATTGAAGAAATGAAGAGCAACGAGTCATCTACGGTGAGGACTCACAGGAGGGTAAGAGAGGATGCAGAACAATCATCAAAGAGTTCTGTGAGTACACCAGTTTTGGCGGACTTGGAAGAGTTGTCGGAGCAAAACAGTTTGTACACAAAGTGGTGTGGCTTTTCCTTTTTACGGGAGGCTTCATTTACGCTGGTGCCCAGCTACATGATCTGTTCACGAAATACCAGAGCAGACCCATCAGCACAAGTATTCATATAGAGACAGAAGTGGTGAGTTCGTGAATTCTTGTGTTTTAATTTATTTCTACAATATGGTTTCTCAGAACAATATGAAAAAATGAAAAAATCCTTAGAAACAGCACTTTATGATAAAGCTGGCTACGCCCCTGCTAGTTGTACTTATGATACCAGTTCAAATATACGTTTTCCAAAGGATATGACATACACTTACCTGTCACTAAGGAATTCTATGGAGGTGAATTAACAAATCAATTATCAACAATAAACCCCTCCACTTTCATTTATTCATATATTATTTTGTAAGAAAGATATGATCAGCAATTTTAACATTTTGACAAAAAGGGACCATAATCTAATTTTCTAAAAATTCGAAATTTCTTGGTTTTATTTGTCTTTCTTTTGGAAGGATTTCATATAGGCATAAGCTTGGGATCGTCCTGAACTTGGTTCGTAACTGAAGTAATTGCTCTAGCATCCAAACTTTTCAAAAGATACTAAAATAAAGCACAGCTTTTTTTTTTACTTTCTAGTAACAAGATTATTACCACAGGCTGCTCAAATTGCTAACAAAATTTGTCCTATATCCTTCTAGAATCCCGACTAAAATCATCCAGGTAGCGTTTAGTTAATTTTTAATCTTGTGAAGGGTGAGTTGGTGAAGTAAATTATTAATTGACATTGTCATTGCTGTCATCAGACACTACCCTTTCCAACGGTCACCTTTTGTAACTTCAACCCAATACGAAAGTCAAGGCTCTCTGCGCTGCCTAAATCAGTAAAGCAGACTATGATCGACTTCACTAATCCAAGTGAGTATTTGAAAAGAATTATTTTAATACTCTTGGTATGCGGTAGGTGTTTACCTTGAGCTCACCCTTATAATAGAAACCATATAAAGAAACAAACCGTCATTAGTATCCACCAAATCAATAGATATCCAATTTCGCGCTCTCTGATTGGCTCTTCAAACTCGGAATATCCGAAGATATTCACTGTATTGCCTCCTCAAATGCGAGCTTCGATGGCAATCGCAAACGTTTCTACGCATGGGCAATATTGAGAAGAATTTGATATTCTATCCAACTATTCCCCTCAGGGTCGATGAACAGTGGCAGGATCCCGGGGCAGGATATACACCGCGTCTTGGTATATATCGCGCCTTGTATATATCCACGCCACTATTCATCTCCCCCTTGGGGAACGTTTTGTTGGAGTTAGTTTTCCAAATTTCTCATGTTGATAGTGCGTCCTGTTGGATATCCGACCATTCCTGAACAATCGTACCCTTCTGAAGATTGATGAAGCCGGCAATGGTATTTAACAACCTAATGTTACGTTTACTTTTTAGATAAGACCTACGACGAATTGGACGTTTTCAAATATGAAGAGATTCTTATGGATGAGGATGAGGATCTTCTGACTGAAGAAGGCGGAATTATTAAAGATAAACCCCAATACACGAAAACAGTACAGACCACTATGAAATCTAGCCGCACCACAAAAAATCATCAAAACAATTCTAGTATCGAACCAAGTTCGTCAACAGCAAAGACAAATGACACTACACGATTGGCGACAGAAAAGGCAAATGATACAGCACGTGTGTCGACAGAAAAAGCAAATGATACATCACATTTGTCAACAGTAAATGCAAATGACACTTCAGCTTGGTCTGCAATGAGCCGTGATTATTTTAAAGGAAGTGCCATTCTTCCTTCGAGCACTTTGAAATCAAACTCTCAGTCAAACCTTGGTACAGTGCCCCTAGTCACAGAGGCCAATACAGCGTCTGTTATTTTAATGACAACTAAAAGTACTTTACAAAGTACATACAAGCAGTCCAGCATAGCTTCGATGATAAGTGTCTCTCTTGAAAGTGCAACGGGGTCTTCTTCAAGCATTGGTGGGAGTGCTATTCGCAACACTGGCGAACAACGTCCTGTGACAGAACCAACGAGTGAGCCTTCAGAGAATCAGGAAAGCGAATCGTCATATGAAGACAGTGATGAGACTGATCCCGCGGATGATTACCAAGACCAATCAGATGATGGGCCAGACAATGATGAGCCAACCAACAATAATCTGCAATCCTCAGGAGTGTTGCAGAATTTGGCCTCAATTCTATTGCCACACCCTGTAAGTTTGACAAGTGGTCAAGGAACGACATTAGGCCGAGGGTTTTTATCTACCACCGTTGTATCAAGTCAACTGTCGCTCAAGACATACACTTGGTCGACTTCAACACCATCGCTACCCAATGTCGGTCTCAGCACTAAGGGAAGAGAGATATCTACTGATATCTTAGTTACTTCCATATATAATACGACACCTCATGGGGCTCATGCAGCAAAGTCTACAATTGCGGGTGAAGCAGGTAATAATGTTACAAGAAACGTAGCGGATGGGACTCAAGACGTGGAAGGTCTACTTTTAGACAACGATCTTCAAGACGTTCCTCTAGATGATCATGAGGACATGGACCCACCTCCTAAAGACATTCCTGCTGAAGATCAAGATGAAGCTCATGAAGAAAGACGTGTACCTCCTGAGGAGCCGAATGAAGATGAGGAAGACATGAGTGAAGATGATATGACTGAAGATGATTTTGCGGATCCCGACGAACTGAAACCTGAGTATAAATCAATGGCCAAAATAGGAATAATTTTGGCAAGCACAGCTGCAGAAAAATTAAAGCCATTAGGCCACCAGTTTAATGATACCATAATTGACTGTTCTTATCGCGGCTTAGACTGCAAGTGAGTACTAAAGGATAAATGCACCTTTTTTAATAACTATTGCCTGTGTCACCTGCGCACACAGTCGAAGAATACTGATATGCGGAGGTACAGATATTTTCTCGAAACTGATATTCATGTTACTTTATTCTGCCTAATCGCCGTAATCTTGGGCAATCTTAGGCGATCTTGAGGGATCATGCGAATTTTTCTATACTTCATGTTGCGATCTTAGGCGATCTTGGGACCCAAAGTAGGCCTTCCTTTCTGCCTCTTTCCTACCTTTTTTTCTTTCAAACGTCCATCTTATAGTGTTCCCCGGGGGTATCCTCATATTTTATGTTGTATGATCGTCGGAGATAACGAATTGGACACAGCCTAATGATACCAAAGAGAGGTATTAGATACTCTCCAACCACATGTCAAATAAATTGATTTATTGGCAATGATTACGACCGAATAATCTGCAATAGCCTGCGTACCGGCTCTGTTTGCTTTCGAGAGGAGTCGTTTTTCGAAACAGTTTCCAGGTGCACACGAGATCGAGGCGCCCTCGCACTCGCCTTCGCCGAGCGTACTATCGTGCGCTCGGCTTCGGACCACGTTTTGCGTGGAAGATCTCGTAAACACCCGAGAGCCAGCTATGCTGGCTAAATAATCAAATGCTTTCCTGCGTTGAAGCGGTCTTGGGGTGGTAAAGATAGAAAAATAGACCTCTAATGCAAAGGAGCCACTAAAGATCGGTGTTTCTTGTTTGCAGGAAGAAACATAAAGATCATTGGAAGAGCTTCTGGCACTACAAATACGGCAATTGTTTCTCTTTCAATGTGGCAGATACCGGGGCATCCGTAAGATCAAACAAGCCAGGTCCTTTTGATGGTAAATTAATGTTTAATTCCTAAAACGTATGGATGGTGGAACAGGCAGATTTTGAAGAGGTGGCTCATAGAGATAATGTATAGCAAAGCTGAAAAATGTGTGGATAAGGTTACAGAATTAAACATTATATATGAAAATTCGTTAAAAAATGGGGGAGCTGAGCTGAGCCAAGCTCCGCCGATCGGATAATGAAACGTAATAACGTTCCCATCGCGGATGATTATGAAATTGATTTCCTACGAACTTTTGATTTCTTCGGCAGGATTAAGTATTAAGCTGAACATTGACCAGGCCAACTACGTAGATCAGTTAACGCAGGAAGCAGGCTTCAGAGTGCTAATTTCCCCCCAGGGTCCAATGCCTTTCCCCTTTGAAGAAGGAATCAGTGTAGCACCGGGATATTCTGCTAACATTGGTTTGAGAAAGGTAAAACTGGTTTTAGGTGTTTGATAAGGGTGGTTTAGAAACGGGACATGGTGACGTGGACGTGGACGTGGACGTGGGGTTTGGCGCACCTTGACGAATCTTAGGCCTACGGCAAACGTTGAACTTCAGTCGAACTTCTTCTGTCGAACTTTTCCTTTTTCAAAGGATGCCGCTTCATTAGACTTTATCATAGAAAATTGTTTTGGATTGGAATGGCGAGACTCTGGCACGACGTTTGCCATAGGCCTTAAGCCCTGTCAAAACTAGGACACATATAGCGCGCAAAATTGTAGCCGGACACATATTTCCTTCATGTTTTCCAATTTAGCGACGCGAGAAACATTGCTGCGCGCTACAAATTTTGTAGCCGGGACACAAAGAAATGTTTCTTTGCAAGAGAAGAAACATTTTGTGTTTCCGAGGCACACGCGTGCCATGTTTCCTAGTTTAGCCACTCTGAGAAACATGCAGGACACAAATGGGTGCGCGCTGCATGTGTCCTTGTTTAGCCGCTGTAGCTTTAAACTGTATGTTCTGTAGCTTCCACGTGCAGGCATTCGTGCGCGCAGACGACGTACACGGATGAACGAGAGGACAGACAGGAGGAGGGATGATGGATTTATTGGTGGTTCTTTTTTGCAGGTTGAGATCATTCGTGTTGATCCATTTAATAATAGAAGCTGCATGCCAAATGATGAGATGGAAGATGCCTTCAACCTTTACAGCGATTTTTTCAACTCAACTTATTCAAAGACGGTGAGTGCAAGATCTGCTTTATGCCTGTCCCGATGTACGGTCCACGCTACAACACTCAAGGTTTTCGAAAACGTTGTCGGCATAAGCAAAAGAAAACGCTCGAAATACACGGAGTGGATGTGTATCTACGCAAACGGAAGTTCATTTTACGATCATGTTGCGATCTTAGGACCTGGAGAAGGCCTTGGTTGAAACAACGCGCAAACCTGGGCGTTTGGGCGACGATCTTATGGCCCAGAGTTGGCCTTGTGTTTCACACGCGACACACGCGTGCGATGTTTCTTTATAACCACTCGATCTGGCAAATATGCAGGACACAAATGTGTCCTTAGTCTATTAACAGGAGTAGCTAGCTATATGCAAGTGCGTACTTCTGCATAAGATTTACCAAAGACATACGAAAAGAAAAGGAAAAGGTTAACATTCAGTGAGACACAATGAACGCACGCACTTTGTATTGTTCTCCTTTCTCAGGCGTGCAAGGAATCCTGCCTTGCCTATAATCAACTAAAATACTGCAAATGCATGGAGTTCAGATTCCCTGTCAAGCGTGGAATAAAAGTCTGCAACGTATTGAACAGCACTGTTGGTAAGAAACAATGCAAGTGATTTAGGTTAATCATTATATTACTGTGCGACTACGTCAACCGGGCCATTTTGTAAGAAGTCAGCCAATCAGAAAGCGAGTACAGAACAAAGGATATGGACTTCCTTGAGATCTCTGGCATCGAAATAACAAACATTATCTGGCACAGATAATGACATTTATCTCAGCACGTATCTTTTCATACTGTCAGTTGGTAGACAAGCTGGCGCGCGGGTTGTCAGTGGGAAAATACCAAGCAATTGTTTTAGCCAATCAGGCAGAGCACTCACGTGGTTCCATTCCTGTATGTATCGGCTGACTAGCATTTCAGTTAAGCTTATTCTTTGGAAGAACCAACGACAGCCTTCAACCAAAACTTCTTCAGTTCAAGGTTTTTTCAGGCGAGTATAGTCTCTCTTATTTGAGATGCTGTTTATCATGACATTATCTGGTTGCATGCTATTCACATGAACTTGTTTCTGTTTCGTCGTTCATGTTCCGTAGTTTCTTTACGTTTTCGTTATTGGGAATCAGAAATCCCCTACTCTCAGGAATTGCATTCTGCACGTTTAATTCATCTATTGTGGGTTTGTGTCCCCTTCAAGTCCCGACGATTTCAGGAAGCGTGCAGTCTTAGCGAGACAGCCACTTGATTCGAGCAATCGCTCTGCACTATGAGTTCACGGGGCGGCTGTTTGTGCCGCCAGTTTCGGGTACTTTCTTCCCTGTGTTTTTCGCCGCTTCATTTGTCTCGTTTGGTGCTTTGTGAGAGATTTGTTTTTCATTTCGTTCTCAAATAAATATTAGTTTCATCAGATTTGCTTAGCAAATACAAGAAATGTGCTGGAAGGCCATCAAGCGCATTTGAGCTTAAATTCTGTTGTATCAGGGACTGGGTAATCAGTAGACGATTGCATCAAATAGATCTTTCTATAATTTCTTTGAATATAAGATTTCATCTGTTTCTATAATCCTCATTCAATTTCATTTTGAATTGTAAATTCCGTGTCCTTGGTTTTTAGCCACGTGTAGATACGAGAAAATTTGATCTCGAAGGTTAAATGCGAGCGATCCGTTCTCTCGTTTGGTATTGAATTCCAAAAACAAACAAGAAGCTTTATTCCTTTAAACACCTTCTGAAGGCACGGTAGGATATACGAGATACATAAACAGATCATTATGAAACCTACAAAAAGTGTCTATGTATTTGGAGTTTGTGCAGTGCTAACGTAGCATGCGAGGGGCGGTGATTATGTGCACTCGTTCCGTGGACGCGATTTTGCCGGTTCCCCACTCCTGATTGTGTAATTGCCCGCCGTTTTAGTGCACTGTACTTTACGGTTTATGCCGTATCCTTGCGGGCCTGGGAGTTTTATTGCAGCCAGAACCCGTGTTGAGCGTGCAACCCGTCCACCGGCCTCCTTGAGTGGCCAACTGCGCTGGGTCTGGTGTTTTGCTTTTTGGGAACACGGCTTGTGTACACTTTATTCATTTATTGTACGCGTCTTCTGGTTAACACCGCCCTTGGCCTCTGCTCGACTCTGCTCGACTCTGCTCGACTCTGCTCGATATTGGCAGTGCGACTTGCCTATTCTAATCGTTAGCAATTAACTCGGGCTCAAGCGAATACACAATCGTCTTACTTCACTACTGATACAGCGTACTGAATTTTACATGCAGGGCTGCATCTAAGTTGGGATTTGCGGTTTAATAGTCTGTATCATGAATGGGGCGCACGGATGCAGATCGCTGCAATGATATAAATTTGATATTCACGAAGCAATCTGTTGTAATCTCTGACGTGCACAGTTTGGTGACATTTTGACGTGATAATGCTTTGCTTAATATTGTGTTTACAAATTCGACCGATTTCGTTTGACCCAATTTTAGGCCCTGTTCGACCTATTATCGAGGAATTTCATCTCTGCACGTCTATGCCTTCCATCGCCAGAATATGCTTAATCTCGTCAAACTCACAGCGGTCAGACACATTGGCTAGATCGATTTCCTAAGTAGGAAGCTATTCGACATTACGTGATTCCCCGGTAAACGATCAGGTTTAATTTCAACAGCTTTTCGAAACTCATTCAGTAATAAATTGTATGTCGCCTACGGGAATTTTACATGTTTAATTTCAACAGTTTTTCGAAACTCATTCAGTAATAAATTGTATGTCGCCTACGGGAATTTTACATGACCTCTGGCTCTGCTCTATGTAAATTTTGGTGCTCGTAAATGGCATTTTTCATTATTTTGTTTGGTCTCGCGGGTTTTTGGAGCACTAGAGTGAACTTCCTAGACCATCGAGCCGGATTTCATTTACATGCGGTTGGTATACACAAACGTTATCGCAGTCTGCGAGGGGCGGTACTTGCGTTTGGCGCTCTAGACACCATTATTAGTCCGCGCTCCTTAATGAACCATGAGCTGGGTGCCAGCTCAATATTTATATGCAGGCCTGCAGTACTGGGTGCCAGTACATTACTGGAGCTGGGTGCCAGCTCGATATTTTATATGCAGGCCTGCAGTACTGGGTGCCAGTACATTACTGGAGCTGGGTGCCAGCTCGATATTTCTATTTGCCAACAGAACCCGTATAGCGTGCAACCCGACAACCGGCTTCCTTGCGTAGCCAACTGCGCTGGGTTTCTTGTTGCGCCTTTATATCTAGAGCGCGGGCCTGTCTGTCAGTTTTGTGTGTGTGTGTGTGTCTATGCGCGGGCATTTGTCGCCCCTTGCCCCCTGCCAATGTGTTTCCATCAGATATGTTTTAAATTTTTATTTATTTAATTTTGTGTTGTTGTTGTTTGCTTATTAATAACACATTGGTTCTGGATCTTAGACTGTTTAGAACGCATCACTGGAAATAAATTTATTTGGCTCCTATATGAGCATCAGGCATTCTCTTAGCATGTTCTCCAAATTTGGGTGAATTTCAGGCTCAACGTCCTTATAAAAAAGGTTCTTCATAAAAAAAAAGTGTACGTTTTTCGAGTATTTTCCCGCCCGGGAACGGATGTCAGTGCCATTAACAGAAATACAATCATAACAATCATACATAGATAAAAACCTGGAAGTTGTTAGGAAAAATTCATTAGGAGTTGAAGAATGCATTTTATTAGAAGACTTAGCACGGCACTGTCACTTCTAGAACACCTAAAGGTTGCCAGCGAGTCGTTGATTTCTTCTGCTTCATGGGCAACTCTATTATACTGTTATAAAGTATTGGGGCATTATATAGTATGTCGCATTTTATTACTCATAATTTTCCTGTCATTATTTTGTTCAAGTTACATCGTAAACTCCAACAGGCCAGTAGATGGCCCCACCACACCTCCTGGGATTTACAGTACACAACCCGCTGGCTAGTGCTCGGGAGGATCCGAACCGACAACATGCAGAACAGAGTGTACACCAGTGCGGGCAATCACCTCCACTGTGAGAGATCAAGTCTGCGGTCCTTTCCCGGTCCAAATGGCTGCTGAGACAGGCTCTTTATTCAGTTTGTATACAGTGCTGCTGGCTCTGACCCGGCTCTGACCTATCTTATGACGACCTATCTACTAATCAAGTCCAGACGGGCGCCTCTTCGGTTATCGCCACGAACGCAACTGTGAACATTTCGAGGGGCGGGTTAGGCTACGAACAACAGATAGCCCTTGTAAGGGCAGGACATTCTATTTCTATTTCAACTTGGTTGTGTCGACACACCTACCGCATTATGCAAAGGAAGCTCAATGTTTTTCCAGCGATACTGGAGATTTCAATCTCAATTATCTTACCTTTTGAAAGCCGCGAAGATCACTTGACATAACATTAAATGCTGACCTCCCGCGGGTCGTTTCCCGCGCACCGGAAGTGCGCCTCAAGCTTCATTTGTCTTCACGGGTAGCATCAAAGTCACAGTCTTTAATTTACATTTAAAGACAAACACTGATCTGCATTTCCTTTCCGCATTTAATCACCATATCGTCGTAGCTACAAACGAATTTCCCAATACCGTTTATCCTGTCGGGGGATCTGGTGTGCCTTGGTCCCGACCCAGGTTTCCTATGACTGATTTTCCCAAAGGGTTTTTTCTACTATAGGTTTTTCCTGGCCTCCCTGGCACTCCAGTAATAGTATCGGTGTCTGTAATGTTTTCAAGTCAGACTTGCTAAAGCGGATCCTCTCGTCTAGGCAAGGCAGTTCTCAACTATTTCACAATTCTTGGACTGTGACACTTCATTGCTGGCAATGTTTTCAAATCGCTTTTCCAGGCCTGTCATCACAAAGGGCAGTCATGGGCTGCTTTGCTGACGTCAGTCCTTAATCACTAACACCTAGTGCGTTCGAGTTATCAGCTATATTTTGACGACAACATATAATGAAGAAAGCAACTGAAGGGTGGGCAGTCATGGGCTGTACTCGGAGGTTGCGTGTCTCGGTCGAGCTCTCTCTCTGCGCCTGGGTGGGGTGGCCACAGATCTGTGGCTTGTGGCGGTTTTTTCTTCCCCACCTTTTGCTGAAGTGATTCAGTTAGTACTGTAATCCAATTTACATAATTTACGAGTTGAAAAATAAACGTCACATCTAGTGGCCGAAAAATCCCAACCGTGCGAGTACGTGTTTTGGTCTTCCTCCCTCCAGCAAAACGTAGCACGGCGCATAGCAGAGCTCGCACCTTCCGCTTTTCCATATATCTTGCTGAGAGAAGTGCTGAGATAAAACAAACATTATCTGGCACAGATAATGACATTTATCTCAGCACGTATCTTTTCATACTGTCAGTTGGTAGACAAGCTGGCGCGCGGGTTGTCAGTGGGAAAATACCAAGCAATTGTTTTAGCCAATCAAGGCAGAGCACTCACGTGGTTCCATTCCTGTATGTATCGGCTGACTAGCATTTCAGTTAAGCTTATTCTTTGGAAGAACCAACGACAGCCTTCAACCAAAACTTCTTCAGTTCAAGGTTTTTTCCCACCGCCTCCCCAACTCCAGCCCACTTGCATTGATTGCATTGACCTTATCTTGTCAACATTGTTTCGAAGCGAGTCCGCGAGGTTGAGTATAGTATATATTTGTATAGTCTAGATAATGTGGGTTGCGGTTTTTTCTTCCCCACCTTTTGCTGAAGTGATTCAGTTAGTACTGTAATCCAATTTACATAATTTACGAGTTGAAAAATAAACGTCACATCTAGTGGCCGAAAAATCCCAACCGTGCGAGTACGTGTTTTGGTCTTCCTCCCTCCAGCAAAACGTAGCACGGCGCATAGCAGAGCTCGCACCTTCCGCTTTTCCATATATCTTGCTGAGAGAAGTGCTGAGATAAATTAGCTTTTTTCTGAAAATTGTGAAAATTATGAGCAGAAATCACTTCCAAACACTTAATTACTCATCGCCAAACGTAGTTCAGGTATAAAATTTCCTTAAAATGGTTTGATTCTCTGAATGACAAACTTTTTAGGGGATGGCCCGGTTGACGTAGTCGCACAGTAAGAGGTCAAGCAGCAAAAATACGAAGCTTCTTCTGCTTTGACTCATTATCGATTTGTATTTTCAGTGATCGAGAATTATAAAAAACAAACAGACCTAAGCTTCCGGCAGATCCAAAGTTGTTCAAGAGATGCACAAAAATGATTCCTCAAAAATGCTTGAAGATAGCATCTGCAGTCGCTTTGCTTTGCACAGCGTAGTCAGCATTTCAACTGTTTATGTTCGGGGCCCGCGTTTATCATAGTTCCGAAAATGTTTATTTTAGGCATTATAGACTTTTGGAGTGGTCGAACATTACATAATCATCATCGTCATTCCTTCCCACTTGGTTTTGGGAAGTTTTTTCTTTTCATCGCAATTCGCCTAATATGCTTTGTTGGGCATCAATCTATTCTGTTTCAAAATCTTACCCGGGTTTATATCTCTGCTTATAAACCTGTTTTTGAAGCTCAAAATAATTTATAGGCAGTTGGGCTGGTGTCAATAGTCATCCCGAAGTAGTATGTATTAGTAGTATACTGTACTAGAAACTATCTTCCAATCAAAGAGTCTTGCTGATCTGAGAAGTTGATAAATTCCTAGAACGTTTTTTTTTTTCCAGTCAAGTGTCTCAATAAAGTGCAAAAGAAATTCAGGGAAAACACACTCAATTGTTCAATGGAATGCCCGTCGCCATGCCTGTAAGTAAACCATTAAATTCGTTCAAAAGATTATTTCATAACAATTGAGTCGACAGTGCAACATTCCGAGACATCCTGTTGTATTTCAGGGAAGAATATTTCCAACTTTCTACATCTCTATCTGCATGGCCGTCAGAAAACTATGAGGTGGGTGTTGTTCCCTCAAGGGGCGGAGAAAAATGTGCTCTATAAAGCCTGCTTTTCACTAGTGAAGTAAGCGGAGAGAGACAAGGAGACGGAGACGTAAGGTACGCTTGCGTTCGTGTGAAAATCGAAGATCGGAGACGGAGAAGGGGACGTAAGCGTGAAGGAAGCGGAACGGAAGGTTTCCTTTTTCTTACGTCTCCGCTTACGCTTACGTCGCTACTGTCACGACCGATTTTCACACGAACGTAAGCTCTTACGTCTCCTCATGTAGCATTCCCTAAAATGTCCCTCAGTTATGAGGAGCACTATTTCCTCATATCATTACACGTTGTCTTTAATGTGTTTTCCTTTATCTTAAAGTCCTATTTGGTTCGAGACCTGACGAAGCTGGCGGGAATCGGAAAAGAAGCAGACGTCAGGTAAATGATTTTTTGTAGAAACGTGAAATATGGAATTTTTAAAGCTGGTGTATCTTAGTCATACTTAGTCCACCCCAGCCCACGCACTGGGAGACATGATGGGAAGTCCGATTCAAGAACTGAACTGGAACACAGGCGCAGCTGTGGAAGAAACTAGAGGGTTAAGAACCCGGGGAGTTCTTCCTACATTCGCGTGGTACGGATGACCGTCATATTTTTATGGGTACCGGTATTTGTTAGGGTCTATCGAAGCAAAATCGGGCGAAAACAAAAGAACGTTTTCTTTAGGGTGCCGGTTATATCGTCAAACATTGCCTTGAAATTGTAGTATACTGCAATTAAGGATTTCGATTGATCCTAGAAAAATGGCATTGATAGAAAAACGTTCAAGCAGTTCTGTGTCCATAGGTATATTTAAGCTATAGGTATATTTAAGCCGGCTTTTCACTAGTGAAATAAGCGGAGACGGAGACGTATAAGAGCTTACGTTTGTGTGAAAATCGGTCGTGACAGTAGCGGAGACGAAGAAAAAGGAAACCTTCCGTTCTGCTTCCTTCATGCTTACGTCTCCTTCTCCGCTCTTTGATTTTCACACGAACGCAAGCGTCCTACGTTTCCGTCTCCTCCTCCGTCTCCGCTTACTTCTCTAGTGAAAAGCCGGCTTTAGCGGGTTCTTCTACAGATTTCCGAGGGTCAACGCTACCATTTTATCCTCGAAGAATTCCCTAGGTGCTAAGACGCCGTTACTGAGCCTGCTTCGGGGCAAGAGGGTTCTTCCATGAATTGGCTGATTGCATTTTTAAACCGCACCGGGGGGGTTGAGGACCTATGGAAAATTTTCCAGGGGGGTTGTATTGGACTCTGGAAATTCCACGGGAGGGTGTGTGTCTTGAGACTGGAAATTCCAAGGGGGAGGGGTAAAAAAGGCGACTTTCCAGGGGTATTTTATCCAAAAATAGATTTTCCAGGGGTATTTTGCCGGAAAAAATGGAAATTCCAGGGGAGGGGGTTCTTTATGAGGTTGGAAATTCCAGGGGAGGAGGTCTGTTTCACGAGTGGAAATTCCAGGGGAGGGGGTCTTTTTAAGGGAGGTCCTCAACCCCCCTGTGCAGTTTAAAAATGCAATCAGCCATTGTTATGGAATGCTCTTCACAGAAAATCTAAAGCTACCAAGTCCTTTAAATGTGACTCTACACTCGAGACTAGCTGTTTAAACGAACCCGTTAAAAACCTAAAAAAACTCGTTAGTTCGATAGTGAAGTACCATTGTTGAATGGTTTGTTCAAACCTCTTCTTCAGGAGCAATATCCTGCGCGTGCGTATATTCTATGAGGAATTCAACTACGAAGTGATTACAGAGACTGTTTCTTATGAAGTAAGTAAACAGTTCATTGTGTACGTATTCTGACTACTAATGTATTTGCCTCAACAAAACCACGCCCGTGGAAAATACACTTGACTGCCGCTTTTTTATTCAATTTATAGCTGGTGGATTTTGTTTCCGATATCGGCGGACAACTTGGGCTTTGGTTGGGAGTATCGGTCCTGACAGGCGCAGAAGTCATCGAGCTCCTTCTACTGTTGTTCTACCAGCTCTTCATTCCTCCCAAGAAACAAGAGAAGAAAGGAACCGACGCCGAACGCGGGCAACGCCCCACTAACGATGCAAACCGCTTAGGTTTAATTCCGATGGAAAGATAAAGTTTAATAATTACGATCCGACCTTTAGCCCTTCTGCAGCACTACACGAGAAAGCATTCAAAAATGGAAATATGTCGACCAAGCAAGGTATGTTTCCACCTGCGGGAAACATTAAATACAATCCGGTCTTTATGGATTCAGTTCCTTAGCGTTTGTTCCAGGGACCTAAAATCGTTACTTTTTGGTTCAAGTTCGAGTGCGATCCACTTATCTGCTCCATGAAACTACCAGCACCAAACGCAAGTAAAGAGTGTAAACAAAAGGAAAGTGGCTGTGTCACGGTCATTTGAATAAATTTGTAAATACAGCTCTAAATTTGTATGTAATCATCCCCAAATCACTTATATCACTTGGTATTAGCCTTATGTAGACACGTTTTAGCGACAAGACTGCCGATTTACAAGCAAATTTTGATGTAAACTCAACTTTGCAAACTTGTCATCCTGACAAGATTTCAAAAACTAAACTCATTGTTGCAATCCGTTTCCATCCGCTCTGTAATAGGTCCATGAAGCCTACAATCATGATCGATTTGTAGTTAGGGGTGGACCATTAGAAATTGGGGGAGGGGGGGGGGGCAATTTTTTTGTGCATGAATTTTTTTTTCAGGGATCAGGTTGTGCAAGAATTTTTTTTCGGAATTTATATCATGTTTTTTACTAGCTCTCTGCAAGATTTTTTTTTTGGAAGGATTGGCCTTGCTCGAATTTTTTTTTTGGGAATTGCCACCCCCCCTCCCCCAATTTCTAATGGTCCACCCCTTAAAGGGCTATTTAACAAAGCTCAACTAGTATTTTGGCTATCCATCAGTTACTTGTATGTTTTTTACATCAACAAAAGTGTGCTAAAATCATGACACCGCTCCTTTTATGGCGATTCTGTCATGAAAAGATAAATGCATGCTATTAGTACAGTGCTCTATAGTGCAAAGCAACTTTAAAAACATTCTAGGGAGCATTTGAGCATGAATTTCTTAAATAAAGTAGATTTATATTGCCTTACTTGCAATTATTTCGGTTTTTTTTAATAACTTCTTTAATGTTTGAAACGGGGTCATGGGGGCGGTGTTATGTCGGTTGTCAGGTAAAATTTCTATATTTGTCGGTTCTCAGTGAATTTTTTTTTGCTTTTGTCGACTGTTGGTTATTTTAACAGTAATAGTATAATTTGCCTGTCCTTTTCGCTAAAATTTCCACGCCAATGCGAATTCAGCATATTTACGTGAAGACTTCAGGGAAAAAAAGGACCATACTTCCAGACAAAGAGCTGAAGCATCGTATGGCGACCGTACGGTTCTTACGCCCACGCCAGAGATTTCGGCCCTGACAGTCGCTATCCTGATGTTGAATTGCTCAGTAGCTAGATACCTTTGGGTGAGAGTACGCCCGGCCACCAGACCATATAAGGACGCCCCTTGTGAACAATCAACATTAATAATGCATCACCAACATATTTATAGGTCTGACGAGTGTGTGAAAGATCCATGTGGGACACGTTGGTTTTTAAAATTAAATCATTATCTAATGGCAATGCAGAAAACTATTTCACAGTTGCCGTTTGACACGTTTTACTATTCATCATAATCCAATACGCATTATAATGACACGAGATGGTGTTTCGTTTTTTAAATGTTTCGTTGCGCATGCGCATACACGTCATTTCATCATTTATTTCAATTTATTTTGTGAACTGACGACCATTGATCCCCCTGGGAGGCGAGAGCGGATGCTCAGCTTTAATGATGTCCATTTTTATTCGAATATATTTCTATGGTGTTTGTGTGCGATCTTTTCGTTCTGTCATTGGATTGGATGCCATTGGATGAACATCACACTTGCACTAAAGATTTTCACTTAAAATAGTTTCAAAATTTTTGTTAAGTCTGGGATTAAATGAATTCACTGGTCAATGCTTGGCAAAAAAATTGTAAGTCAGTGTTTACATGGCTTAAAGGCAGATACGCTCGTGCTGCTTAAAGGCCCGTTCACACTTGCGATTTTTGCTGCAATTTTTGTCACGTGAGTCGCGGCGATTTTTCTCGCACGTACGCGTCAACGCAAAATCTCACTAATGTAAACTAAGGCGGTGATTACATGAGACCGGTACGAACTCAGAGCGATCTGAGTTCATACCGGTCTCATGTAATCACCACCTTTTTGATCTTGTTTACGCGAGACCGGTACGGATGCGAAAGTCGTTCGTGTCGGGTCAGCAACCGGAATGAACTCGTGCCGGTAAGGACTTTTTCCAGACCGGCCTCATGTAAACGCATATAAAGAAATGTATGAGAGCCGTCTCATGTAATCACCGCCTAAGTGCAACTCGGCGCGACCGCAATTTTTGTCGCGTGGTGTCGCGGAGATTTCAAACATGTCCGAAACTTTCTGCAACTTGATGCGATTTGCATCTAGTTTACACTAGAGAGTTGGAATTGCAACTCGCGCGTAAACCGGCCTTAACACTCGGTTGAATAATGTTCAATAATGTCGAACCGTTCATTATTCATGAAAAGATTGAAATTAAAAATCACGGTTTACTTCCATGTCAAAAGCTCATGATTAAAAAGTGCAGTCTGTTGACTCATTGGCTCAACTAATTTAAAAATTGTTGATCACCAACTGAACAACGCTAATAATTTCCCGCCGAAAAGAAGAAATTAGATCATGAATGCTGAACTGAAAATGTGGAATATTTCATCCATTTCTGGAATGCTAATTATTCGTGCAATCTTCTTGTCTGCTTGCCTATCATTTCATTTATTGCTGTTCATTATTTTTCAATATGAGTAGACTTCGTGAAATTAGTACGGCCAAGTTATTAGAAACTGGTCGAGAACGCAGAAGCGGGCGCTCCCTAAAATGCTTAAACCAGAACAAATCAGACGCAAAATCTATGACCAACCGCGGTTTCCATATGTGCTTCAAATCCCTTCCCTTCGGTCTTTGAAAGAAATGATTTTGCATATTATCCTGGGGAGAAATGGCATTCAACCTCCACTGGAACAGCATTAAAATGAATCCAGTTAATTGTTGGGTAGAAACAAGGTTATTATATCAGATGCTACCAGCTGCAACAGAGGCGAGGGCATTGACTTCGGTTAGGAATTAACTTTACTCGAAAACTTCCATACCATACTTCCATACCTTGGGCGAAACGAAACATATTTTTCAGGAATTTAAACGGTGCATTAGCTACAACCAGACACCGGTTATTATTCATGATGTACTGTATGTCCCACCTTGAGGGTGCCAGGAAAGAATATCGTTAGAAGTTCCATCATTTTGAATATCTCCTGAATACATAGAAAAGCAGGTAAGTAAATCCATCATGCACTTATGCGGCGCACAATGGATAGTTATTGGTGAGGAATTTGTTAGGCCAGTCATATTGAATTTTATCGCCCTGGGCTCTAAGAATTATTTTTTGTTTTGTTTCGATTTGTGTTATAGGGATGCAACGAGAAACAGGCCGGAAAGTTTCATTTAAATGCTTAAGTTTCCCCTGAAATGGTTATAGAACAGGTCCTAAAGTTAAAGACCTACGGCAAACGACGCGCCAGAGTCGCGCCGTTCCAATACAAAACAACAGAACGTTTTCTATTATAAAGTATAATGAAGCGGAATGGTTCGACAGAAGTTCGAGTGCCTGAAGTTCGACGATTTCCATAGTCCTAATTTATATTTTTTTCCAAAAAAAGATGTCATTTCCCATGCGAAATCGAACAAAGGGGTTCGTTAATCATTTAAAGCTCCAGAAAACATTGGCCAAGGAAATCGATTTGGTTTGACGCCATCTGTCCATATCATACAACATCCCCCAGCTATAGAACAAATTCGTTTCTATTTGAGAATCTCACTTTCTGCATGATCAATAAATGCATACCCCATATGACTGCCGGACGAGGGTCCTCTTAGAGGGAATAAGACATAATGAGCATAATGTTATTTATCTTTTCCTCGAGGACACGGTAACGATTTATGCGTTCTGATTGCTTCTAGAGACTGCGCGTGGGGTCAATATTTTCCTATCTCTGACCTGCAGGTCACGGTGACCGTTCGCGCGCCCTTTTTTTCATAAAATGTGACGTGACGAGAAAACTAAGGCCTCAGGTAACATTTTCCAGCCTTCGGTCACGTCAGTTTTATCCCATACGGACCTCCCGGCCGGTAAATGACATATATATATTTAAGCCAAGCTATTTCTTTCGCGATGAGCTTCCCGGACCACTATGGGACTGCTCTACTGAAAATAAACATTTTCACAAAATGTTGAAACAGGTGCAAGAAGACGGAAAAATGAACTTAGACGGCACATCCACCGCGGACAAAAAAGGCAAACTTATAAAAGAGTTTTGTGAATATACTAGCTTCGGTGGGTTGGGCAGAGTTGTCGGAGCAAAGCAGCTTGCTCATAAAGTTGCCTGGCTTCTGCTGTTTTTGGGGGCCTTCGTATATGCTGGTGCTCAACTTCACGTCTTGTACACTAAACATCAGAGCAGACCGATACAAACAAAGATTAAGATAATGACTGAAAAGGTGAGTATAGTTAACGTCGAATAGTCTTGTCTCTTCGGGTTGACACAGTTAATCGAAGGGAATTTCTATGAGCGCTAATTTTGCAAATTGTCCGAGCACCCTACAACGGTTACCCTGGTTCCAGAGCCTCGAATGTCTTCGAGGCTCTGGAACCAGGGTATACAACGGTTGGCTTTTAGAAAAGGACGTAGTGTAGAGGGCGTGGTCGTAAGGTTGCGCACGCATTGACGAAACTTTATCATTCTCGTACCCAGAGCTCCCCGGCTCGTCACTTCGCAGGGGAGGCTCTGGTGGCGGCCATTTGAGGGCCGTCGCTGATTGGCTGATTTTGAGCGTTGGAGCATGCGCAGAAAGGTCTTTCTCTCTGCGGCTCTGTATTAAATCTCGCGCATGCGTTAGTGGCTGTCACCAGAGCCTCCCCCGCGAGGAAACGAGCCGGGGAGCTCTGGGTTTGAGAATGCAACTTTATAGGTCTGTAGTTTCCGCGCGCAGGCATTTCTGGGTACACGCGCATGGCTTCGTCCTGAACGCACGCGTCCACATCCTAATTAAAGTTGATTTTAAAATCTCCCTAATATGATATGAGCGCGTTTCGTACATTACAACAATTCTATATACTAATTACGATTTTGAGACGGCAATTCCACAAAATATTGACGGCTAGTTGGGAGAAAATATGTTCACGTATTGGGCGGAGTCGCGCAGCGACGGAGCCCAATACGTGAAAATATTTTCTTCCAACACCGTCAATATTTTGTGGAATTGCCGTCTCAAAATCGTAATTAATATTGTATCGCGATTCTTGAAGATTTTCTGGAGGAAATGGCAAGAAATAGTGCTATTTATTGTCGATTGAAATTTCAATTCTCATTACATTTACGCACGATCTCACGCAATCACATGGGCTTTTCGCACGAGCTCGAGCATTTTCTGTTTACATTTTTCCATCTTTTTCGGCGAAAAAAATCTCTTTCTGCCATAAAATATTGCTAGAAATATAGCTAAACGTTATTTCTAACTATTGACAATGAAATGAAACATAAATTCGTGCGAAAAAAGTTGAATTTTGCTAGCTCTTTTTGAGCCGTCAATACCACAAAATATTGACGGCTCACAACAACACAGAGTGGCAGGGTGAATCGCGATACTACCAAAAATATAAAATATTTACTCTCTTTTAGACACTTCCTTTCCCGACGGTGACATTCTGCAATTTCAATGCAGTGCGAAAGTCGAAGATTTCGGAATTACCTACTTCAATCAAACACATGTTGACTGGCTTTACACATCCACGTAAGTGTCCTCTACAACTTTAGCCTACCTGTTGGCGTTGGAGTGTTTTTTTTGGGGGAGAAAACCCGGAGTTCGCCTCGAGTTCGCCATCTTGGCCGCCATTTTGGAAAACGGGACGCGGGACAACGGGGCGAGCGTTGACAAAGTGGCGACCCCCCTACCCTTCGTATTTTTTTGGTTTGTCCCCAGGCCGCGCGACCAAAATATCCAAGATAGCGCCCGGCGATCTGAAACACACGCCTAAATCGAGGAATGCTCACTGGCACTTAGAATTTTTTTCTAAACAAGCGCTCACCTACAGAAGTGAAAAAAGTATGAAAATCATCAGGGTTCGAACCTGTAACTTTCCAGTCTCTATACCCTAACCCTAATCCACTACGCTACCAGTGAATTCGCTGGTTCGGACAGCTCGTTTTATTGATTACGTACCTTAATAGTATTAATCTTTAATAGAACGAGGCATATACTATAAAAATATACTAAAACGATGTATTAACCCTTATCCTGACTAGTAGTCTTGATAGTTCAGATATTTTGAATGTTTTTAGGTCAATTTGAAGTAATATTGTCAAAAATATCGTTAAATTATTCATGGTGAGCATTCCTCCATTTAGAATGACGGATCTGAAATTCGGCTTTCTCCGCGGAAAAAAACACCATATACATCGCCTTCAAACAGGCTACTACAATGTCCGAATGACTGTTTCAAAATGAAGGATCTCATCAAACTCCTCGAGCGTCTTAGGGATGGACCATTTAAAAAAAGCCTATTTTTTGCGGGGCCATAGTTGGTCCACTCCAAGGTTTAGGCTAGACACCTATTTTATAAAATAGGAAAGGTTCGGTTAACTTTGCATGCTCCTTGCAGGAATTTTTCTGTTCTCGGGTCTTGAAGTATTATTGTGTGTTAGGGAAGTCAATTTATTAAGTGAATCCTTAGGAATAATTTTCTGTCCTCTGTGCTTGAATCTGACCTGTCTTTCTCCAAAGCCAAAGACCAAAGGGGTTAAAGGGTAGTTCCATCCTCCTATGCTCCATTGTCACCCACTTTTCCTCCCCATTCCCTCTCCTCATGCATCCAATAGAGTCCTAAAGTGTGACGTCACAAATTTGAAAAATTTCGAATTTCAGATTTTAATTCCCGGATAATGAAAGACCAACTTCGAAGAACGTTGCATGCAAAAAATGAGGTGAATCGGTTGAAACGCGACCGAGCTATGGCCCGATGAATACATAATTTTCTTTAACAAATCACTGTATTTTGGACTCAGTTCATAACTTTATGAACTGAACCAAAAATACAGTGATTTGTTAAAGAAAATTATGTATTCACTGGGCAATATCTCGGTCGCGTTTCAGCCGATTCACCTCATTTTTGGTGTGTAGCTTTCAATCGATATGCCCTTTCGAAATCAAGGAACAAATATTGCTAAATCGAAAATTTTGTTTTTGTGACGTCATCACTTTAGGACTCTATGACATCCTGAAATTGACCCTGGCAAAGTTCATTTTGGAACGTGCGGGGTCTGACTAGTGTAGACACTAACATTGTCATTAACGCACAGAACAGCCGTTCGGCCGTTATTCGGTTATCCGTTACTCGGATACCGTAAAATTCTGTAAATAAGACCCGGCGCTTATATTTTTCACAAGACCTTTTGGACTTCTTTGGAAAGGGCTTTTATACGGGGGCTTATTATCGGAGGCCTTTTTGCGTCTGCACAAAACAGACTTTATCAAGAACACAACTTCAAAGTTTGAAACTTTGACGTGAAGTGGGCGGGGGGCTTAAAAACGAGGGCGCATTGTCAGAATTTTACGGTACACTATGACTCTTACGGAAGCACGTTTTTGCAGATAAGACCTACGAAGATCTATGGGATAAGTATGGGACATACGGATGGGGTAAGGAGCCTGAGGAACTAGAAACACTTGAGCAGGAGCCCTGGGATCAGTCATCCGTCAATAATAATGTACAGTCTTCGGTGCTAACTAATCAGACTGTAGCGGCATTGTTGCCCTCTGGACATTTTACCTTGAATACAACACCGACGTTTGAAAGGTCTGTACCCGGCTATCAATCTGTCAACAGGAAGTCTGCGTATAAAAGTGAGTCATCCATTCTCCTGAACAGCTATACTGATACATCAATCGAGAACTATCTACAGTCCACAGAAGTGCCGCCGGAGCAGGCTTCAATATTGTCATTTCGTCATGAAACTTCTAACAGAGTAGCAACAACTACTGGATACCGCTTCTCAAATACCAATGCGCCTGAATTTTCAGCCATTTCAGCTCAACGCACTAGTTCAACACTAGACGCATCCTTCCGTATACAACAAAGCACACAGCCCACAGCGGAGTCAGTGAATAGTTCAACAGTGAAGATACAGCCTACAACATTTGGCGAAGCACCAAGTCATCGTACCCCTGCAGACCCCACTCCAAAATGGCAAGAAGCTGAACCTCTTGAAGATCTTGATGAAGAAGATACACCTGCGACTTCGTATGAGGATTCAATTGACCCACGTTATCTGAAATCAGAATACAAGTCTATGTACGGGATAGGAATAGCTTTTGCAAGCACACCAAAGAAAAACTGAAGAACATAAGTCATCAGTTTAATGATACTGTAATTGAGTGTTCTTTCCGCGGCTTAGACTGCAAGTAAGTATGCGACGTGTTTGCATTATTATCGGGTTTGAGATGAGTCAAAAGTAAACACGTACCTATTGGCTGTGCTTTATGAAGTCAGCCAATCAGAATCCGTAAAAAAGAAACACAGCCTGATTCGTAGCGGATGAGAATCAGGATACTCCCCACAGGGTACCCGACTAACCTTGCTTAGGTCATGACAAGAGTGACGTTTATCAGACGCGGAGGTAGGAAGTGATAAACGTATCCTACCGTGGCGGATGAGAAACAGGCTACTCTCCACAGGGTACCCGGCTAACCTTGCTTAGGCCATGATAAGCGTGACGTTGATCAGACGTGAAGGTAGGAAGTGCCAACGAACTCTACCGTAGCGGATGAGAATCAAGCTACTCTCATCACAGGGTACCCGACTATCCTTGCTTAGGCCATGATAAGCGTGACGTTGATCAGATATGGCGTATAACAATCGTCCACAAAAAGTTTGTATATCCCCTCTCCTTAGTGATTCCCCCTCATTTTCAGTCTCTTGATTTTGCTATACAGAGACCGGCATGAAGAATTTTGGAACAGCTTCTGGCACTACGGCTATGGCAGTTGTTTCTCTTTTAATGCGGCACAAGGTTCAGCTCCCGTGAGATCCAGCAAACCGGGACCTCTCGAAGGTATCAGATGCATGTCTTTCCACAATTCAAATAATTGCTTTAATAGTTACAATAATATGTGCAAAAATGGCGTTCACTCCCCTCTCCTCTCTTCCTAAAAAAAGGAACGCCCGCCCTCTAAATGCTATGCCACTCGGGTGTGTATTTATTCTGTAATGCAAATGTTATCAATACGCGGTAATATCGAACAAACACGAGAAGTTAGACTTGACTCGCTAATAAATCGAAGTTCCCATCTAAGACGTGTGTCAAAGTGAACGTCTTAATTTTTGTAAGACTAAACCTTTCTCTTCCCGATGCTGACGTATAAAAGAAAAGCATCTAAAGAAAATTTCTCCAAAAACTGTCGTCTTACCGACGTCGCAAAAATTCCTCAGAAGGAAATCCCCATACCTTATTTCGTAGGTTGGTAAGTATCTTTCTTCGTATGTTAGAGAATATAACAGACAAACTTGTAGATATTCGAGAAACATCATTCTCTGGGTCGCCATTTGTTCCTCAGCCAAAGGGCCTGGGTCGAGATTTTATAGAAAACACAGGCAGCCCGCGTGGTTTTATAAAAACACAGCACTTTCTCGTTATGAATCTTTTTGCGCCCACTAAATTTCTGTCGCAGGATTGAATGTTAAGCTGAACGCTGACCAAGACAACTACGTGGATCAGCTAACTCAGGAGGCAGGCTTCAGAATTCTGATTTCCCCTCGAGGACCAATGCCTTTTCCTTTTGAAGAGGGAATCAGCGTTGCACCGGGGTATTCTGCAAACATTGGAGTGAGGAAGGTAGTCTTGCCTGTTAGGATTCCCTTGCCTTCGTACTTATTTTGTTGAAGAATAACACTCGAGGAAAGGCTGGTACTACGCGAAAAATCTTAACAGGACAGTGGCATGATAGAGTCCAAACTGAAAGTCAATAGCAACCGTGGATTGGGTCTCGTCAACACGGCGAAGTCAAAGCAGAGCGGTTAGTTGACCGCCTACTAGAGCAAATGGTTATGACACAACCAGAAGGGGGGTCGCGCCTCGCATGGGACTTGAGCCCGTTTGCGCGTCCCCTATTGGACATTACATTTCCCTTGTAAATATTTTTTTTATGTGATATTTAAATTTGTGATTATTTGATTCTGTCCAATAAAGTGAAAAAAAAAGGACTCAAGTTTAAGATAGTCACCGACCGCATAAGGTCACATGCAAAGCGTGTGACTCTCAAAACAGATAGTGAAGAATCTCAAGTATCATGCCACTGCCCTGATAAGCAAAAACAAAGAAAAATTTGGACTCGATCATAAGTTTGGACTCTATCATGTAACTGTCCTGTTAATATTTTGCGCGTAGTATCAGCCTTTCCTCGTATTGTTCTTCGTCGTTTTCAACGCTGATTAGTCTTTCAGGTCCTACACGTTCAGCAGTATATCGTCCACGGTCATTCATTTTATTTCTATATATTTTATTGACTGACTTGTTGATGACTTGACTATGAGCGGAAATGGGTTAAAGTATTGTCTGTTGCGGCAAGTCTCCTTTGCGAACGAATTTCATATCGAAAAACCTGAACAAGACCGTCGTTTTTTGGTCAAAACCAAATTTGGAAGCATTTGCCTTATTTGGAAGTGACGGTAGATCCCCTTGATTCTATATTAGATCGAGCTTAGTAGCCCGGCCAGATCTATTTTGAGCATGCACAGGGAACCCACGCGGCTCGACCCAGTCCCCTTACAAGCATTTGGCAAAACGACAGCTTATTTTCAATATGTTTACAAATACTTCGGAATGAGTCACTTCAAAGCGATCGTCTGCGTTTTTTTTTTGTTGCTTCAATAAAAACGTTCATTCGAATTATGACAGAATGACAGAATTTAATTTTTCGGGTTGAATTGAATCACAGAGGGAGCACTAGCTTTTGCAGTTCGGTACTCTGGCACCCAAATAGTGGCGGCTGCCTATTACATTTTAGTATGTCTTGTAGGTTAAATTAAATCGTGTTGACCCATTCAAGAACAGAAGCTGCATGCCGGAAAATGATATGAATGAAAACTACAGCCTTTACGACAGCGTTTTCAACACTACTTATTCTAAAAAGGTGAGTGCAAGGCCCCGTTCACACGATTGCGTTTTCATTTTGAAAAAGCAACTTTTTCTTTGCGTTTTCAAAAAAATCACGTCCACATGTAGCGTTTTCGAATCGTTTCTGCCCGTCCACACAAAGATGCTGTATCGTTTGGACAACCTCGACCCCAGCGTCTTCTGGGTAATTTTCAAGATGGCGGGTCAATCGGAAGAAGACCCCTGGCAAAGGCTGTGGCCTTTCCACAGGGAGACCGCCTAAGAAAAACAGTTAGCATCTGATATGGTTGGCGGACAGCCGGGAAGCACAAATCATTAGCACAAGCCATTAAGATAAATTCCAGCTACGATAATTTCCGCCTTCTCTTCCCGGCTGTCCGCTCGCCATATCGAATTTTAACTGCTTTTCTTAGGCCTTTGCCAGGGTCTTCTTCCGAGTGACCCGCCATCTTGAAAATTACCCAGAAGACCCTGGGAACGAGGTTGTCGTTTGAAAAACGCTAATAAGCCGTATTGCGCATGTGCAACGCATGCTCAGTGAGCTGGGACCGAGAATCTGACGTTATCGTTTTCGAAAAGTTCTGTTTTCAGGGGTCCACACGAATACGCTGCGGACAAATCCACTCTGGATAGCATTTTTTAAAGGTTGCGTTTTCGGTCATCGTTTTCATCGTATACGTGTGGACGATAGACGCATCCGTAACAAAAAAGTTGCATGTAGGGCAGGCTGCATTGAGTCAAAATATTTCAGCGTTTTTTTTTTATTTCCCGTCAAATTATTATTATTATTAAAATATTATTGAAATGTAATGAAGTGATGAAGTGTGGTCTGTTCTCTCAGGCGTGCAAGGAATCGTGCCTTGCGAATCATCAACTTATAGCGTGTAACTGCATGGAGTATAGGTTTCCCATCAGGCAAGGGGTTAAAGTATGCAACGTTCTCAAGCGTACTGTAGGTAAGGCCATGCAAAATGGAGTACAAACTTTTGGAATACCACTCGATAATAAAGCTTATCATCCCACTTGAGTTCGTCAGCCAATAGGAACGAGGTCTACTGTTCTGATATTCTACGGTATCGGGTTACCTACCTGATACCGTATTTAAAGATATCAGGAACAGTTAATCTAACACTCTTGTAAAAGACTTGAAAAAGGTTAAAACTTCAATTTATTTTCTCGTAAAATAATTAGCATAAATATAGCCTGGAGTCCACGACGGAAAAAAACACAAAATAGTTTTCAGTCGAGGCAGCAAATTGCCAAGTGCTTACCAAAAAAAACAAGGTAAATTTTTCTTTATTTGGATATTAGATGGGATGATAAATATTAAATAATCGGGCAAATTTGATTCGGAATAACATCATAGCTCGTTTGGTCTCGCTATGGGTATTTAGGCTCGACTGCGTCTCGCAAAATTACGAACCACGGCTCGACCAACTCGCCTTTATGTTGCCGAATCAAACCAAATTTGCCCGATTATATTTTAGTACTGCTGGACTTCACGCTAGAAATTAACAGACTAGACTGTAACATGGAGATAAGTTTCTAGAAAGTCGTATCAGTCCGATGAAAACAATTTTATACGACTGATACGATGCAACGGCATCGAAGACTATACTAATTAGTTGGTTTTCCTTTGCTGATTCAAGTACACCATTATGCTGAAGTACCTCCAGGACTAAGAATGGTGGCCAAAGAAGATCCGAAATGCTCGGTCTCACAAGCTCTTATATTATTGTATACGTTTATCATTTTTTCAGTAAAATGTCTCAATGAAGTGCACAAGGAGTTTAGGGAGAACAAGCTAGACTGTGATGAGGAATGCCCGCCACCGTGCAAGTGAGATAAACTAATGTTCTTGAAAACGTATTCAGTTTATCTGTTATCTCTACCTCGGATGTATTTAAGTCTCGGTTGAGTCCCCGAGTTGAGGAAATGGCGTAGTTCTGTTTTGATTGCTGATGCAAAGTTCAATCATTTATATTTTATATCTCGAAATATTTTTTTTCAGGGAAGAATATTTCCGACTTTCGACATCTATATCATCATGGCCTTCACAAAACTACGAAGTGAGTATTATATGTTATTATATTTATTACTTGAAGTCTTCTAGGCTACTAGAAAAGAGACCTACAAACATTGCTTTGCTACTGCACATTTTCTGGGACCTCACGCTTGCATGAATTCACGGCAGACTAAGCTTGAGTGGTAGTTAAGGCCCGTTTACACTTGCAATTTTTGCTGCAATTTTTGTCGCGCGAGACGCGGCGATTTTTCTCGCATACGCGTCAACTCAAAATCACTAATACATACACCTACAGGTGCAGCTCTGCGCGATCTGTTCGAAACTCTTTGCAACTCCATTCAATTTCAAGAAAAGAGAGCACAGAAATCGCACCGGATTTGCATCTCGCTTACACAAGAGGGTTGACATGCAACTCGCACGAGAAAAAATCTCCGCGACAAATGCAACAAAAGTCGCAAGTGTAAAGAGGTATTTACGTGCACAACAGCCAAAATCAAAACATGGTAAAAACCTGTCTCTTCATGGACAGACGAGAGCCCCTTAGACGCGTCTAAATAGCGAATTTGGCCATTTCTAAGCATGAGACAATCAAGCACGAGTCACAACACCATAAGACAACCAGAAAAGAACGATAAAATTATTTCAAAAAGTAAAAAAAAAAGTTTGCCAGCACCCCTGACTTTTTTTGAGAACCAGGTTCCGTTGTGTACCACTGAGTCTCCTAGACATCGATTCGAAATTGATCAAACATATTCATGCATGTCTTTTCTGTTGAAGTCTTACTTGATACGAGATCTGAGGAAGATTGCGGGAATGGAGAAAGGTACAATCAAAGTCAGGTAGGTGGGGGAAATTCATGAAGCTCAAAGTATAGAATGAGAAGGAAAATTTAGTCTCCAAAGGGGCCAGGAGGCCATGAGTAGGAGCTTCCATCGACCATATAGAGTCAATGAGGCAGCGTTTGTACTGACCGATCTATTTTTAGAACACTTCATGGCACAATTTGTGTATGCTCTCTAGCGTAACCAGCAAACACAGAATTAACCTAGCAACCCTATAGGATTATTCAAAGCTTCAGGAGGCTAGATTCCGCTAAAAAAATAGCACGAAAAAAGCAATATCGCACGAGTCGCGCAGCGACGAGAGCGATATCGCCTTTTTGAATGCTATTTTCGGCGGAATCTATCGACTGAACGCTTTGAATAGACTTGAATCCTATGATATCTCGTCCTCAATTTACACAAAAAAGAGATATCATAGGATTCTATTCTAAAAATAGATAGGTCAGGAAAAACGGTGCCTCAATTTTATAAGCCAGTTGGAGGCTCTCCTACTGATGGGCTCCTGAAGAGGCTCATTGCGGTTTTGGTTTTAGTGCCACTTTGACTCCTTCACTGCCAGACATACACTTTTTCCCTTCGGTGCCAGTCAGGAAAGCAGAATCAAATTTGATATCACCGAAAAGAAATTTGATATCACCTTTGCTTGCATTGCTTTAAGAAAATTAAATCATGACAGTTACCCTTATTTTTTGTATAACACTATAATTACCCCACCCTTTCATACACTACAGATTGAAGACCTCGTCTAGACCTCTCTAACATTACCTCAAATTTTTTTCACAGGAACAACATACTGCGCGTGCGTGTATTCTACGAAGAATTCAAGTACGAGGAGATCACAGAATCCGTGTCTTACGAGGCAAGTCTTTCAAGGGTGAATGACATGTCACCTTGCGACAAAAACGATTAGCTACTGCAAACCATCAATTCAAAATCCGCACGACTTCAGTTTACTTTTAGCACCTTCCTTGCACCCGATCTCCAAATTCGTAGCTTGAAATATTTATGTGGTGGCCTACCTGTATCACGACGCGCGCTCAAAAAAACTGTGTGCTCTACAATGAAAATCAGGTTTGTGGAAGCAAATAGAACTGTTTCTAAAAATAGCCAGGTCAGTCGAAATGCGGCCTCTATATTCTTGTATGAGATCGAAGAGCTCTCATGGGCTCTCGTTGTATTTTGGCAACTTACTTCAGGTTTGTTTCTTTGTTACTTTGTTCTTTGTTTTAGCTGGTGGATTTTGTTTCCGATATCGGCGGACAACTTGGGCTGTGGTTGGGAGTGTCGGTCCTGACAGGCGCAGAAGTCATCGAGCTCCTTCTACTCTTATTCTACCAGCTCTTCATTCCTCCCAAGAAACCACAGCAAGTAGAACCTGAAAATGTGGATGGACAAAGTTCGAGTTCATCTCCGATGGATAATTCAAAGTTTAAGAATGGTAAACTAGGATTTAGCTCTTCCACGGCATTTGGAAATGGAAGTCAACCATCTCTGCAAAGCGATACAAAAACAAAACAATTCTACAGAAACACAAAGCGTAGCACAGCTTTTATAGATTCGGTGCCTTAGTTATATATTCTCACTGGGTCTCATTGTACTATATAAGTTATGGGAGAGGAGGCCTGGCGGAGCCAAAGATGGCAAAGGCAATTGGAGGGAGGGTGGGTGAAAAATAGCCAAGAGGCACTCCCAGGCCTAATGGACCCACAGCCGCCGCCAATTAATGGCGTCTCCCATGGACGCCATCCTGGCGCTTGTTGTCAGACCAAGTGAGACTGAGATGATATGCTAATGGGTTGATATCTTATATATGTACTACTGGGGCCCAGTGAGAATAGCATTCTATTAGCGTAAGACTAATGATTAGAGTCACTAGAGACCCGCATACAAGAGTAGTAGCACAAGAGAAATGTGAACGAAACGAAACGTGCAATATCCCGCAAGGGAAATTCTATTAATAGCCAAATAGAAATTCTCGGGTGATCAAAAAGTAACATTGCTTTTACGAGATCACTACATATAGTCCAGTTCCTGAACTCTCCTTCGCGGCTTCGTTGTTGCCTGTCGCCGAAAGGAGAGTCCAGAAAGCTTTGGATGCGCCCTGAGTATTGTTATTCATGATATGTAAATCAGGTATGGGAAATCGCTCTGGCCTGGGACAAGCCCAAACCAAAACGAGTATAACTAAGTGTGCATTACTACACTCCAAACCCCGGCTTCCTCAGTGGGCGGGAGGGTGGGCCGCTCGACCGTACAGCTAACAACGACCAAGAGTGGAGTGACAATGAGTGGATCAACTGTGAGCTGTCAACCCTCAGAGAAATCTGGAGTTTTTTTTTCAAGCAAAAGTCTATATTGACTTCAGGCCAGGTTACCAAGGCCTTGGACACGTTTTTCGGCCGTTAACAATTTGATTCGAACAGAGCAGGGTTTGAGCTTTAAAACGATACCAAGAACTCTTTGCCACCCCAGGGGTGAAGCGAGATTGAAAATTTCAGGTCTTGGCTACTAGACTAAAAGATGTCTGGTAGTTTGTAGTAACATACGTCATAATGCAAATGTACTACATGTTAACCAGCATTCCGGCATAATTGCCCGTGATTAAATAGAACACTGGGTCCAATGAATGGACCTTATATAATCATCATTATTCTTTTCAATTCGACGGAGCATTGTAAGCCAGGCTGTTCGATGACTAATTAGGATTATCTTAAAAAGAAAAAAATATTTCGCTTAGGATGCTGCAGATCTCTTCGTTTTAAAATCTGCTTCGATTGAAAGAGGTCCCTTACGTTCAAAGCCCTTGGATCTATATGTATAACAGTACAAAGTACAAACAGAAGCGCGATACGCGAACTAACTGAAGAGGAACATACGTATGCACTGCAATACGGCTTTACTCGCAAAGAAAGGCTACACATCGACTGCGTGGAACTTCAAGCCTTCACAGGTTTCCTAGTGAAACTCGCGTTGTCACAATGCATTACTGAAGACCATATATACTGTGTAGTGACTGTAGTAAGGTAAGTTATTTTGTTCGACGTCGTGTCCAGGTAATCTTAGTCCAGGCGCCAGCGTCAAAATCTCGATGTACAGCAGAGCTATAATGGTCCTGAACTGGTGGCAAAAAGTTACCTATTTCCTTTTTGAACGTAGATCGGAAACTTTTCAAGCAATGAAGAATTGATAATTTTCTCAGCAGCACGAGTCGAAATGCTGTAAAACAAGCAAACATTTGAAAAGACACTAAAATAAAGCAAATTGGTTTCGCACTTTCTAGTTTCTAGTAACCAGATTTTGGGCCACAAGTTGAATGCTCAAATCACTAAAAAAATCTGTAAGGACTAAGAACATGAGTTCCAAAATTAGAACAAAATGGCCATGTGAACTAATTTGTTTTCGCCAGAAAAGGTGAAGTACAAAAAGTCCCCAGCATGTCAAACTTCCTGGTCTTTTTGCCAGGCAGGCAGCAAAAGTGGGCAAGAACAGGTTATCTAATCCAACAAGTCAGTTGTGTACTGCATAAGATCGTAAACAGTATAGGCGGATTTACATATAGTGTTTACATATTTGAAGCATCCGTGAAAATCAGCAAGCGTAACGGAGCTACAAAAATAATTGTTCTGAATTTCAACAGCGCCTGGTGAATGAAGCGTAATTAGAAAGTTTTACGTTCGTCATTTAAATTATGAGCGCATGGCGATAAGTTCAATTTACAGAAAACATGAGGGGCAATGAGCTTCTTGCCACCCAAGAAATTCAAGGCTATTGAAAATGCCACTTTGCTCTTGAAAAATGTAATAAAGATGTTCGCGAGATGAAATGATTACTAATTTATTGACGTTGACGTTTGTTTTGGAGGCTCTACGCAGGTTTTTAAAAATGACTATTCAAGACTATGCTAAAGACTTATCTGTTCAGGCGAGCATTTGACCTGTAACTTGTCTCCACCTTTTCTGTCCCCCTGCACCTTCATTGACATCCCGTGGCAGCGGTCCACTTAACTGCGTGAATGCTGTCATTGGATGTCTTTGTTAATGCTCTATATTTTAGAACTACCCTCATTTTACTGAACATGTATGTAAATATTTTTTATCGCCACGTAATTTTATGTTTTTATCTTTTTTGGTACTTACCTGTTTTTACATTTATTGCTTTTCTTTTGCTTTTATTATTTTTATACTTCCTCCAGCGATTGTTTTTAATCTTTTTATATTTTAGAACTACCCTCATATTATAGAACATGTATGTAAATATTTTTATCACTATGTAATTTTATGTTTTTATCATTTTGGTACTTACCTCTTATAAATATTTCTTTTAATGCATTATTGTAAAGCACTTAGAACGCTGATATAAGCGCTATAAAAATGTCTATTATTATTATTATTACGTGCGTGACAAAACTCACGCAAACTTTATAGATGATTTGCATAAGCACGTTTTTGGTCGATTTTGACAGCTCTAGAAAGTTTGCAAGCATTTACTTCGAAAAGCTGCGGAAAAAAGTGGACAATTCAAGGGATTTTCAACAAATTTGGACATGTAGCGAGCAATATATTGCATCATTTCAATTCAAGAAGGAATATAGCTGCAAATTGGAGAGCATTTGTAAGCAATTCGCCAAAAGTTTCCGAGATGAAATTATTTGTCGGCAGCCACTCGTTGCACAAGTAAGTAACTTAAGGTAGTATACTTAAGTTTAATTAGTTTGCTGGAAAAATGGAGTGAGCAAACACCGTAAACACTGGATATTTGAGGGAAAAACGATTTAGCAGGATAAAACAGCTACACGAAACCTTATGGAAAAGGCTTTATGAGGTTATCATCAGGCAAGAAGAAGGATATAACTAACTACTATTACTAACAGAAGTCTCCTTTGTGGCGGACAGTTCGCTCGCAAAAAAACTACAAGAAAGCTGCCGATCAGTCGTTGCAAGACACAAACCATCCTCAGGTACTTTGAAAATTAGCTCTTTCGACTGTATTTTCTCGACATATTGTAGATTATAATTGTGATTTTTGTCAAATAAATAAAATAAAGGGAAAGTACCACAGGTCGCCCAAGCTCTTGTTTCATATTTTAATAAATTTGAATGAATTTAGGCTGTTTTAGGCACCGTCTACACTACGCCGGCTAAATTTGAAAACGGCTAAATATTTATACGGTTGTGCCTTCCGTCCACACTACGCCGGCTAAATTTCTACCGAAACCGGATCTTTTCGAAAACGCTGCCGAAAGTGGCTAAATTTGAAAACGCCGGCTACACGTTCTAGTGTGGACGGCGAAAACGGAACTTTTCGAAAACGATGACGTCATGTCACAGGGCTGCGAGGAATTTATGACCGCGAGCTCTCGTTTTTCTTTTGGCGCATGCGCTAAGCTGACTTTTTTTGTGCGTTTTCAAATTTAGCCGGCGTAGTGTGGACGGAAAACTTTGTTCGGTTTTCGAGACAAATTAGCCGTTTTCAAATTTAGCCGGCGTAGTGTGGACGGTGCCTTAGAGCACTCTGCATAGCTTGCATTTTGGCTGTTGCAGTCGAAATTTGTAAAATAATGAAAATAAAAGAATTGTTCAATCATGTTGTACTTACTTGTTTATAAGCCCTTTGTGATCTCCTCTGGGAAGTCTTAAGCCATTTGGATCACTTTTTCGAGAGATATCATTCACAAACCTCCCCCACCTAAGAGAAAGAGTGCTCTCTGCTTTCTTACAAACACGAGGGAGATGTTGGGAGAACTGATCAAAACTTGAAAGACACGAGCCGAAGGCGAATGTCTTTCAAGTTTTAGTAAGAAACCAGAGAGCACGCAGAAAGTATTTTATTGCTTTTAGAAAATAACATTCACACGCGCGACAGCATTGCGTGACAATCGTGTTTCTCAGGTCTCTTACAAACACGCTTTTTAACCAATCAGAATGCGCACATTCACAATACAACATAGGTGTTATTTAATAAATACTAATGCTGGATATCTACTATTTCAGGAACCAATCAGAGCGCGCGAAAATGACTATTCACTGATTTGATATATACTAATTTCAAATATTTTAAGAGATATCGACTGATGTATTAACGGCTTATTAGCATGTTGGTTAGACTTTCCCATAGTCCGTTGTTCCGCTTTTTAAAATTGGCTACGAGACCGTGCGCTTCTTCACTTTGCTCTAAGGAAAAACATAGAGACGCTAATATTATTTTATGATTTCATGAACGCTGGTCACCCAAACCGCAACTCTTATCCATGTGGGATGCTTATTCTGTATCTGCGCATGTTTGGTTCTGTATCTGCGCATCCTTGACGTTCTACGTCACACTAGCCATACTCTGCGGTTGTCAAAATTCTTTACATTTTTCTTTTGTTTGAGAAAGTTTATTAAATGCATTCTTTAGTTTCTTGTTCTTTAAATGAAAAGAACGTGTTAAACGTTGTCGAATTAAATGACTTGTTCATTAGTTACTTCGTGAAGGATTACACTATGTATAAGGCCAAGTCCTTCCTACTCGTAAAATTAATTTCGTATTGACTAATTCAAGTTATAAATTTCCGAATCTTGTAATATAAATTTCAGAAGTGATTTATAAAACTCGCAAGTGTTCGCCTCGTGTTTATATCAACCGATAAAACACGACATGCGAGTTTTATAAATACCACTTACAGATTGCACGCGTAATTCATTCGCGTCCAACTTGTCGCTTTACAGTGCTTTTTAACTCCATTGAATCTCAAAAATTTAAGCAAAAAATATGCGGAGCAGAGCTGATGCCAAACGGCAAACTGTCGTGATTTAACTGCGTTTGCAATTGGTTTGTTTTCTCATTGGCTGCTTATATCTATCAACCAATCAAATTCGAGAGCAATTGTGTGACTACTAAGTAATCCTGAATTGGTTTGGCTCCTGATTGGCTGGGTTGGAAACCACTGTTCAACAGCAAGTTGTACTTATTCTTGTTTCTGACTTTCACGACGGTCATCTGAAATCTGTTCTAACGAGCACTTGGTTTGCAGATAAAACCTACAAAGAACTAGATGAAGATGCAGGTGAGGAGTTTCACTGGGAATACAGCACGCAACCTCCAAATACTGCTTCTCCCGCTAGCCCAACTTTGGTCAATCATACTGCCGAGCCTAGTAGTGATGATCCGCCTGGTACGGTATCTAACCGTATTAGAAACCGCTTCCCGACTAGTAAGCCAGTCAGCAGTGAAGATCCGCCTGGTACGGTATTTAACAGTATTAGGAGCCGCTACCCGACTAGAAAGCCAGTCAGTCCTACACCACCAGACTCAGGTAACTTAAGCCTGGTCCACACTAGGACGCAAGCACAAGTGCAAGCATAAGCATAAGGGCAGTGAGGACATGCACGTCGCAAGCATAAGAATACACGCATGCGCAAATGTAATTTTCGTTTCCATTCCACCACGCCAAACGTAAAAAGAGGCCTGGTAGCCCAAGTCAAATAGTGAACGAAGACGAAGGCGAGAATGTTTTTGTTGCTTTGTTTTGTTGCTTGCGCTTGCGTTTTGAGCGTCCTCATTGCGACGCAAGCACAACCGCAAGCACAAGTCTTCTTCTTCTTGCGTCGGCCTTGCGCTTGTGCTTATGCTTGCGTCGTGCATGTCCTCACCTGTCCTTATGCTTATGCTTGCGTCCTAGTGAGGACCAGGCTTTACCCCGGGACAAGTCGCAAGCAAAAGAAAAACCGCCTAGTAAAATCGCCCAAAGTAGGAGTGGCGCGAATGGTAAATGCGAAATTTTCCAGTTCTGAAAAGGCCAGTAAATGCTGCTTTCACCGCAATGTTTTGATCTTTTTTGGAAGTGGGGGGATGGGGGGGGGGGGGGGGGGGGGGGGTCTCGTTGTGAGCCCATATGTATATAAACTTTTGCATGCTTTGTACTGGCTATGGTGACCATCGGTGTATTGTGCTAAATTTACTTTCAATAAGTGAAGGAAGTGAATACAACAATGATCCCACCGATCTGCAAGCTGAGTACAAATCCTTAATGCGAATCACGATCTTGCTGGCGAGTTTGCAGACAGATGATCTAATACCACTGGGTCATCAGTTTAACGAATCCATCATGGACTGTTCGTTCCATGGTATTAACTGCAAGTGAGTGAAATAGGTCGAAGTGCAAACCCACGCACGCCAAAATCACGTGGTAATATGGTGATTCGTGCTCCTCCTTGCGATATCTAAAGGCCGCCACACGTTAGACAAAGTTTTGTCGCGCGACGACAGCGAATTGACTAGGCTTGTTCAGAAACTTTTGACAAGCGCTTGTATTGGTCGAGAGCAAAGTCTTTCGTCTTTCAGCCAATCAAACTGCGAACTAAATCAAAACTTGCCAATGCCACGTCATGACTAAACTTCTGAAATCCGCCCTAACATTCTGATCTCTACAATATTTCAGGAAAGCAGCTTCTAAGTATTGGATGACATACTGCTTCGTGTTTAACCCCGCGCTTATTAAAAGACCTGTGAAAGCTAACAAGCCCGGTCCATCCGATGGTACGAATATGTTACATTCAAGCAAGCTAATAGACCTCCTCGGCTTGGGCGTAATGTTTTGCCCATTTCAGATCACGTGGCATTCCCATATTGAGTATTCTTTCTTTATGGGTTGCTTCCATATTCATATATCCTTCGGTGCATAGCAGATAAAGAGATAATACTCATGGGAATGCCCGTGATGTGAAATGGGAAAACATCACGCCCAAGCCGAGGAGGTCTATTAATGTTGATTTTAGGCTTGCGCGTTCGATAGCGTAGCTCATTCTCGAACCCAGAGCTCCCCGGCTCGTCACCTCGCGGGGGAGGCTCTGGTGACAGCCACTGACGCATGCGCGAGATTTAATACAGAGCCGCTGAGAGAAAGACCTGTCAGCGCATGCTCCAACGCTCAAAATCAGCCAATCAGCGACGGCCCTCACGTGGATGTCCCTAGAGCCTCCCCTGCGAGCAAACGAGCCGGGGAGCTCTGGGTACGAGAATGCAGCGTCGCTTTGATTTACACTTGCGTCGTGCGCTTGCGTTCGTGTGTAAACCAACCCTTGGCAAACCTGAATAAAAGCAAGAAGTGGGCCGCGGTTATCCTATATTTACCGAATTCAATCGAAAATATCGCTTTTTATTATACGACTATGATGCCATTTTACCATATAAGGTCAGAATTGAGTACATATATGGCGCCGTATTACACGGTTGAAAACGTATTACGCTGTAGCAAACTGGTTACGAACCGGTTTTGGCGCGCAGTTGAATGGCTTCCCGATCGTGTGCTAGTCAAAACATTACGTTTTCTAGTGAACCTTGAAAAGAAAATAGTTTGTCCGTCGTATAATAAATAACTCATTAGATGTTTTTTCATGTAATACTGGCGGACATTTTACTCGTTGCCCGCATTTTTCTTCACCCCTGCAGGGCTCGGAAAAATACGTCCGCAACTCGTAAAATATTCGCCGAATAAGACCATATATATTCTCTAAATCGGCCAATGGAAATGGATGATTTCTCTGACTCCGTATGTTGCTAGACCGACAAAATGAAGGCTGACTGAGGCTTGCAATTTTTTTTCCAGGTCTTGATATTAAGCTGTACGTGGACCAAGACAATTATGTGGACCAGCTATCGCAAGAGGCGGGCTACCGGGTCTTGATAAGTCCCCAAGGTCCTATGCCTTTTCCATATGAAGAAGGCATCAGTGTCGCACCAGGATATTCCTCTTCAATGGCTATAAGGAAGGTAACTAAATTTTGTCAGAGCCGGACCGAATTTCATCCGTGCCGGGACTACGTGGCGAGGTAGTCCCAGAACCATTTTTATCCGAGCCGTACCAAAACTTTCTGTCGTGTAAATGGGCTTACTGTGCGACTACGTCAACCGGGCCATCCCGTAAAAAGTTTGTCATTTAGAGATTCAAACCATTTTAAGCAAATTTGATACCTGCATAAATTATTTCTGCCCATGATTTCCACAATTGTTACAGAAAAGCGATATTTCGGTGTCTCAGATCTCAAGAAAGTCGAGATCCTTTGTTCTGTACTCGCTTTCTGATTGGCTAACTTCTTACAAAATGGCCCGGTTGACGTAGTCGCACAGTAAATGAGCCTCAAATCTGCTAAATTTATAGAATCCTATGATATCTCTTTTTTGTGTAAATTGAGGACGATATGTCATAGGATTCAAGTCTATTCAAAGCGTCATAGATTCCGCCGAAAATAGCACTCAAAAAGGCGATATCGCCCTCGTCGCTGCGCGACTCGTACGATGTCGCTTTTTTCGTGCTATTTTCTTAGCGGAATCTAGCCTCCTGAAGCTTTGAATAATCCTATAGTATCGTATGATATCTCTTTTACGTGGAAATTGTGGACGAGATATCATACGATTCAAAGTCTTCAGTCAGTAGATTCCGCCGAAAATAGCACTCAAAAAGGCGATATTGCCCTCGTCGCTGCGCGACTCGTGCCATGTCTTTTTTCGTGCTATTTTCTTAGCGGAATCTAGCTTCCTGAAGCTTTGAATAATCCTATAGAATTGTTATTTATAGAACAATTTGTAGAATTGCGTGTAGAAATCTCGAATTAATCATCTTTAAACAAAATTTTGTATAATCGATTTAATCGAAAATATTGCACTACATTCCCTAAATCAGCGGATGGAAACAGTGAATGCTTTCTCTGACTTGGTACAGGGGCGTAGCCAGGGGGGCCGCGGCTCCCCCTTTCTCGGGAGACTTTCCCATACATTTACTGTATTTGCTGGAGGAAATTTGAAAATTTTCGTCCCATGTTTTCACTATTGCCCCCCCCCCCCCCCCCAATCAAAATTCCTGGCTACGCCCCTGTGGTATGTTGCTAGGCTGACAAAATGGCGGCCGAGTGAGGTTCTTTAATGAAATGAAAACATAAGACCTTTCGTAAGAGTGAATATTATCAGGAAGGAGGCGACATGTCATGCCCTTCCACCAATGAGTTTCATGCTACATCATATATCATCATAGATTCGACCTGTCATTCAAAAGGCTGTTGTTATGTCCTACAAACAAACCAAACCAAAAACATTTCCGATCCCGCTAAGGTTTAATTTACCAGATATCTTTATATTCGGATAATCTGAGTTTATACTGTCATAAAAGGCAAAAAAGTGCTGCAAATCGGACTGATTCGACAGTCATGGCACGTCTGTGGAACACGATCAGTCCCAATGGGAGGAACTCTCTAACTCTGATTGGTATCTCCAGATACAGTATCGCGCAATGGCTTCATTGTTTGATTGGATCTATGCATCGAGTCGTAACTGGTAATGTAATTTTTCTAGGCGTGTATGGAATCTTGTCTCGCCTACAATCAGCGAGAGAAGTGTCACTGCATGGAGTACAGGTTTCCCCTCCTCAACTCAATGGTACAGAAGTGTGCAATGTATTCAACAGGACAGTGGGTAACTGTGCAGCCATTCCACAAAAAGCTAGACTACCGCTAAGTCGAGCCCTGCGTACCTGAGTAAAAAGGTCTATAGAGCAGATTTCGTATGACTGTGAAAAGTACCGCCACAAAGTTGTTCCGCGCCGCGACCGTGACCGTACCGCGACTACGCGATTTCATTGGCGATTTCATACCATCTACAGCAGCCCAGGTTCCGTACCGCCACTGCGACAGTACCGCGCCGTACAGTCATACGAAATCTGCTCTAGTGGTCCGAGAGTATTTATTTCAAGAATGACCGAAGTAGTGATAGTTCAATCTTTAGAACAGTTTCCACAGCCTAATCCCTGGCGCTCTGGGTGGGCTTCCTGTGCTCGGAGATGAACCGTGAGGATGCGCGAGCACTGGGCCGAGCTAACCCGCAGAACGGCTTCCTGTGAGGTCACGTGACATATGTCTTACCAACCACAGGAAGCCCACCCAGAACGCCAGGGACTAGGCTGCAGTTTCCGCACTTTGGCCGCGGCCACTTCTTCAAAAATCGCTTTTCCAAATATTCTTCCAGATCTGAGCTATTGAAGTAGATCAGTAACTTTCATCTGCCCTTTCATTATATTTTCAGGGAAGAAAAATTTGTAAGCTTGAAACACCCGTTCGCAAAAACACGCCAGCCGGGCTGATAACCGATATCACTGTTCAATTGTTTTTGTTAATTGCAGTTAGGTGCCTCAATGAAGTGCAGCGTCTATTCAGGCTTAACAAACTAAACTGTACTCAGGGATGTCAGCTACTTTGCAAGTAAGACGATTTACTGATCAAAAATAAGCACATAGTGGGTACATGAGGCATTTGCCTTTATATCTGGGAGTAAGGAAATAGGATCGGCTCTCTTGGTCACTAAAAAACGTCTAGAAAAACGCGAGCTTTATAGTCCGCATTTATCACTCCTATGTTCAGTCTAATATCCATGCGTTCGCTGGTAGCTTGGAATTTCTCATGTGGACCAGAAATGGTTGTTTGGAATTCCTGTGGCAAGATCGAATGGCCAATTTCCTGGATCAGGAAATTATGCATATTGGAAAAACGAACTTTGTAGCTTGGACATAGAAATGTTTCTTCGCAAGACAAGAAACATTTTATGTGTGGAAGAGTTTGGCTCCTAGTTTAGCCACTAAGGAATACATGAAGGACACAATGTTGCGCGCTACATGTGTCCTAGTTTAGCCGCAATCTAAGTAGGGCCAAGAAGCTTGTCGTAACATCAGCAACAGAGTCCGGCCTTTAGTCATATGATTGTTATATGATTTTTTCTCGTATCAGGGAGGAACACTATCGAGTTTCCTTGTCTATGTCTGCATGGCCCTCTAAAAACTACGAGGTTGGTGAAGTTTCTTTGTACGATTTTACAGGCTTTGTATTTCGTAATTCCATCGCTCCAGCATTCGAGAGAGAAGAACGCAATACAATAAGTATAATACTTTTATCATTACCTTAAGCTTTATTCGTCATTTCCCTTTTTTTCTGTTTACTTTCTTTGTTTTTTTATTTTATTGAGCTCTTCCTTTTTCGATTTATTAGTTTACTTTCACCTCTATACCCGCCTAATAATAATAATAACCTTTATTTATATAGCGCCTAAACCAATACCTGTCCTAAGCGCTTTACAATAATTACAATAGTTAAAAATTAGATTTAAAAAAATTAGATTAGTCGTATGCTATTCGAAGGTATGTGGTATTTTATTCTGTTATGTATTAAGTGTAAAATAAAGTTCAAGTTTAAAGATCTAGTTGCAGTGCTAACACAGGAAGGAGTGAGCGAGTGAAATTAAACCCCCGCGTTTGAACTCCTTATATGTTTCGTATATCCACAAGCTAAAATGACAAAAAATGACATTTGACTGACAAAGACGATTTAATTAGTTTTGTTTGTTTCAGTCGTACCTGCAACGACAATATGCACAAAACCTGAACGGATCAGACGGAGATACCAAAATGAACATCAGGTAAAACAGGCTCTCCTTAGCTATCCATGGAAATCCAAACACGTTTCTTGGTGAACAGACAATTAGCTTTCCTGCGTATGCACGAGCCGCCATTCGCATCTCATCATTACTTCACGATTCATCTCATATTCACATTTGCTACACGGCACACAACTTCACGTTGAACCCACCACATGCACAGGGAATTTCCGGCCGCAGAAACCCATCCATGGGAAAAGCTGAATTTCCCAAGGCACACGCATGGGAAGTGTTCGGAATTCACAAGGATAGCCATGGGAAACCAGAACAGTTCCCATTCTTCTAACATGGGAAATTCAGCTTTTCCCATGGATGGGTTTCTGCAGAAATTCCCTGTGATGCACGAGATAGGGTGCGTTGACACCTTTTTGACAACAGCAGGCCAGCCAATCAGATTGCACGATGCCTGCAATTGTCAGGTGAAAAAACTGAGCCCAACATAGAGGCAAAATATCTGGGACTCTAATTCAAATGCTGCCGATGTTTCGCCCATGCTTTCACTAGCGCCGGCATGCAATGGTGCCTCGCCGTTTCTTTTCTAGTTGGTATTGTTCGTTATGTCAGTTATGTTTTTAAGGGAGAATTTTCTTCGGGTCCGAATCTTCTTCGAGGAGTTCAATTATGAGGTCATCAAAGAATCTGTCTCCTACGAGGTATTAATGTCCATACAGTTAAACCATAGTTAGTCTACGAAAACCGTAGTTTCTACATGCTTATTAATTAAAAGTGGCCAAAAGTATTAATCAAAGCGCCGCAATGGCGAGCTCGTGGATGGTGAGCCATCAACTATAATACTATATTGTACGATTTTTGCAGTCAATGCGCAAAGTTAAAACTGATGATCAGTGATGTACACATTACCTTGAATTAAATACTTAGAAGACTTGGAGGCCCTCTTGCTAGCCTAGTCTATGGCTTGTCATTAATCCGGGTCTTGATGGGTTTCCTGTGGTAAGAGATCTCGGGCGCAGCCGTAATCTAGTTCCCAGATCCTTTTGGCCATGCTAACGACAACGCCATTTTCGCTTCCTGATTATAACTCGTTCCTGTCCTTCAGAAATCCACGAGTTGAAAATGAACGCTTCTGATTTGCAGTTGGCAGATTTCCTCTCCGATATTGATGGTCAGCTTGGATTATGGCTCGGAGTATCAGTACTGACAGGAGCCGAGGTTGTAGAGCTGATCACGTTGTTCATCTATCATTGTTGTTCTTCTCCGCATTCGAAAGAAGCAGGTAACTAATACTTAACACTTATTGGATGAGGTTGAGCATGATAGTGAGATTTGTCAACGCCGAGGTTTGTGTTATCTGCCGAAGCGAAGCTGAGCATAGCAGATTCAACGAGAATATTGGCTAAATTGGCTTTCGCCTTCGAAATGAAAACCAAGATGGCGGCCAAACCTATTGGCTTGCGTTATGACGTCATTAGAGTGCATCAATCCTAATGTCTGGAGTTTGACGTCACGAACTACGCGCCAAAATGCTTTCGCTGTGTACTCTAAGCCAATCAGAATCGAGATAGTGGCATAGCTGAATAATACTATGTGTTCTTGTATTGTGCATCTATATCACAAAAGGCCAACGAGTTTAAAAGTGTGCACCCAGTCCTCAAGAATCAGTTTGTGGTTGGAAACCATATAAATCTATGTAGCTGAAATTTTCCCGCCACTTGTGGCGCGCGCGCGTTCAGTCGTTAGACTAAGGAAGCCCGCAACCCCGCAACGTAATCTGTGAGAAATTTTGAAGAAACGAAATGGTTCTCCAAACACTGAAGTTCAAGTAATAGCAGTCAAGTGCTACGTCTGTGTAGACAAGATTAATTGCTTAACTGGAAGGCAGATTTCACAATTTTAGTAGCTTAACTTTTTCGTCACAAGTTGACAGGTATATTCTCTTCTGGTTTCTGGATTATGTAGCTTCCTCAACATTAGGTTCTACGAGTCATCGAACGGGCAAAAATACTTGCGTGTGGCAAGTAAGTGGCGTGCCAATTATCCTCCCAGAAGCCACAGAACAATCTCCCTAATAACAACACCGAGCATGTTATATTTGGCGTTAAATGTACTAAGTACAACCCAGCATTCACAGAGTTTTAGCTAAGCATTCACAGAGTTTTAGCTAGTACTATAGAATGCATACGAATATCTACATCTACATCCTCGGCTTGGGCGTAATGTTTTCCCATTTCAGATCACGTGGCATTACATTTTAACGTACGAACAAGCTCTTTAAAATATGCATGTGACCAAACGAAGATTTTTTTTCGCATGAGTGCCAGTTAGGGAAACAAACAACAGGACCCCCACTCAAGCGGAAAAAGGTCTATTCATCCAAAATCCAATAAAAATCATATTCGCAGGATATAGAAGGAAAAGGAAGTAAATTTGTATTTTTTTATCTGTTTGTAGAATTTGTTACATTTGCGCCTGTTTTTATATAACAATGAAAGTAAAAAACAACTATTTAACGCACGACTGTCGTGAGTAATGAGTAATCACATTGTATTCACTCCTAAGGGGTGGACCATTAGAAATTGGGGGAGGGGGGGTGGCAATTTTTTTGCGTATGAATTTTTTTTTCGGGGATCAAGTTGTGCAAGAATTTTTTTTCGGACTCGAAGGCCATGTACGAATTTTTTTTCGGCAGACACACACAACATATTTTGTAGTCAGTACGCGTTATATATATAGTATACTGAAACTTGTCAGAATGAGAAGTATAGACAGCTGGACAGTGGAAATGGATAAACCCACGAGGGGTAGAGAAAATAGACCTGCGCATCGAGCAGGACCTATTTCCGTGGCATTCCGTTCCCACAGGCCATCCAAATCCTACTGCTGTATGTATATGCATCAACCCAATCTTCTTATACTATATTTGTGCTTTGCTGTTGCTATATTTACATAGGGTATCGCATTTTTCTATCGTTGCGCGCAAAGCGCGCCCGATTTTTGTTAAAATCAACATTCCGCTTTTACTGTACATAGTAAACAAAGCCTGTAGGTTTTATTATTTATGCGCGCCGCAAATGACGAAATTATTATTGTTATTCATTTGCGTGAAGCAGTCCACATGACGAATTGCTATACTTGTAACGTCGAAGTCACGCTTACCTAAGTGGTCTTCTTTCGAACATAGTGACTGCCTGCCAGGCATTTCACTGCACAGGGCATTTTGGGAGAGTTTGTTTTCCTTAACAAGATACACGTTCTTGTAAGGCAAGTGTTCGTTGCGTGAGTTCTAACAAAATATATTAGTTGTATTTTTTATGCGCGCGAAGCGCGCCGAAATTTTTGGTCTCTTCTTTCAGGACATCAGGTTTCGCTGCTTCATTCAGACTGCTTTCATTTAAATAAAAATGCAGCCTCAAACATCTTTTAAACGAGAGCCCAAGCCATGTCTTTGTAGGATTTTTATTTTCTAGCTTGAATCTCTGCAAGATTATTTTTTTTGAAGGATTGGCCTTGCGCGAATTTTTTTTTGGGAATTGCCACCCCCCCTCCCCCAACTTCTAATGGTCCACCCCTAAAGGTTTTATTCAGAATTGGTGTAATCACTTTGCGATTGGTTTCACCACACTCATATGAAATCTGCCCTATCGTTATTAAGTGATTGGCAAATTCGAACAAACAAGAATCAGCAACCAAAATGACAAGGGAAGCCGTTTTATTTTTCCTATACAAGCCTCGACACTCGCCCCACAATTGCGCGTCACTACCACGATTTAATTGGTACGAGCCTGTTTATGTATGCAAGTCTGGAGCAGTCGGGATCAGGACTAAAAAAATAAGGACGTTCGCGAAAAAGGGGCGCTCGCCAGATTACTTTGAATACATGTTCAAAAATAGAACGAAGCAATGTGTATAAATGCAAATGAACCTCGTATTTGGACATGAGAGCCTCCTATGTGGACATGAGAGCATCGTTTTTGGACATCCATATATGGAAGTCTACGACAACCCCTACTCAGAGACAGTCAGCATGACCGAGAGGCTCTGGGAACGAGTTCGTGTTATCGGCGCACGTGACGTCACACTAATTAAAAACTCAGACAAACAAATATACTTTTCTCCCAATTTCTCAGTTTTCTCTGTAAAGAACGATATAAAATGACTTGGTAAACTAGTAGCTCCACTCATTAAAGCAGAGCTTGTATGTACTCCTACCCTGGCTCGTATTTCGAGTGCAACCCTTCTGAATGGGATTTCAGAGGGATTGTTTGTCTGAGTCTCGTGATCTAATTTTAGGATCTGTGCTCAGCGCGACAGGGCGGAAATGACCAAAAATGAAATGTCTAACTTCGCCATATTTTAATATATAAGCTCAAGATTCCGTATACAAAGAGTTTCTATGACCAAAAGCTTAATTCCAAATTTTCAAGAAATTTGAAGAATATGAATTTTAGATATGATTGAACAAAGTTTGCAGAAATCCTGATCAAAGTACTAATTCTCCCATAAAATAGTACAAAACAAAAGTTGAAAGCCTAATATCTCAAAGACGGATCCATTAGAAAAAGTCATTTTTGATATTTTGTTTTTAACCACGCAAGGAGTCTGTATGCAAAAAATCAAGCTTATTTGAGTTAACCTGACCTTATTATTTGAAATTTAGTGATCTAAGCAGGTCATTTCCGCTTTGTCGCTCAGCGCTATTTGGTAACCCAGAGCGTACGCACCAGGATTGTACAATTCTATGGAATGCAGGCCATTCACGTTATTTGGCGTGTTTATAAATACAACGTTTTTAAACAATAAATGAACATCTAAAACAGTCCGAACCAAACACACACAACAAAAAAATCAAGGGCAAAATCAAGTCTTGAACTGTCGTTATTTTAACCCTTCTAGCACCGTTTGTATCTCACTGCCAATGTATCCCTTGACCCTATAAGGAAGCTAATTGTAAGATAGCCCAAACTCGTTCCCAGTAGCCTGCCTAGCAATACCCGTGGAGTTCAGGACGAGAAACTTGGGCGAGATTTGGGCCGCGTGAAAAAATGAAGGCCAAGTTGAATATTATATATTTATTTTGTATTTATACATCTATTTACCTGTATTATTTTCCTTTTTCTTATTATCTTATCTAGTATCATAGTATTATTGTTCATATTGTGCTTTATGTGAATAAAATACTACTACTATTACGTGGGGCTGACTCAAAAATGACGTCGTAAATCTCTCAAAAGCGCACAAATTTGGTATTCATTTCTGTCAAATTAAAATCACGTTAAACATATTCAGCCAGCTAGTATTGTCTGCATCGCCTTTGCAACTCACTGCCCTTGACCCTCTAAGGAAGCTACGTGGGGCTGACTAAAAAATGAATTCGTAAAATTCTCGCGCACAAATTTGGTATCCATTTCTTTCAAATCAAAATCACGTTACAAAAAATTACTTCAGCCAGCGAGCTTAAGTAATTGGGAGGTTTTGTTTGATCACTCAAGGAAATGACCGAATAATAAGTCTATTAGAGAGAAAGTTACTGAATGTGATATAGAGATACCGTAGAGAGATCAAAGACCCGAAGGAACAAAGCGAATCAACTAACCGAAGTGAGCTATTGCAATCTTGTTAGTATCCCAAATACTGCTGTTCCTTAGAGCCATATTTTGCGCGCCAAAAGAAAGTACCCAATATCTTTCCTTGAGCGACCAATCACAGGTTATTCCTTAGAGAAAACATCTTAGCACATGGGCAGTCAATTTATAAGTTTATGGATTATGCTACTTCACAGTGGAAACATTTATTCGTGAATAAGAACTGCAGGGAACTCTAAACAAAATCTCTTGTCGTTTTGTTTGTGGCTTAATTCAGTGTTGTAAAAAAGGCCCGCTATGCCTTCCCGCTGTGGCCTATATGTGCCTCGCTGTTCGTTAGCCTAGATTCTGTTGTGAGGCTTACGCAGTTCAGATCTTACACACACGGACTTAAACACTCTTTAACTGAAAACGCTTTAATTTGTATAGCATGAGCCTGTAATAACTCACTCTAAATTGAGTTACTGTGAAGAATTATGATTCATATGGTAATTGCTTTTTACAATAAGCGCATTTTCAATGGATACGTGTCAATTGGCCGTAAATAGCCAACCCTTTTAGTTTATTTACAAAGGCTTGAGTGAAGCACACTCGAACCTGGTATTGTAGTCTTACAAGCTGCAATTTTTGTTCAACAAAACACTGTAAGTCACGTTAACAATGCACAGTAGATTAGGAATCTCATTGGGCTCTTTCACGTGTTAAACAGGAAAGCTTTTCGGGTTTAAGGTTGTTCAATTAGAGTAGCAAGGCTGTGTGAATTAAGTTGGCTAATTCATCAGGGGTTTGCCTCTACGCAGCAGGACGTCGCAGTTTTGTAGATACAAACACAGTAGAAGTGCAACGAAATCACTCTGCCGTTGATAAGCTAAACAATAGGAACCGTTATTAGTATCATAGATAAACGGAAAAAACTGTGGCGCAAACTAGTATTTATTGAATGTACTAATAATAATGCTATAATCGTAAGAGATCCTAATCACTAATCACTTCTACCTTAATGCGAACTTTTGGGCAAGAAATGTGGAAGAAGAAAAATCTCACAAATTTTACAGTCAGACGTTTTGATTTCTAATAATCAACAAAGCATGTATTTATTAACAACCAAAACATGTTTGCCCATTTTTGAAATGTACAAAGTGATCACTAACATAATGGTTTTAAAAGCAGCTCTCGTACGAATTAAAAGGATATGAAAATTTAGAGTTAGAACTGGAAAATATAAAGGTTATAAATAGCAAAGAGTAGCAGATCTAAGCAGAGGTATTTGCGCCTGTTGCTTTTAAGACAAACAACATTTTTGGTTATTGAAGGCTCGCAGCAAGTCGTTCTAGGGTTGGGAGTGATTTATATTGTTTTACAAATTTTCTCTTTGCAGTTAACCTCCGACACAGCTGGTTACAGACTATCTAAACAAATATCGAGTAATATTTTGGTATAACAATGACAAAAGTCGACAGAATCCTACCATTGTCTAACGAGCGGAGCAGAGATGCTAATAAACTTTTAGAATTCCAAACAAAAGATGTTGTTCTTTGCTTTAGTAGCTGTGCTGTGGGTATGTAAGAGAGTTTGTCACACTCTTGCATTAAGCGCAAGCAGGCAACCGGATATGAAGTGACCCATTTGTGTCCAGTTTTACGACAATCCATTTATCTTCCCTGACCAGCCACTATGCATGTTTAGTAACAGAACCGGAACCAGTTGCTATATAAATCAGCAAGATAAAAGGGAGGTTGATAACGTTCTTTGGTTCGGCATAATCGCTGTGGAATCACTTCAGAAAGGCTTTGATCCAGAGAGGCAGGTTTAAGGTGAGTCCGGGTGTTTTAGTGCCATTATGTGGGGGGAGTCCTGACACAGGGGAATCAATATAAAGGAGGTCCCTTTCTATGTTGTAGCTTACACCTGTTAAATGCTACGTAATAATTGTTTATACACATGCTGTTCAAGACTCGGGACACGAGGGGAGTTCAATTCGCTGTGTTTTACCTCTCATAGCTCTGCTACTTGGATCTGAGAGGCAAGTCTCTATAGTACAACAAGATTCAAGACACGGGAGTAGAGTCGTCAAGTCAGTTAGTACACGGCGTGCGATCAGATGGTCATGAGCGGGACCAAGCCTAACGGAGTCGAAAATGCCACTGGGGCAGTCACTAGCAGGGGAGCAGTAGATTTGGAGAAACAAGATACCAGAGAAGCAGAATGTGTAGATGACCCAGCGAATGCCTCAACTAGTGAAGGCAAAAAGGCACGGAGTCACCGCAAATGCCGCCGCCGACCGCCTTACTCCTACATCGCATTAATAGCAATGGCAGTTCAGAACTCTCCTGAGAAGAGACTAACGCTAGACGGGATTTGTAAGTTCATCAGGGACCGCTTCCCGTTTTACCGTGAAACCTACCCATCTTGGAAAATCTGCATCCGAAATAACTTGTCGCTTAACGACTGCTTTATCAAGACTGGCATAAAGTCAGACGAGCCCCTGAAAGGCAATTACTGGACACTCGACCCCGAGAGCTATAACATGTTCGAAAACGGCAGCTTTCTGAGAAGGAAGACCCGATTCAAGAAGCAAGAGCGGTCGGGCCGAGTCGAAGGCAAGTTGGACGTGTCCGCGCCAACGCTTGATATGCGCTCTCGGTTTCTGGGGAGTCCTCTTGTGCCGCCGTACCCACCAACTCCCCTAGAGACGCCCCAGATGCCTCCCATTACTCCCTACCTCCCTCTACACTACTATAATCCCACCGCAGCAAGTTTTACACACACCCATGGAGACTCAATCTTTATGCAGCCTCATCTCCCGTTACTACCTCCCTACTATCAGCACCTGAACTGCCAACAGTGTTCTTTGTGTGAGGCGCCTAAACATCTCAATCCGTATCTTAGAATTTAACATGGTGAACATATAGCTAGAGCTAGTTGTATGTAATAGCGGACAAAAGGCTTTAATCAGGTTAAGGTAATTCGGTTATAACTCAGTCAAGAGAGCGAGCCTTGCTAATTTCGAACCCTTCTCGGACCAAGGACTTTTACAATCTGTTAATACGATTAGTTAGTAGCCCGCTGTGTTCAATGAACAAGACTCTAGTGGCTTTCAAAGATGTAGAAAGACAACGTCGCTCTTGCGTTCTAGGGGGAGAATTTATAGGGAAACTCTACTACCTGAATTAGCTGTCGGAAAGAAGATCAAAACGTCGAAAACGCCAAAAAAGCTTTTAGAAAAAGGGGCTGAAACTAGGTTAAACAAGCAGCCGAAATTGTTATTTCAGAACAAGCTATTAATAACACTAAGTGCGTTTGTGGCCACGGAAAGAGCGTTTTGCGTCTTTTCAAACGAAAATGAGCCACAACCCAATAGTTTCGTCAAAGAAAACAATTTATTAGCCTCTAAAGAAAGGATAAAAATCATCTAGCTGAACGGCAGTCACATAAATGTAATGTAGATAGAGTTTTGGCCCTTGTAGATATAACCAAAAAAAGGTTTCACTCATAAACTAAGGAAAATCACACCGGGATATGATAGAAAAAGTGGCGACATTTGGACGCCTAAAACTGGATGTATCAAAACTCATATATCGGAGCACAAATTATTTATATATCATAATAAGCAACAAAAGTAGATAGTTATAGATCTCAAGAATATTGTAAATAGTAATACATGTTTATTGTAGTGGCTGAGCAAGATATACGCCTCAAATTGTAGCATCACTGCGTGAAATAAATGTATGAAACCAAGGACTTGTGTTTCAAATTTCATTACGGGACTAGAGTTTCAGTTTTGATCTGAGTAGCTTTTGGAAATTAATTTTTTCGGCAGTCACAATTCTAACGAGTTAAAGCCTACGGTTTTTCCTAATTGAAATTTAACATCTACCTTGAATTCCTGTTTAGTTATAAACATTCAAACTGCGAAATTAAAGACAAAGAAACTTCCGTTTTCTCTTTATGAAAACAGCAGTTAACTACCACTTCAGACAAAATATGGAATTTACGGAAAATAAAATAGCCTTTCATTAACTTAATTGAATTCTTTTATGCTTTTCTAATAATTCAACAAGCGGGAAAAAGTTCTGACTAAAAGTTTCGTTCGCTTGGAGTCGGTTGTTTTGCTTTGCCGGCCAAGAGAAAAACGTTGCCCCGAGGGCAAACGCTTGGTTATGAAAATTCCTCACGCTATATGACAAACATGGTTTCATAAGAGACGTTTTTGATATTTGCCGCTCATTTTTTAAGCACTAATAAAGACAACACAGTTAGCGGTCTTCCATTAAAATGTTCCCCGCGGAGACTCTAAAACGGCTGCTTTAAAACACAAGAAAGCCTGTCGGTTATGTATCGCACATCAAATTACTGGAGTCATTCGTTATTTGCTGAAAAAGACTCAGAAAGGGATTCAACTAGAGACACTCAGTAAACGCATTTATAACGATAGAGGAGAGTGGCATCATTATAGAAGTGCTTCAGCACTCTCTTTAGCTAGCAAACAATCACTTCTCACACACAAAGACAGCAAACATTAGTGCTGACCTCAACGTCTTCATCCTATGATATGGATGAGTTATCCCACAAACTTCACAATAACTTTGGAGCTCTTTGGTAGCTTGTAGTTGTCTCTAATATCTACCCTTTTTTTTCTTTTATGTTATTTGCTCAGATGACTATATTCCCTGGAAACCAGAGGCTCGAGGTCCCGAGAAATAACACAAACGCGAACGGGCAGAGTTTCATCCTCTGATCCCCAGGGTAATGACTAATACATCTCTGAGAACAAAATTCAACTCCAACTTTGCTAAATCCCGCCACAAAAACCTAATTCAATTTTGATTTCGTTTTCAGATTTCGAAATACATGAACTATCGTTGTTAAATCTGCTATTTTCCATTTCTTTATTAAAAAGTAAGCAATGGCAATTCTTACCACTGTATGCATTGCTACGCGACCTCAAAATTCAATATTGCGATGGGCGATTGGCGATTTTTAGCCGTCAATCAACCAAAACGTTGGATTCGTCTACTTCAGAGGACCGACATTGATTGCAAAATCACCCAAAATGGTTTAAGCTATCCATTGGTTTCCTTGACTCGAAGGTTTAACTTTCTGGTTCAAGAAAATTTACATTACAATTTTCTTGCGTAAAATCGCCAATCGCCCAACAGTGAATTTTGAGGTCGCGTAGCAATGCATACAATGGTAACTGCTTCTGATTTGCCGGTCCGTTCAATTAGGCTTGGCTTTTTGGCAAAACAAAATTTTATAGTTACTAAACATACATATCATTTTGCGCGTTGAACGACTATAAGGCTCCAAATTTTATAATACCGCGCTTTTCCCACGCGAAACTGCGTTCTTGGGCGGTCCATAAATCAATGTTCTAAACGAAGTCAATTCTATTAAAAAATATCACACTTAGAAAAGAGAAACATCTCGCGGAGGGTCTATCTGGAATCTTTATACGTTTTTTGGCATAGTTAGTAGAGGGAGACTTTGGTTTGGGGCACCAAAACGTGGGTGGCGGTTGGCGCAGAATCATGAAACCCGCAGTACAAATATGCTGCCCACAGTCCTGAAACACCAGAACGCCTACAATTACCTTTTCCAAACAACTTTAGGGACAAAAATTCCAATTAAACACTTGTAAGTTAAGTATATCGCTCAATTTAAAATGAAAGGTACAACATCGTTTAAGCCCAACAATGGCTGTACATTAAAACAGAAAAGTCAAATTCGTGTCTTGCTATTGTGTAAGTTGTTGCTGCACTCAATTACTTGATTCGTTCAACAACAAGTGCCCAGCCTCCTTTTTCTGACCCATTATCACTCGATATTTAGCAACAAAGAAAACCGTTCCAAATTGCTCGTTTCAGATTAAGTCATTGTTCTGAACCTATAATTTGCGCTCATTTAACCATTTGAGGACTTTCAACAACAGCCATTAAATATATTGGACGGGCCTGCCATTAAATGCCCGTGTTTTTTTCATATTTTTTCTTTTGTTTCCCTTTATCTTCAGCTACACACTAGATGCCTAATTACCCATTGTCAAATTTCAAGTAGGCAGTACATGGGAAGGGACTTTTTATTCCATGCGATTCAATAGACAAATGTTTCTGATAGTGTTTGAGAAATTACTCGTACAAGTCGATGGTTACTAGCAAGCCTTTATTTGCTTACTTTTATTATTCTAGAAGGTTTAATTGAATGGTTCGCTGAACAACCTGGCAAACAGGTAACAATAAAAACACAAGACAACCGGACGCAACCTGGAAAAAACTGTGATTCTTTTTTCTCTAAGAAAACTCAAAACTGTTCACGACGTGCAGAAAACATAGGCCAAAACGTATGAACAGGTTTCCGGAAAAAGTTTATTTTGTTCCTTAGTAGAGGCAGCGACATTTCCGAAATTGCTAACCATACATTTTTCCATTACACACGTGTTGAATGAAGCCTTTATCTAAGCAAAATCTAAATGTTACTGGATGAAGGGTGTCTGTAAAACCCGGAACCCTCCCGGAACCCCCCCGGAACCCCCTCAAAATTAAAATATACACATTCTGACTTCAAAAACTAGAAAAAAAAGATATCTCGGGAAGGGAACATCGCTAGATGATGAAACTTGGACAAGAGTTATTTTCGAGGGGCTTGAGAGGTGCAACACAAGAGTCACATGACATGACGTCATCGATGACGTCATCAAAGGCTACAAAACGTTTTATCTCGAAGGGAGCATCGCTAGGTGACCATACTTGGACAAAGTTATCTTCATTGCAAGGGGGGTCCAGCTCAAGTGGCATGACGAGTCATCGATGATGTCATCAAAAATAAAATAAAAACAATATCTCGAGAACGGAACATCGATAAGTTGCCAAACTTGGATAAAGTGAGATATTCGAGGCAAGGGAGGTGCAACACCATGACGTCATCAAAACTAGAAAAAATTAATATCTCGAAAAGGGAACATTGCTAGATGACGAAAAATAAAAAGTTATTTTCGAGGCTTGAGAGGTGCAACACTAAAGTCACAGTGACATGACTTCATCTCGCAACACCAAAGTCACACGGCATTACGTCATCGATGACGTCATGCCACGTGACCATGGCGTTCGACCCTTTTGCCACGAAGATAACTTTATCCAAGTTTGGTCACCTAGCGATGTTCCCTTTTCGAGATACTAATTTTTCTAGTTTTGATGACGCCATCAATGACGTCACGTCATGTAACTTTGCACCTGCTTGCGAAGATTACTTTATCCAAGTTTGGTCATCTAGAGATGTTTCCTTTCTCGAGATATCATTTTTTCTAGTTTTGACGGTGTCATCGGTGACGTCATGCCCCTTGAGCATCGTGCTGGACCCCCCTTGCCATAAAGGTAACTTTGTCGAAGTTTTGTAACCTAGCGATGACGTCATGTCATGTGACTCTTGTGTTGCACCTCTCAAGCCTCGAAGATAACTTCGTCCAAGTTTCATCATCTAGCGATATCTTTTTTCTAGTTTTTGAAGTCAGAATGTGTATATTTTTTAATTTTGAAGGCGGGTTCCGGGGGGGTTCCGGGGGGTTCCGGGGTGATTTTTGGGGGTTCCGGGAGGGTTCTGGGGGTTTCCGGGATTCCGGGAGGGTTCCGGGTTTTACAGACACCCCTGGATGAATACCAATACATGAATGATGAATAGAATTTTCGCCCCTTCACACTTGTGACCTATAAATAAAAAAACTACTATTCTATTACTCGTCTGGTTTCGCTTTGTTTGTTTGTGAACACTAGCAACACACAAGACTTACAGTCTCCAAATAGGCTACTTTTGCTGAGTTCTAAATGGACAGAACTTAACTCGTTACACTTTTGCTCGCCACAAATACTAAAACCTCTATATCATACGTGTCCTTACTATACACACTTTTGTTTTACTCTTATAAGAGTATACTCTAGTTCCATTTATTTTACCCTTATACAAATATTTCATGTTTCAGTGAACTGCATACAATTGACCGGCGCCGCGAACTCCGCCCTCTCCCCCACACTGCCACATACCTGCCACCCCTCCCGGTTTTTACCCTTAGTCTTGTTGTAGTATTTAGTTGTTGTATTTGAAACACAATGCTCCCGATTTCCTGGGCTTTCGGGTCGGCAGGTATGCCAGTGTCGTGCAGATATTGTGAAAATAGTTTCTGAGCCGAAATTTCTAACTCCTAATGGAGGCATAAACTTGTAAAATTAAAGGTGCTTTTCGATGTGACGGCAGTCAAATATCAATCTCATCTACTTCTTTTACAAATTGATCGACCCATGATGGCGGCCATATTGCTCCGCATAAAAATCTCGTTCCGAATAGAATAGCAATCTCTCGAATCTATAAACGACCGTTTTCGATCTGCCGAATGAATAACGATAACATCATCGTGAGGTCATTGGCCAACAGGATCGGCTAAGTAAGGCAGTAAGGCAACAACAACAAAAAAAACGACGGCTTGCGCGTCCCTGCGCTCACCGGTATTATTTACAGCTCTGGCCTGTCGCTCCCCATCAGAGCAATAACGGCTACGTTATCTTATTGATGGAGAAATAATAAATATAACCTAGAGGCCGACATGGGGCATCCAATGCGCAACAACGTCGACTTGACACTGGCCAAAACATTCTCGAACCCAGAGCTCCCCGGCTTGTCACCTCGAGTGGGAGGCTCTGGTTGGCAGCCATGTCGGGCCATTTTGTCAAATTGATGTCTTCAATAGCTAGCTACTTTATGTATGTAAGCTCTAAGCATATTGGTTAACCAATTTTCGCAAGGCAAACCATAGATTTGGCAGTCTAAATTTATGTATGTAAGCTCTAAGCATACACTCTTTTTTTTTTATAAGAACCATTTTTATAAGAACGTTCAGCCTGAAATTTACCCAAATTTTAAGAACATGCTAAGAACATGCCTAAGCCTCAGATAGGCGCAAAATAGATTTATTTTCAGTGATGCGTTCAAAAATCAAATGTGTTAATAATAACGACCTTCAATATTGTAATGTATAAGTAAGTGTTAAATACTTCATTGGTATGTATCCTTCTCTAAGATCTAGGCATATTTCAGGTTCCGAAGTCACTGAAATGTAAGAACATCCGTAAGAACATTTCCAGCCTCACACTGCTCCAAAATAAGAACGGCCCAGCCTCAACTGAAAATTAGACGTTCTTATAAAAAAAAAAGAGTGTATTGGTTAACCAATTTTCGCAAGGCAAACCATAGATTTGGCAGTCTAAATTTCCAATTTTATAAGGGTTTTCATGGAAACTTTGAACTTCTTTCGCAATTTTCTCCAAAGTATAAATTCTGTAAGCCTTTTCCCGCTGACAATTTCAGCATGTAAAGAATAGATGAAAGGCCGAGTATGTTCATATCTGTATATAACAGACAAAAGGACAAGATGGTAAAATGTATAGTTATATTTCGGCAAAATTCTATGCCATCATCAGACTAATTAAAATACCGGGTACATGATATTTATACTAGTTACAATAATATATGCAAGAGGAAAGAATTTATGAAAACAAGGAGAGCTCGCAGCTGGCCTTCAGCCCGAGATTTAAATTAGGCTTATAACGCTTAATACAGTAGGCCTCTTTCTAGAGTAAAACATTCCACTTAGAATCCTGATCGAGAACAATGATATTGTCTCGAACCGCGTTAAGATCGGCAGGTACAAAACGCAGGTCACAGGTCACAAGTAGAACGAATCTACTTGTGACCTGTGATCTATGACCTGCATTCTACTTGTGACCTGTGACCTGCGTTTTGTACCTGCCGCGTTAAGATAGAACGCTCTGTCATCGCCAGGACAATAGTTGTTGTCATTGCACATGGCAGGAAAATTGGAAATGCATCTTAGGTAGTTAAGATTAGGACAAGAGCGCAAATGCTGGAAAACTGCACTAACTTTGTCTGGAGCGTGCTCTTTCGTGCGGACAGCCAGGTTTCGGTCCGCAAAAAGGCCCGCAAATGGCTGACACGCAGAGTCTTTCCCGCGAGGTGACGAGCCAGCGAGTTCGAGATAGGAGAATTTAATATATACCAAATCAGTGAATAGTCATTTTCGCGCGCTCTGCTGATTGGTTCCTGAAACAGTAGATATCAAACACTATTTACTGTTTTGAGAAAACCCTATCAAAATGGCTGCAGTCAACTGGTTTCCTCACTAAAATCAAACAACGTCCAGACGTAAAGCCAGGCGACTGCACAAAGGCGAAACAATGCAAGAATCTGATTGCGGTTAAAATTTTGTTTGACCACACCTAGATTGGTATCTTTTAGGGTTGACATTTTATTTTCCCGACGAGCACCCCCGGCCGACGACATATGGTAGCCCCCCCCCCCCCCCCCCCCCCCCCCCCGGGCTCCAAACAAGCGATCAGTTTTTATTTGATGTTGGCGTGTGCAAGGACAGTCTCAAATTAATGGTACAGTTGACGTTATCGTTTTCATTTTTATCCGGATTCGCCCGTCCACACTTTTAAAACGATATGTTTACGGATTCGTTTTTATTCACTTTCGAGAGGGAAAGGATTCAATGAAATGGATCAGCGTGTTTGTGTGGACGGAAGGCCTAAACGTATCAAAAAGTATACGGATTCAAACGAAAACGCGTTAGTGTGGACGGGGTCTTAACCAGAGCGTTAAGGATCATATGGTGGTATAACGGACAATCAAGCTCATGTTAGATTCGAATTTGAAAATAACGGCACCCGTCCTGACACATAAAATAATTCAGCTACATTCGGTATTTAAATACATTCAGATAGCCTACGTATCCCAACGACGTTTGGCAACACCGACGAACTGTCGATGTCCAATGAACAGCAAACAAAATATGGGAGACGGGCGCTTCGTGTTTTATTATTAATTGTTTAAAACTAATTACTTGTTTAATGCAGTTCAACAGCCAAATTATTAAATCTTTGAACAGCATTCAAGGCATACCGATTCCCGTCTCTGTAACCGGGTTAGAAGACGCCTTGTACTGAAACGTTATACATCATATTGTTTTGATAGTTTTGTGTTGTTATCGGTAATTTTTATCAGTTCACAAACACCCTCCATGCACGCGTGATAACTGTTCCAGTCTGTTCGAACAAGAGTTCGCTGTCGGCATATTAAGATATTACAGGGGCGTGGCAGAAACCACAGGGGGTTCACTCGGTGGGTGGCTCTTGACAAAAGGTTTAATCAGATTGTCATTATATACATGCTCTGTGGGGCGTCTGAAGTGAGGGTTCGTGGACTCAGCAGGTTGTCTCAGCTTTTTCGTGTCTGCTGCGATAGTAACGCGCACCGCGCCAAGCGAAAAGGGCACTTATACAGAATTTCATACTTCCGAGAACAATGCGAAAGCAGTTCAGATTTCCCATAGAAATCCTTAATAAAATTGGAAATGTGGACCTCCAAATCTCCACCTTGCCTTTCGAAATTTGGATGCCCAATATGCGCATTGTTTAAATTCATAAATTAGCTCCATAAAGATCTTCAAAACAGAATATTGAAAAAATATCGTGTGCAATCGATGTAGCAATATGTCTCACAAAGGTTTGCGAAAAGTAGAGCTCGGTTCTACATTTCTGCAACTCGCAAAATATTGCATTGCAGGGGGATGTTACATGTAGCAACATGTCTCACAAACTTTTGCGAAAAGTAGAGCTCGGTTCTACATTTCTGCAACTCGCAAAATATTGCATTGCAGGGGGATGTTACATCGCTGCAACTCGCAAATAATGTAACAAATATTGTGTTGCAGCGAGTTGCAACATGACCTTAAGGGTTGGGGGAGTTTTGGGGAGGCACAAAGTTCTTCAGATTGAGCATGAGTTATGAGCAGACAGTATCTGTCTCTGAGGCTTATATTTGAAAACACTAAGGGAATATATTGTTGTCTCTGAGACTCATATTGAACTGGAAAGAACTAGTAATGTATGATGTATGAGCTTACAATTGTCTCTCTTCATATTTTTCCAGTTCTTTTTCCAGTAGATCTTCATTTACTCTGTGCTGCATCAAAAAGGTACCATTGAGATGGAAGACAGGAATATCATATTTGTATTTATCATACCAATGCTCATTTCCTTTGTCAGTAATATACACTTCTTCAAACTTGTACTGCAAACAAACATAGGAAAATTATTTAAAAAGGGCTCACTAAAATATTTCACTAAATTATAAAACGCCACTCAATCAATCAATTTCAATCAACTAATATAATAGATCAACAATCAGTCAGACTCATTCAATTAATTGTTGGTATGTTGGTAAGAAACACTCCATCAAGATAGGGCTGGATAGGGCAGCCTAAAATTAGAAAAAATGGGAAAGTTTGAAAGGAAAATCTTTTAAAATAATGAAGAAATGGCAAGGTAAAGTTTTTGAATTTTAATACTAGTTTGTTCGGCAAACAAGAAATCTGGAGGCTAATATAATAATAATATAATAAAGAATTTATATACCAGTAGCGCTTATTCATCTCTGTGCTAGGCCCTTAAAGGCTGTGAAGGTTTTAGTTGCGAGGCTGTGAAGGCTTTAGTCACAAAGCCCTATATGAACGTACGTAATTCGAGGATTTTCCTCTGAAACTTTCCAATTTTAGGCTGCTATTTCAGCTTTTTTTTTTCTGTGGCCTCCTGTGGAAATAAGAAAAACTTTAGAAAGGTCACTCTATATGTTGTATTCACTCCTATAGGTTTTATATTCAGAATTCTCTTGGTGTAATTACTTGGCAATTAGTTTCACAGCAGTCATGAAATCCAATCTAAAATTAATTTTACATTGGTGTTTTGATCGTAGAGCAATTGCTTATGACTAGAATAAGATTTCTTACGCCCTTACCCTATGTCTGTATTTCTCTAAAACAGCTTTAGCATCCTCACACAGACTACACTGCTCCTGCGATAATATAATTAACCATTATTTTAGATTTTACATGGGAGATTATGCACCAGTCAATAGACCGATCCCTATTTTGATGATAGCTCCGCCCACTCATAGCAAACAATAGGAAGTTTTCCCTACGGAATTCAAAATGTCCGAGCAACAAACTTGAATATCGAAGATTTTTCAATAATTATTCAGCTTTTCAAGATAAAAATATAAAATCCAAATTGCATGAAACAACTTCTAACACCTCCCTGCAATTGGTGTCTTTTCCGCGCTCTATGCCAAAGATGACGTAGCAACAGTAACTAGGGGTATAACAATGAATACGGGATAGGTGAATTGACAGCCCCACACCCCATTTGCATATTAGTGGGGCTTTCGTACAGAATTCACACTACATTACTGCCCCATTGGTCAGGAGATGTGCTTTGTTGCACAAAAAAGCACAAAATCATAGAAATCAGCCTGCTTACCAGGCTGGCTCACCTCCGTATAAACAGCCCCTTACTTCACCAAAGGGACAGACAATACAGCTTTTTTGTTCCTTGAATGATTAAATTTTTAATATAACTCAAATATATAGTTATGTAGTTGCACACATTTGATCCTATAAGTACTATACATGCAAGTAGAAAAAATATGGTTTTATTCTGCTTTGCGATCGGCTGCGGCTGCATTAAAAACCGGGCAGTAAATCATCTACCATCTGTGATCATAGGCTGTCTTTTCTAGGCATGCATACTAACATTACATCCAGCATCTTCCATTTTGCTTTTATTGCCTAGTTTATGTGATCTAAAACAGTGAGCAAGCTCAAGCATTGACTTGATTGTCAGTGCAAAGTACACAGATGATATGTAATAAGCTATTGGTTTGCTAATAATATCTTTTGCAGGAGCCCATCTCCTTTTCGGCTATCTTCTAAATTCCATTGGGCATGCGCATAGGCCTTTTTTTAAATAAACCAGAAGTCATGGATTGCAATGCATTGTGGTCTAGCTTCGGTACAAACAAATCACCAAACAATGGGCAGTTTTTCTTTTTTCTTAAAAAAGGCCTATTCTCTCTTAATTGTACCCCAGGGACCATGTCATTCACCTCTCAGATTATCCCCACAAACCGAGGTGCTCACTGCCATTCACTTGCCAAAAAGGTGAATGCCCCACTAATACGTGAATTGGGGGGGGGGGGGCTGTCAAATGACAGGTGCATTGTATTGTATTATTAAAGACTCAAACATTTTTGGAAAAATCTAAAAAAAATCAATGAAACTTAGCTAGCTTGTAGTTGTGGATTTTCCTATTGCTTACACCGAGTTTTAGGAATTGGCAGAGAGAGTGGAGTTAGTGTGAGCAATCCTGACACTACAACTACAAGCAGGATAACTTTCATACTTCTTTTTCGAGAGTGAAATACGGTAGGCCCTATACAAACTTTCTAATTTCCGATGTAAACTCTGTCTTTTGTAGTGCTGTGAAACATACAGAGCTTGGGACACCGTGAATGCAGTTAGTGCATAAATCAATTTGCGTGAGACACAGTCGAAATAACTCACTTTAGTGAATAACGTCAATACAGGCTTTGGCTCTGATTCTTGTCCAGAAGACAGAACACGGACCTGGAGTTTATTTGGACCAGCCAGTCTCCATATCCTATTAAACTTCAGCACGCTTTTGATGGCGACATTTCGCGTACGTCTTGCTCCAAGAAACGCCGCCATTTTCGGATACAAAACACCTTATCTACAAGGCGTTCCTTGTGTCGCGACGCGGTCAGACTGGTGTGGAAATAATTTCTCTGCCCAGTCCCCTTTCGGCCTCTTTCCTTCAAAAATTCTCCAAAATGGCGGGTCTTGTTCGTTTCTCCCGAAACATTCTTCTGCGATCTCCACAAGGAGTTCGTTCTGTCATGGCCCCTGTATCAGCAGGGCAACAAAAAAACCGACAGTGTAAGTCTATCTTTTTGTCACAAGTTTCCAGTTTTGCATGGCGCGTTAAAATCTGCTCGTTGCTTAGCACATGGCCGAAGAATGCTAATTTCAAAGCATGTGGTTTTCGAATTTTCTGTCGTGTCCGTAGATTCTACTCCTGCGGAGAAAATCAAGGTGGAAGGTCCCGTGGTTGAGCTCGATGGTGATGAAATGACGAGAATTATCTGGCAAATGATTAAGGATAAGGTATTTAAATTTCAATGCAATACTAATAGAGAAGACCCGTCGTGTTCAATCGATAAAAATTGATATCGAAAATCCAATCGATAAATCGATAATAATTACTTAATTGGTATCGAGTGTATCGGCTAATTGATAATAATCGATACTCACAAATTTTCCAATCAACTTATCGATTATTATCGATTGTTTGGAAATTTCACAATCGACGTGACGTACATTCAATGCTGCCTTGTCCCAAGGCACGTTCTAGTGATTTTCGAGGCAAGAGCGACTGGGAGCGAGCTAGCGCGAAAGGCATCATGGGAAGGGCAAAGAAATAAAACGAAACGTTCCCAAGATGCATTGCACGATCGCTACCAGAACACTTGCAAGAGGCTTTTCTCTCTGTTTATACCAAATAGAGATGCCTAGGGACGAGGCAGCATTCAACGAACGCATACCTGCCAACCTTGGACAAGTGAAAACCGGGAGATAGGAAAAAGTGTTGTCATAACTCGTCTTTAATCGGTTTTAATGCAGAAATTGACTGAGCGAGTTGATTTCCCGGGAGATTTACGGTGAAAACCGGAGACCGGGAGATTTGACTCAAAACCGCCCGAAATTTGCGTTGGGGAGGGCTCTCACTAAGCCTGAACTGTCAGAACTGTATTTCAATCTCGGAAAATTGATATTAATTGATGAAATCGATATAGTTGATAAAATCGATAGCCTTGATCGAAAAATCGATATGTCGATTACTCACAACGATTTCCCTTATCGATTTCTATCAATTTCCGATATAATTTGCTAATTTTATCGATTGGTATCGATTAATATCGATTCTAATGATTGAACACGCCGGGAGAAGATAACGTAAGTTTACAGTTAAATTAAGCTTACACTCGAAAGACAATTAAGCTTAAACTCTAACTTAACTATAACTAAACCTTAGTTATATAAGCTTAACCATGAGTAATAGTATACAATTTAATTTACCAAGGTGTAGTTTCATAGTGTAATGCTATGATTTTCTTGTGATTAAATGACATTAAAAATTTATTAGGTGTTTTTTTTTCGAGTCTGATCATTTATCCCCAGAACCCCTGTGAAGACGGTGTCACAGGATCCTATAAATATTTTTATAGGTGACATTTCAACACTTATTTGTCCCTAATTAGCCTAATTTAAATTTGGCAGGGACTAAAACTTTTCTCATTTGTGACTAATGTCACCCAGTCTGTAAAATACAACTAAAAATGACCAATACAGTGAAACCCCGACTTACCCCACGTGGGCAGCGAAATTGCAATTGTAAAATCTGGGTTCCACTGTAATATTGTGTGGTTCCAGAAAATTTCCATCTTTCCACCCCCCACAGAAGGGATTGGAAATTCCAGAGGGGTATGGGGTCACAACAGGCACCAAAAAAAAATTTCAAGGGGGGTAAAAAATTCAAGTGGGGGTCATTTCAGGCAGACTTTATTTACACTTTGTAAATAAATAAATAAATCATTTAATCATACATATATCCCTGCTGCCTAGCTCGATTAGCTTGTGAGTTATTTTCTAGGCAGCATCATATCCAATGCAAGTTTTTTATTTTTCATTCTGTATATAATGTTCAGTGTTGATATGTAAATAAAGAAATTTGTTGTTGTTGTTGTTGTTGTAAAATTGCATAGGTGTGCACCCAATAGTGATATGGGGGTGAAGGGGGGGAGGGGGAGGGGGAGGGTCGGAAGGGAAGAAATGTATATTTTCTGGACTGTGGGGGGAAATGAATATTTTCCGAAACCACACATTGGCCAAAATACAGCCTCTTTTTTTAATAACTTACTGCCTGCTTAGAAACATTCTGACAGCCCTGATTATAACCCAAAGAAATATGAATATATCACTAGATTATTCCTCCTGCTACCTCTCTATGACATTGCACTCTCTTATTCAACAGTTGATCACACCCTATCTTGACCTTGACATTAAGTACTATGACCTTGGCCTTGAGCACAGGGATGCCACAGATGACAAGGTTACTGTTGAGGCTGCAGAGGCCATCAGGAGGTACCATGTGGGCATTAAATGTGCCACAATCACCCCTGATGAGGCCAGAGTGGAAGGTTAGTGTCCAGTATACTGGTATTCCTATATAAGGGACAGATCATTTCAGGGGCCAACATTGCAAACATATGGTCACCAATGACGACTAGATGTAGGTTTGGCGAGCAAAAAATTTCAAGAACCTTGTCGCCAATTGGTGACTCAGCTTTCAAGTCTGTAGGTTTTTAAACAATGTCCTTCTCAAATAAGCTTTCAACTGCATTTATTTTGGAGAAAAAGATTGTGACCAAACTTGACTATTTGGTGAATAGATTTTTTTATTTGGGCACCAAACACATCTATTGAATTTTGATTAGACAGGGGTGTGATCCCCCAAAATATCCAGTTTGCCATGACTTCCTAAGTACCATAAGCAGGGCTTGAAATTACTCCCGATACAAGCATAAATCAGGCTAAAAAAAAATCCTTTTGTGCCCAACTTTTTAGACGTAAAATAACGACTGTGTTTTCAATTTCTACAGTGTTCTCCTAGTGGATTTACGCCTAGATTTTTGATGAATTACACATATAATGTTGGTACAAGGCATAAAATTATGACTATTTTTATTTCTTAATTCATTATTTCAATCTTAATTTTAATGGTAAGTCCCCATTAAAATATCAAGCATACAGGTGCTATAGAAGTGAACAGGCTGCTATATTTTGACTCTTGCCAAAGGCATTGCTTCCTGTATGTTGCCACAAATGTACATAAGTACAGTACCAATACTGAATAATTAATTATCATTATATTTTTCCTTTCAGAATTTAAACTGAAGAAGATGTGGAAGAGTCCCAATGGCACTATCCGTAACATTCTTGGGGGCACTGTCTTCCGCGAGCCAATCCTATGCAAGACTGTGCCAAGGATTGTCCCAGGATGGGAGAAGCCAATAGTGATAGGCCGCCACGCCTTTGGAGACCAATACCGTGCGAGGGATTATGCCGTCAATGGCCCTGGGAGCTTTGAGATCTCATTCACCCCTGTATCTGGAGGGAAACTGACAACAGAGGTGTTTGAGTTCACTGGGACTGGTGGTGTAATGATGGGAATGTACAACACAGATGAGGTATCAAAATGGGCTGTTCCATATTATGTCCGTTACCCCATATCGAGGGACCTGGAAATTCCACAGGGGTCTCTGTGTTTGAAAATGGAATTTCCAGTTCTTGCTGATTTTGACCCTGGAGTTTCCACAGGGCAGGGCCCGACATTGCGACTATATGGTCGCCAATGGCGACTGAATTTAGGGGATTGGCAACCAAAATTTTAAAGCTAGGTCGCCAAATGGCACCCCATCTTTCTAAGTTCGGCTGAAATTGACGCTTACGTGGCGACTAAATATTGCTTTTTGGCGACTAAATTTTTTTGAATTGGTCGCCAATGGCACCTAGCGAAAAAAGTTAATGTTGGGCTCTGCAGGGCCATTCATTTTACCCCAGAATTTCCACAGGGTATTTATTTGCAACTGTGGAATTTCCACGGGCCCACAAGAGATTGAGGAATTTCCACAGGGGTTGCTTCAAATTTCCACTGGGCTTGTACAAGGAGTCTGGAATTTCCACGGGTAGAGAAATTTTTGAAAATTTGGAGTTCCTCAATAGGGGGGGTATGTGTTTTTTGGAACAGGCAATGCACGCTATAAATGGACAATTCCAGTTGTATGCGTGCACACTCTTTTCTTTAGAAATGCCTTTGAAATGAATCACAACTACCAGGATACAACACACGTGTGCTGATCACTTGATTTGTGAAATACAAGGCTGCATTCATTATGTATACTACAGGGGGGGGCAGAGGAAATTTTTTTGACAATGCAAAATTTTCAGATCCCCCCAAGGCACAACATATTTTTTACGAATCCCCCCTCTTGGTCAAAAGGAAAAAACATGCCCCCCCCCATCACCCCGAAGACATTTTTTTCAATTTATATTTATATCAATTTTACAAAAAAAAAGAACAAGGCTCAATGATAAAAAAAATACAGAGCGTAAAAATGCAAATAAAAATCCTAGGTGGCTTTACTTTTTTGTGTCGGTAGTGACTTTCTACCAAGTGATCTGGTGCGCTCCTCGATTGGAGCCTTACTACACATAGGCTGAGTATCATTTATTTTGTATTTGATTGTTTGGTATGTTTTCCGTTGTGCGCGCGAAGCGCGCCGCAATTTTGACAATGAAGCTACAAGACTATTAATCAAAAGTCCAAAGGCGTTTTGTCTGGCAGACAAAAGCCACTGAAGAGGACCTCGAGGAATTGTAGTAAAACAAGAAGGCCTTTTACGATCTTTTAAGTTTAATATAATTCTTTATGCGCGCGAAGCGCGCAGTTTTTTTTTCAACATATCAGTTGAAAGAGGGTGAATACACGAGAATAGTAGTGCAAGTGATATTTCTTCAGGAAGGAGGTTCAAACTCGGTGTTCAACAATTGAGCCTTCCTTCATTTACTATCAAACTGCACAACCTTGTCTTAAATATATATAATACCTCAACAAAAATATGCATCCCCCCTTCATGTTATGAAAAAAACTTGACATCCCCCCTTTTCCAGTTCCTAAATTTTGAGATCCCCCCAAAAATACTCTGCCCCCCCCTGTAGTATACATAATGAATGCAGCCTAATATAACTACTGATGTGCAGTGCACATATTCATTGAATCATCCATTGACCACACCCAGGGAGTTTCCATACCTGCAGCCTCCAATGAACCTTATTTGTAATTAATAGACATTTTCAGAAATCTCTGACATTTTCCAGGGTTGATGAGCATTTCATTTTTGTATTCTTTACTAACTTAATGTTTTCCTTTTGTATGGCAGGCTATTCGTGATTTTGCACATAGTTGTTTCCAATATGCCATCACCAAACAAGTCCCTCTGTACATGAGCACAAAGAACACCATACTCAAAAAATATGATGGAAGGTTCAAGGATATCTTCCAGGAAATTTATGAGAGGTAATATACATGGCATAGAATGTTGCCGAAATATAACTATACATTTTACCATCTTGTCCTTTTGTCTGTTATATACAGATATGAACATACTCGGCCTTTCATTTATTCTTTACGTAATATACATGATTGTACAGATGTTGCACATGCTATCATCACTAATATATTGTCTCATGATAATAATTACCTTTGCTTGGTCTGATTATTTTATCTTTACATTTGTCATTGGAAAAAGCTGATGGTATATAGTTTACAGATTTGCAGGGCCTGGAAATTTGCAGTTAGTTTTAGTACTAAGATTTTAGTAAAATCAAACAGCAAATAAAGGTAATTTTAATTCATCATGAGTATTAATATTAATTGTGTGCTACCAATTATTGTGTGATTTCAGAGAGTATGAGCCTCAGTTCAAAGAATTGGACATTTGGTACGAGCATCGCCTGATTGATGATATGGTGAGGTTCTAAGTGGTACCAGTATTATAACAACTAACTGACAGGGCTTGAAATTAACTTTTCTAGGCAGTCGCCCCAGGCGAGCAAGTCTGAAAATTTTATTGCCTTGGTATCAATTTTTGGTCGCCTGAAAAACATTTTAGTCGCCAAGCATTTTTTTCAATTTGGGTTGCCTGTGGTGATGTTATTTCTGTCACATTTTTGTCATTTGGGTTGCCTGTGGTGGTGTTATTTGTTTCCACATTTTCACGTATCTGAAAGGCTTTTTCTTATGTTATCATATCATAGGAAGACTATTTTTCTGTGATGAATTATTTTCAGTAAAAAAAGAAAATAAATCATCATCATATGGCATGGTCCCCTAGAGGCGACTATGTTAACAATTTTAGTCGCCTGAGGAAAAAATCTAGATGCATTGGTGATCAGCTGGTCACAATTTCAAGCCCTGTACTAACCAGTCAGACAGTCCTTCTATTTCTTGCCAGAGCTGCCAAGCCTTACTAACAGACAACTGTTTATGACACCTATGTTTTCTTCAATTTCCAGGTTGCCTATGCTCTGAAGTCTGAAGGTGGATTTGTCTGGGCTGCTAAAAACTATGACGGCGATGTCCAGTCAGATACTCTAGCACAAGGTACCTTTAACATTCTATGCTACGATATGTACAATTTCTTTCTGACCACCCCAGCCTATTATACCTGCAGTTAATGTTTTCAGAGAACAGTTCCTTCCTTGCATGCTCACTTCACCCACAAAAATAGGCCACTCTGGGAAAACCCACCCAAGAATTCCTATGTCGTCAATAGGGCACATATTTTTGTAACTTTCCATTTATCATACTCGAAGCCACTGCTTCGTGATTATCTCTTGGTTCCTTGTGGGAGACATGCACAGTCCTTGTCTGAGTCAGCCCCCCAACTTGGATCCAATAATAACTATATGTAGTTACTGTACCTGCATTTCAGTTTCAGTATTGCAAAATAATAATTATGTCTGGTGTTTCTGTTGATAGGGTTTGGTTCCCTTGGTTTGATGACTAGTGTCCTAGTTTGCCCAGATGGCAAGACTATTGAATCAGAGGCTGCTCATGGCACAGTTACAAGACACTACAGGGAACACCAGAAGGTAGAGACCTAATACGGGCTTCATTATTTACTGTCCCGCCAAAAAAGTTAATTTGTTTGCAGTCCCTTCTTTGGCGAATGTCTATGAAAACGAGCGTGTGAAAAGCAATGAAGTGCCAAAGGGGCGAGAGCACAACCGAGGGAGAAGTTTTTTTTTCCTTTTGCCATTTCTCCCCTTCAGCGATTGCTTGGGACTTCAGTACTTCAAGCCATTGGCGCTCGTTTTTTTCACAGGCTCGTTTTGACAACCGTTTGCCAAAGAAGGGACTGCAAGCAGTTTTCAAAAAAGTCACAATTTTATACATGTATTTTTAGATTGCCAGGATCCATTAAATCATTCACTGGTATTGTCTCTTACTTGTTTCCCTGGTATTGCCTACTAATTACTTTATCAAGTGTAATTATATTAACCACAGGGAAACGAGACAAGTACCAACCCCATTGCCAGTATCTATGCATGGACCCAAGGCCTCTCACATAGGGCAAAACTTGACAAAAACCCTGAACTGAAAAAGTAAGTGTAATTCAACTCAATGTTTTAATTTAAATATCAACTTGTAAATTGAATTTGGGTTTAATACTTTGTGCTTGAAAACTCCTTGGTTTTTGGGCACACCGCTGTTGTTTCAGTTGCTATTTGCCAAGAAACTTGAAGATATATGAATTTTATTTTCTCATGTCAAAAGTAAGATTTTACGAACAAGCGCACTATTTTACTAATAGTGCTGTTACTGTTTCTTTGTAGGTTTTGTAAATCATTAGAGAAGGCTTGTGTCAAAACTGTTGATGAGGGCAAAATGACAAAAGATCTGGCAGCATGCATCTATGGACTGCCCAAGTAAGTAATTCATTTTAACCAGAAACATATAAGTGAGTTGAAACGTGTAACAGCGCGACAACCTGCGAACAACTCGCGATCAAAAAGCACCATATTTGGAAAGCAACAGATTCTTCGCTTAGCCAATCAGCAACGGGAGATGTTATTCGTCATGTTTTCTAAAAATAACGCATGCGAACTCCCCACAACAGAAGCACAAATGAGTTGTGAACTGTTTCTTTTCCATGCTCAAAATTCATCAAAAATAAGGCTTAAAAGCACCATGAAGAAGAACAAATGAGAATCTGAAGACAACAATTTATAAAGAAATAAAATCTATAAGTTAATTTATAAACTAAACGTTTTCGGTACTGAAAGAAAAAACAACCACATTTTTTTCGAGCCTTACTTGTTTGTTTTGACTTGATTGGATCCTTCGTCCTTTCTTTGACATCTCATTTTCCAGTACAAATTCAACGACAACATATCTTGGAGTTTATAACTAAGAGCCCTGGAGAACTACTCTAATTTCCCTTCTTCTGTGTTTGTTGTTTCAAGAACGGATCCATTGCAAATAGCCGAGTTCTCCTTCGTTCCTACGTGTAAATTAGTTCCTTTTCAATCAACAGAATCCAGCCGACGTTTATATTCATTTCTCCCGTTCTGGTTATTTCTTCAATAGTTTCTCAGAGTTCCTAGCCATAAAACTCTGCTTGGCCAACCTCTTTTTTTCCTTCCGAAACTGAGTCGAGTGGTGTGAGTTTTAACTTTGCAAAATATGCTCAATTCCTGAATTATTTTTCTCGTTCTTGGAAATTTATGCATTTTGGTTGAGCTTGGAAGTTCTTCTTACAAAGTTCATTGGTATTCCAGCAGGAAATCTCGTAGAAAAGCCGGTAAGACTTCCAAAAATCTGCAAGCATCGATGAATCAGAATATGTAGCTTTGCAAAACGAGCACCGAAGCCTGCCGTGTGCAGTGAAAAGTCACATCTGAATTTTGATTGGCTGCACGCAAGGACATTGTTTTCCAAATATGGTGTTTAATGATCGCGAGTTGTTCGCAGGTTGTCACATCAGATTCATTCGTCTGTTACACGTTTCAACTCACTTATATGTTTCTGTTTTAACAGAATGCAATAATAAAGATAATAATGAAGTTAGAATAAGTACACCAGGGTTGGATTTAGGGGGTGTGGTCCCCTGCTTCCTTTGGAGAATATCCCATACATTTACTGTATTTGCTGACTATCTGCCCCCCACTCCCCCCACCCCCTTCTGAAATTCCTGGATCTGCCCCTTCACACCAATAGTATTTTCTATTTTTCTAAAAGAGTTACAAAAGAGTTAGATTCATTATTATGAGCTGCTTAGGTGTACTCTTTATAATATAGTATATGGAGAGTGCATATTTTGATGAAAAATGGAAAAGATCTCTCCTCAAACTTTTTTATTCTGCAGCGACATAGCCAGAATTTTCCAAGCAGGGGCACAGACCTGGATGCAAGGCCTTTTTATTACTAATTTTCCAATGTATTTAGGAATTGTACATGTAATCAGATTTTTCCCATGTATTTGAGTGTTTCAAAAGAGCCCCCTACCCCCTTCACCTACTTGACCACAACCCTGTTCTCGATGATACTAATTTTGAACCCTGGAAAATCTTGGAATAGTAAAGGCCTTGGATCCTAGGGCACTTTGCCAAAAGAATTGGCAAAAAAAATGGTTCAGGTTTTTGGTAGTTTCGATGGTCAAATGGAACGGTCCACCCTGGGAAGTCACGTGCTCAGTGACACAGGAATCCCACTTTTGTTTTTATGCAGGGAATTCAGCCCAGTAGGGGACTGTAATATAAACTGGGAATATCGATAAGGAATGGTGAAACAGAACGCGACTGTTTCGAAAATACCAAAACATGACATGTTCCATTTTGCATATTTATCAGGAATTTCTGTACAAAATCCAAATGGAACATGCCAGTTCCCGGGAAAAGTTTTCAAAAATTTAGGACTACCTCTCGAGGTTGTCCGGAATTTTCAGAAATCTTTTCTGGGAAATGGCGTGTTGGATTCGAACCGAATGACCAGAATTTGTGCCAAACGGAAAGTGCCCATGGTCTCCAACTGCATATATTTTTTTGTTTATGTTTGTTTGTTTTTCTTACAGTGTGAAGAGGGAGCATTACTTGTCAACTATTGATTACTTCGATGCTGTTGTGGAGAACCTAGATGAGCTACGAAAGGCTTAAAAATGCAGTTTATCAAATGTGTGCCTTGAATGAAACAAATTGTAATTGATAGTTAGAGTTTTATATAATAGATACAAAAGCTTTAACTAGACCTTTATTATCCACAGTGACTTTTAATGGTTGTGCAGTTGCCTCACCAAGACTGCTGTGAAACCTAGCGCTAAGTGAAACACCAAAGAACAAACATGTAACAGGGATGGTAAAGTGCCAGTAATTGCTAATTAAGCAACAAAAGTACTTTCCGCGTGCTCTCTGCTTTCTTACAAACACGAGGGGGATGTTGGGAGAACTGATCAAAACCGGCTCGTGTCTTTCAAGTTTTAACAGTTCGACCAACATTCCCCGAGTGTTTGTAAGAAACCAGAGAGCACACAGAAAGTATTTTTATTGCTTTTAGAAAATAACATACACACGCGCGACAGCGTTGCGTGACAATCGTGTTTCTCAGGTCTCTTACAAACACGCTTTTTAACCAATCAGAATGCGCACATTCACAATACAACATAGGTGTTATTTTCTAATTACTGATTAATAGTCATCTGAAATTCACTCTGTGAAAACAAACACAGACATTACCAAGAATGCCAATGGCAAATGAAATCTTGAGAAAGCTTGAGTTTACTTGTACACATTAAAGCTGTTCACACTAGCATCATAACAACATAGTGGCATTACATGTATGTTGCAATGGCGAAAGTGTGGGAAAATAACAAATGAGCAGGATTTTAAATGCAACATGTTGACAATGCTTTATTTCTACAGTATTGTGTGTGTCCTTATTTAAGAAAATTTTCACTTTTGAGAAGGAGAATTTTCTTCGTGTGATGCCACACTTCAGGGGCTGCAGAGGGGCTGGTTTCCAGAAATCATCATAGCCCTTACCACTTTCGTGATACATTCTTCCTTATAAGCCACACCACCTGAATGCATGCTCTGCGGCACTTGTGTTGTTTGATGTCATTGTGAACTAGGCTTTATAGAAAATCCACAAAAAGAATTACATGGGAGAGAGAGGTGAAAAATCGTATGTCTCTTGGTGAAACTAAGAGAATTGGCGCCCTGCATTGCATGCTCTAATTTATACTGTTATATGGTTACTGATTGCTGGAGGCATTAAAGCAGCTGAATGAGTAAGACACTGCACAATACTGATAAGATTGAGGAATTAAGTGCATGAGTGTACATTTATAGCAATATTCTTACTGCAGTTTTCGTAATAGTCCAGTTTCGAATTCTCCACTCTGCCGCTGAATAGGCATCAACGGCGCATAAATACAGTAGGAGCCTCAGTCTGAAGTAGAAAACGTTGTGAATACCAACAAGAAACTGATGAAGCTTGAATGGAGACAATAGGCATGCCTAGTCAGTGGTAGATTAGAGAATTTGAAACTGGACTATTCTACAAACTCTGCACAAACTAGTTAATTGTGTTTTCAAAGCATTTCCCTAGTCTAACATCTTCGCAACCTTGAAGCTTTTGCAAACCTCTGAGTGATATTTGTGGTTGCTTAGTGTTAGTTCTAGAATATTGAAGGATTATGACAAACCACAGTATACACTAGTATAATCTTTTAAAGCCTCAATATTATTGTCAGTAATATTGCAGATTATTCTGAGTGAATAAAATATGAAAAGCTCATGTTTTGTGTGTTAAATAATTATACAAGCTAGAATAAAGAAATTAATCTGAGAACATCAAATTGAAAAAAAAAACTGACAGAATTAAGAAACATTTGTCCAATTATTTCTTGTTTTATTGTGGCAGAAATCTATATAAAGATCAATAAACTATAAAATCTTTTCATTACATTTGGTAAAAGAAAATAAGCCTTATTATACATTACATTGTTATTATAATTTTCCCTAGTCCTATTTTTAAAGATAATACTCATAGAATTATTAATTTTCTTCAATTTAAGCTACACTATACCATCATTGAATGTTGAAAGTTGAGTAAAATGAATGTAGAAGAATTCCCAATTTTACCGAAAACCATTTGAGGCAAACTTGATCTTTCAAATATTTTTGTGGCCATACACAGGAAATTTACTATTGTCATACTGACTCCATGCATTACTGTACACAAATGGGCAATTCAAGAAAATATATGTACCCCAGGGATGGGCGGCACTAGTTTTTGCCCCCCCCCCCCCCCATGCATCCAGAATTTCCAAAATGGCTTACCCCCATGCATATAGAATTCCTGAGAGTTAAACTAGCTTCCACCACCTCACCCCACCCCCCCACATGCAGGCAGAATCCCGAGTGTGAACCCCCCCCCCCCCCCCCCCCCCCCCCCCCATTCAGGATTTCCAAATGCTGCCCGTGTACATATGTACATATATTTTCTGGAATTGCCCAATCTGACCCACCCCTGCCCTAATTTCAAAAGTCAATAAACTCATGTCTTTCATAATTCTATGTTAGAATTCTTACCGTAATAGTTTTATTAAGGAAATTGCCCTATCCCGATCATATTTAACCAGACATCCAGTTCCTGCTATCAGTCATACAATTGTACAATGCTTGGAGACCCAATTTTATGGGAGCCGAGCCAATTTCTTGATGCCCTAATCATTCTTAAGCCCGAATACCTAATATAATTCACAATTTTGATATTTTTTATTTTCTACCCAACTGATTTAAACAGTCACCCAAAACATCTTGCGAGAGCAGCTTCTCTCAAAAATTTCATAGCGTTTTAACCATTTTTGGGCACCCAAGAAATTCGTGAGAACCTAACATAATTATGAATGAGGGAAAGTTTTTCAGGCCCAAGAATTCTTATGTGTTTAAGAATGGGGCCCCTGGTGTTCAACACATGCCATTACCCTAAACCAGAAGCATGCAAATCAAAACGTGTAACAAGCATACATTGCTTTAGAACCAAGCTGTGGAATATTTGCAAAATAAACAATTGAACATATTATTTGTAAAATAATGTTGTTGCAAGACTTCAAGATGTTAAATGTTAGTATATTATCACTTACCACTTTGTTTACTTTATTTGAGCAAAAAATGAAATATTATGAAAGAAAACATGCTTCTGTAAGCAGGCGAGAGTTCATTTATGACCAAATATGGTCATAAACTTGCCACGAATAATCCACAGCATGGTTCAACTGTTACATGTTTCAACTGGTTATATGTTTCTGCCTAAACTTGTATGTACCTTAGCAGAACAAGGTTTACTGTGAGGCTTGATTGACAGTGTCAATCATGCAGGTACAGCATACATACTGGGATTTTAGTGTTGCATACACAATATTCACTCGTTGTGCCCAGCACACCACGATCTGCAACTGTTCCAGTGCCACGATAGCTCATAACTATAATGTCAGCATTGTGTTCTTGAGCTATCTTACAAATGACGCTTCCTGTTTCATCCTCATCTGGATATATTGCACTTTTATGGATCTCATATTGCACCTGTGAAGTGGGGTAAATATATATTTACTGACAGTTGCCCATCAGTAAGAAAATAGATGGTTTACAGGTGAATCTGTTAAATGTAAATGTAGGGGCATAAGTTTTGAAGACAGTTGTAGAAAAAATATCCTTCCCCTGGTGCCCTGTTGAGCCACCTTAAAATCCCTCATGTCCATCCCCCCTTGGAAGGGTGTTGAAAAGGGACCCCCCACCCCTCCGGAATTTCCAAAGAAAAATACAGTGGAAAAGATCAGGTAAATTGACCTGCCCATCCCTCTAGAATCTGCAATGCCCTTCCGTGGGGGAGGGGTTGGGGGGAAATGATGGATATTTTCTGGTACAACACATGTTTAACACATGGATATGTCATGCATAGAAATGTATCTCACTGGCTCAAGCGCTGCCTCATTATAATTTTGAACTTCACAAGGGGGGACCATATAGCTAGCAGGCAACCAAACTTGGACTTTTAAAATTCAAGGTGGTGCAATAAAATGGTCACAATCATCAATACCTCATGAAATTGTTTAAAAATTATTGCTGGCAGGGCAACCAAATTTGGGTTAAGTTGTCTAGTTGTAACTTACTGAATGCTCTTTGCATTTATCAGTGAACCACTCCAATTCTTTGTCTGCCTTTTTTTCGCACTCTCCTTTGTCATACATCCAGTCCTCATAGGGTGTCTTTACCGCTGACACAAACACACACAAATATTAACAGGAACTGAACTAATGATCACTAAGGAAATGAATATTTGTTATGAAATTTTCAGCCCCAATCCAGAAAATAGCAAAAGCAAAATTTTGCTATATCAGCCAGAGTTTAGTGGGGAGGTTTTGTGATTCTCTGGTAGGGTGTGCCATGGAAGTGACACACTAAAACCTGACCCAGTATCCAAGCCCTAAATGCATGATTTTCTTAGCCTACCCTAGACCAAGTTCCATATGTTTTTACCCAATTCCACACATTCAATTGCTTCCTCATGCTTAAGAACACAACCCTTATATGTCTCCAACTCCACTAACTGACTTGTGAAAATCAACCTTTATAGGTCACAAGAAAGGAGATTTTTTATTGCATATTAGCCAGCCTCTGCCAAATCAGTGGATATCCAATACTGTGTACTGTGATTGGCTCCTAAAACTCAGAATAGTCACTTTTACTTACCTGGCCAAGTTAAGTGTCCATATTCAAATCTTGGTACAGTATAGATATGAATAAGAAGAACGACATCTCCATCTTGCCTTAGATGTCTGCAGTACCCTGCAGCAACAAAACCCACACTTAAGTTTATTTGCGTTTTCTTGTGAAACGTTTTGATATTGGCATGTGAATAATTGTAAGGGTTGTTGTGATTCATTCGTGCTTTCTTGATTCTTTCTCTATAAAACGTAAGAATAAAGCTCAAAACTTAAGCTTCAATAGCTTGCTGGATCTCATGTGGAAATTGCACAGAAAGGCAGTAAACACACAATGCTCTGATCTACAGCGTTGAGCTAATGAAGAAGGCTGAACTAAATGTAGGTTAATTTATATCTAAGCAAGAAAATGCTGATCCTTGGGAAGATAAACTATTAATTTGTTATTGCGTGTATGTTTAAAAGACTCACAGCTCAGTGATCCTTTGCTATGCTTGCTGTTATCGACAGGGACAGCTACAGTGCGCTTCGGTGCTTCAGCTTCCGCCATGTTTGTTTGTCTTTCTAACACAGGTAACCCGCCCTTCCGTGCCACTCAGTGACCACAGGCTTCCCATCGGCGAATTAGAAAAATAAAACAATCATGAAAACGCCCGGATGGTTAAATGAAACCGCCTTGCTTTAAATCTACCCTGTTTTCTCCTGTGACTCTGTGTATTTCGCGTAGCTGAGTTTGTTTAGCAGAATAACAACAAAAACAACCACACCACCAAATCGCGAATAAACTTGTCTTGTCTTGATAGGGGTGCTCGTCGGGACGTCGGAAAATACACCCTAAAAAATTCGAAGACGAAAATAATCCACCCCTAAAAATACCTTTCAAGACAAAATGACCCCTAAAAAATACGAACAATAAACCTTATTTGTTATTGTTTCCCCCTAAAAAATACCTGTGAGTCGATTTTGATCCCTAAAAAATACGACGTGAGCACCCCTATATCAGTTCGACATGTGAAGAAACCCCAACGAGACTTTAAATCACAAATAAAGAGCTGTTCTACAATAAAATCTAGTGTAGTGCTATTCTTCTGATTTCTGCGAGAATATTCAGGAGGATTTGAGCCCTTCCCGATGTTCTCTTTCACGTAATATTATTGTAGATCCTTACCCATTCTTTCTCAGTATATTTTTACCGCAATTTTTCTCAAGTCAATAACCTGGGAAGCCTGTACCCCGCAAGGAAAGGGGCACTCGGCGAGGAGAGAAGAAGTGTCTGTACACGTGATAACAAACCTATATTTTATTATCTTACTAGTTTGCGTCACATTTACAGATGTATTTTTTGTGTTTTCATATGTGGCTAGCTTTTACAGCACAGTTTCATAAGTATATATCTATATGACGGGAGTGATTCACGACTAGGAGCGGATAACAAGGCTGTGTGATAGAAACATCCCATTACCACACACACTAAGCTATTTTTAGAACAGTGTTCTATTGTTCTCACGCCGCTGTGACCATGGTACAAAGATGGCAAGGGCATAAAAGAAGGGATAAATCGCGAAAGGCAGTAAATAGGACGTTTGAATAGCATTGCCTCCGGGAGAAGAAGAAAGACAAATGTAGTCACTTCGTAAGCAGAAATCTTGTGTTTTTGGTAGGCCAAGCCGTTCTAATCGGCCTGTAAAAAGGTTATCCCAGGTAGTTGGTGTTGCTGGCTCCTGTAGTAATATATAAAGCCCATTTAAGGTGCGCAATAAACTTTGCCCAGGGTCCCCTAAAGAAAGATATTGCGCAGGCATGCACTAAAGTTCTGTATTCCCAGAGTGGCGTAATAAATCTTAACGCTCAAAGCAATAAGTATGAATAATTGGTTTGTGTTCATGTGTTGTTGTTTCCATCTCTGAGATAAAACCGCTGATGTTCACGCGCATCATTGCAGGCTCTCTTCGCACCCCTGTACCCTTCTTTTCCTCTCTTGGAAAAACGAAACGTGAACACTCGCGTGTCTGTCGCGTCCCCATTGCAAAAAGTTAGTTTAAACTTGTGCTTTTTGTTGCGCAAAGCTGCTATTTCGTGCCAAGCGAATAGAAATTGTACTTTATGAGCTCGTCCGCAATTGAGTTCATGAATCGTGAGTCCGATCTCACTGAAGCCCAGAAGAATAGAAGTATTGTTTGAGTCCACGGCCCCTTGGTGAAGAGAAACTCCATAAAACGGAATATTTTGCGCCAGTTCTAGAAACTCAAGAACCGCATCTTCAGAGCTTAGCTCACTAAAACGCGAGAAACTGGCTTGAACCAAGCGCTGGTATGCTTTCGATGTTGAAAATGCAGAGGAGATGTGAGAAAAGAGTTCGCGCTGTCTTTGTTCTTCTGTAGCGTTGTCTCCGAGCCAGAATTGTACGAATAGTGCATCCAACGAAGCCCGGGTGTTGATAGAAGCAAAATCCAATATTTCCCGAGATTTTCGAATTTGAAGACACACCAATTCGCATTCGACTGTGCTCAGATCAGTTGCGTTTCGCGGCCAGAACTTAATGGCAAACTTCACACAGTCCTTTGTCTTGAGAGTTTTAATGGGTTTGTCGAGTTCTAACCATTGATACTCTTTCCCTCTGTCGGACCGTTGTAGACCGTAATATAGAGTGGTAGCTACTCCAAGCGTTTTACAAACACATTCCAGTACTTGTCGACCAGTCACCTGTTCGCCTGAGAACTGCAAAGCCAGTGTGGTGTCGTCCAGTAACAATACGTGGTATGCGTTCGCACATGGACGCGGAGTTTTCCCGTATATGAAACTTTGATGCCTCACAAAAGAAGACATTCTCAACCAGAAGTTCAGAAAAGCGGGGACTATTGCTAGTGAGAACCCAGCTGGTAGTTCATTCCAGGAACTTCCTGGTCATTTGGGAAACCGCCAGAGAAGACAAGACCAAACTTGTTGCTTCTCTGAATAGCGCGTATGACGATGAAAATGCTATTCGCTTCGCTTAACTGTAGTGTTTTATGCTTGAATTGATCCTTTTGTTTGGACGCTATTTGTAAGTGCTTTGTTGATTAAAATTCACTCCAAAGAAAACGAATTTTAATTGCACATCTCTATTGTTTTTATCATATTCTATTGTTGTTATTACCCCGCCTATAACTGTTATCATTGCGATATGAAACTGGCCGATCTTTTTGGACCGACAGGGTTCCTTTTCAATTGTTTATAAAGCGATTTTCATCTCAAAAGGAATTACAATTTAGAATACAGAGGCAAAGAATCGGGAAATAATATATCAACAATGGAATTACACAGCAAGAGAAAGCCGACAATCTGATAAACTCAAAGACATAATGTCCGAAATAGGACGCCGCGGTTGCAGTTACTAACAGACATGAGTTGACCAACAAAAAGAAAATAGTTGTAGCTTTGACTAGTTTCAGGGAAGTGTTTTCTCTGAATAGTTTGTAAGATAAAAGCACTATTGCTAGTATGATTTGACGGCGAATTTGTTTACAAAAATATGTTATTTAATGAAAACAAAACCAATGTCCCATGCTGGTGATATTTCCCTGTTGATTAACAGCTAAATTTTGTTGCGCGCTGCGCATTTTGAAAACGTTTGCTTTTGTTTGTTTTTGTTTCGCAGTCGCCTGGCTTTCCATCTCGACGAAAAGCCAGTTGACTGCTCTAGGAAAAACATGGCAAGGACCTGATTGGGCCAGATGGTTTGAGTGGCGGATCAGAGGACCCGCACCCAAACCATGTATTGTATAAAAAATGCGAGGTCGAGACGATGAAAAATTGCTGCTCATACATTTAGTACAGCAGATTGGTGCAGAATTTAGGTCGAATTGTGCAAATTAATGTTACAAGCATGAAATTTGGCACAATGACAGAGCTTCATACCCTTAGTAGTCTTGATGCAAAAACCACGCCCAAACGTGCATACTTTCCGTTTTACAGAGGTGGAATTAATTATCTTTTATAAAATTAAAGCCTGACTAAACGTTATCCAAATTCTTCCAAACTTCACTTAATGTTGAGATTGCATGACCTACAAGTTTAGACAGAAAAACCACGCCCAATTGCGGTACTTACAGATATTACAGTGACGAATGTAAAGGTTTACAAAAATAATTAAACATTATAGTTAATATTGAAATATTTTTGCAACCTATTACAGACAAATTACCTAGCACCTTCGCAGCTAACCACACGCCCAAAATGCCTGTATTTAGCACATTCAACGTCTTTATTGGTTTTTAGCTAAGAAAGAGACAGTTAAGATTTTAATTACACTTTTCTTGCTTCAACTCTATCACTTCTTTTCGCAAGCACACTTTTCTATAGGAAAATGTCCTTTTATATAACTTTTCTAACGGTTTTCCACACAATGCAAGACCTCACCAACTATGAGCACCCCACTAGCCCGCCAGCTAGCGAAGAAGAAAAAAGTTGCCTAAAAATAAGCGTTGTCATGTACTGCTTTCTAACAATTCAATGTCCTTTTGGTAAGATGTTGCTTTTGAAGCATGTTTTGTCTGCTATTCTCATTCTGCATACTAATGAGCGCATCGCCAAAGCGCAAGGAATTCGTTTAAACTGGCCAAACCGGTTATTAGTAGTGCTTTGCGTGCCCTGGTATAAAGCTGGGACTCACACTCTTGCCATGTGCCAGTTTCGCGCTCATCTCGACAAGACGATGAAATGTTTCGACCCCACCCTCCATCCCCCTATGCGGTTGACTGGCACGCCCTACGCGCCTTTCTTCGCTGAATACCTATTTCCACAGCAGTCGCAGACCCTCTTCCCATAACTTAGCTTTGCGATGTGGTAATTAGTATGCAGTGAGAAAGGGTAACTATCAGGCGAAGGGAGGCGAGGGGTGAACTGAAATGTACAATCCACTAAATAACTGTATCTCCGTGTATCTAAAACTCATTTCACATTCTTTCTTCTGAAGGCAAACGTTTCTTGTAGCGAGTGCATCAATATTTAGTTCCACCATCCCTATATCCAACTTTGGTGACCTAAGTTCCTACAACAAGTCGGACCTCACAGGATGGCTGGAGATGGTTGCCCCTACTGTTCATAGCGAGCCCCCTGAAGTCAATGCAGTCGTGATTGACGGAGCCGCCGTTTGATTATGCTAAAAGAAGAGAACCGTAAGACGTAAAAGCACTACGCATATATCATTTGTTTATCTTTATGTGCGCCATTACTACCAAACAACATGAAGAAGATAGACATTGCCTGGGACGTGGCAACAACAGTCCGCAGGTAGGCGCAAGAGATAAACGAGGTCAAGGAATAAGAAGACGAGCAGAAGCTCGAGAGCCATATCACACATGTCCCTAGACTGACCTCTCTGATCGTTCAAAGACAAACTGCTCTATCAGAGCATAAGAAAGACTCGTACCAGTATAAGACCTAAGGAATAAAGTGCAACGAGAATGCAAATCATCTAAAGCTAAATACTATACTCGCAAAGTGTCAGCTCTGACGTTACCCATTGGTACAAAAAGGCCAAGTCCTTGAGTGGCAGCATTGACTAATGTGATTGGTGGAAAAAGATGGTTGACGATGATGTTCCTTCCATCCAGGAATTGTGCGAGAGCTCACTTCAATGTGCTTTTGTATGACCAGACATCAAGCATCGTCAGTTCTACTAACTGAAATTCGGAGCCAGACCCCCAAGAGCTCCTAATCATCCCTGGTAGGGCTCACAGCTCTGTAGCATCAAAGTGAAAAAATCCTCTGGCCCTCAGACCCAGCCCCAAACATCGTATGCAAGGAGTAAGCCTTTGAGTGGCAAGGGTGGACATGTTTCCCAGAAGACCAAAGATGGATGTGATACCTACTGGGGAGAAGTCTCCCATAGCCATCAGAGTTGGGATGGCGAAAAAAACATCATGTAATAAATGCCGAACCAACAATCTGGACCGTACTCTCCGAGATCTATACAGTGTGTCAGCTACTCGTGCAATGCGGCTGTCAACCTGATAAGGGGTGTCGAGGGCGCTGTAAATGTGTCAAAGCACGTCCTCAATGCACTGCCATGTGCAAGTACAGAAGGGATTACGAACAACAGTAAGATTAAATTAATTTTCATTGTTGGTTTAGGACTTCATAATATTTAGACTTTTCAGAAAGGCATATAACAAAATATGGCATTTTTGTTGATGCAGGAGGCCAAGCTAATCGTGGCAGCTCAGTCAAATTTGAAATACTTTTGCTTTAAATGTTTTTTTATTTCATAACTTTCAATACTGGAAGTACCTGAAATAGGGTGTGGTTCAACTTAAGAATAATGCGGCATAAAACATATTATCAATACTTGTAATTTGGAGAAAAAGGAAACTGCAGAAATAGATTTTGCCAAATAGTGAAGTGTACATCTATCAAGGCTGTAAGTAAGCAATATAGGGCGTGACTCAATATGTATAGTAATGCAGGACATCTATTTGTGAATAAAGTAACATATTAAGACTTTTGTGTAACGTTAAGACGTTCTTAAATTTATTAATAACGATAAATCAACCATCTTTATGCTATCTGGAAGTATTTACTTTTGGGCGTGGTTTTTATTTAGAATTGCTCAGGGCATCAAGCTCTACCACTCTGCCAAATTTCATGCTTGTAACATCGATTTGCACAATTTTGCACCAATCTGCTGTACTAATTCTCTGAAATTAGCCAGGAAACGAGATTGCGCCGGAACAGCTCTCTAAAAATTCGAGAGTTCGAGAATCCCTGGGTAAAGTAAACGGAGACGGCGACGTAAGGACGCTTCCGTTCGTGTGAAAATCAAAGAACGGAGACGGAGACGTAAGCGTGAAGGAAGCAGAACGGAAGGTTTCCTTTTTCTTACGTCTCCGCTTACGCTTACGTCCGACGATTTTCACACGAACGTGTGCTCTTACGTCTCCTTCTCCGCTTACTTCACTAGTGAAAAGCCGGCTTAATTCGCGAGATTCTGCATTATCCAAACGACCATTCGCCACCCCTGCCCCTAGCATTGCAAAGTTTGTCCTTGCAAAAGATGCAAAGTGAATTTTAAACTGGCCCTCATGAAGTTGCCTAGTTTGGACTGGCTCTCTCCTGGTGTGGAAAACCTGGGAGTGAGTGAGATACAGAACAGACAAAAAAAATTAGCAAGTAGTGTTTTTGCAGGCCAATCGAGAAATATGTTCAGGTTTCCGGGTTTAATTTCTTTGTTTACAAGCAAATTATGAAGAATAGCCTCTAAGCAGACAAAGCAGCGGTAAAAGTTAAGCCTAATTACCAAAAGTAAGCGAAGACAATAGATCACATTGCAAAACAATAGAAATGCGGTATTAGTTCTCAGTAAATTCTGCATTCATTAGCAATACATTATGTTTACCTAGCCGGCTTTTTCTGTTCTGAAACCCATTTGATAACAAAGTTATAAGCCACGGCCACGGCCATTTTTGGTATCTTTTAGGGGTGAAACTGAAAATTTCCGACGATCATCTTCGAACAAAAAACATGGGAGTCCTCTCCCCCGGGTCAAGTGGGTTTCTACTGATATTTTGTAGCCTGCGTAGCGGCTCTGTTTGTTTTCGAGAGGAGTCGTTTCCAGGCACGCACGAAATCTCGTGCTGCCGCGCTCGCCTTCTTTTCGGCTCCGGACCGCGCTTCGCGCGGAAGAGTTCCTTGAAAACACCCGAGAGCTAGCTACGCTGGCTAGATATTTTATTGGTCGCGAATTACCTTCGCCAAGGGTGACAAATTGACAAAACAAGCATTTCTCGGCTTCTCCGTTAGAATTTCTTGTCAGGAATCAAACTGTCAAAGATTGTGGATACAATCGAGCTCCTTCATTTATCAATTGACTGATTTACTTTTTGTTGACAGGAGCTCTCGCAACAGAAGCCCTAGACTCTCTGAAATGCTAAAAGTGAAAAGTGAACTAGATCAACGCAGGTAAGAAGCAATCTAAGTCTAACCAACCCCCATAAATTAGAAGACCTAAAAAAGGTTTCAGGCTCACTTCACAAAGTCCTTTGAAAAACGTTTTCTTTTCGACCCGCCATAGTTTTTTTAGAGGGACTATGGAATCACAAAAATTGGTTCGCGATCCATTTTGGCTAAGGCTTCGCTCGCTTATGTCTGGGAGATCAGAGAGAGGTCGTCATGTGGCAAGTCTACACTCCCTCACCCCAAAAAACTCAAGTATATGTGACAAAACATCTCAGGTACATTAAGGCATGGGTCTAACCATGATTTGACCTTCAGAAGTAAGGGGAGTGGTCAAATGCCATTTAGAACATGTCTATCATTAAAGTAGCTGTTTCATTAGGTTGATATTATTAAATATTTCATGAAAGACGATACTGGGCCTTAATTAAGTCATCACGTGATGTCTCACATTGCGTTATTCGACATTTTTCAGCGTCAGACAATACATTTCGAAATAGTCTCAGTTCTAATAACAAGTTTTCTCGTACCTTTGTGCCGCAAAAAGATTAAGGCCATTGGTCTCTAAAACAATCCTGCCGGACTGAACAAGATTTTTGAAACATTAATGAAATACTTAGGCTTTTGTTTCACAGGGGCCTGGGGCGAGTGATGTTTTGGAAATATCTAAGAAAAGAAACTTTCTTTTAATACGGTCCGGCAGGATTCTTAAAGTAATTGGTAATAAACATGTTTTAAGGTGAAATTAATTTGGCTCCGATAAACGTTTCAACTGAGACTATTAATCCACAGATAATATTGCGTGACAGAAAAATGTCAAGTGTCACGCACGTAACGTCACACCTAGGGAGATCTATTTGTGGAATGTAATTTGAATCTCAACTCCTTTTTGGGATAAATGCTGGTAAACACTTTTTTGACCACCCCCTACTCAGGTGTGTTAAGGCCTGACTTGGGGCTTATACGCGGGCAGAAATAAATTTTGCTAATATCTCGAATACGAAAATAGCTACAGCAATGAAACTTTGCATCAATGTTAATTGTAGTACTAGCAAAATTGTGACAGTTGATGTTTCCATGACAACCAAATTAAAGGGACGTGCACCATAGTTTTTCCTTTTTGAGACATAACTTAAAATGGGGAACAGAAAACCTCATCCTATTCTGAAAATACGATGGAATTTTCCTTTACTGCATTGATTCCTTCAATATAGCGTCTTTTAAGGCAGACCACCTTGAAAATTAGCGGAGATAGGAGAGAAACTTGGTTGCTAGGACAACAGTTCTCACGATCACGTGACCCTGGACACGATTAAAAAACGCTAGCAACTGCAGAAGTTCGTGAAGATTACGAATTTAGGGTCCAAAAGTAGGAAAATTGGCAGTAAGTTTTCCCCGTTTTTGATTGAAAGTAAATTTTAAACGGTATAAGCCCCACCTCCTTTCAAGTCAGGCCTTAACACACCTGAGTATGCTTTTTAGGTGTTCACTCTTGGACCCTTGCCTTAATCTACCTGAGATAAACTAGAAGTTCGCCAGTTTCCCTTTTCTATCCTTATACATGTGAGCATAAAGGCTTTTTTTTTTGCTTTGTAACTGCGGGCAAAGTTGGATCTGCCTTTCCTCGTACTAGCTTCGTGTAGGTCCCGCAGTCGTCCTTATGGCCTGTCCACACTGCGCGAATTCAGCTGCGATTTTTGCGTCGATCTTACGGCGAGTGCATTCACATCGCGCGGCGTGAACACTTGTAGCGGTTTCACTTAACGACGTCGCAAGCGATATGAGATGTTAAAATGATGATCTTCTGATCGACTATACCAATGATGATCTTCTGATCGCCTAACAATGATGATCTTCTGATCGCCTACAAACTGACTGCCGCTCACACGGTGCGATCTGACGTCGCCGATCGCCCCAGAAATCGCTTCCCATATCAACGCTGAAATCGCTGCGTGTGAAAGGGTCGGTCCTCCTGTTCTCCGGTCCCTACTAGACTAGGGGCTGTGGGGTAACGCTAATACTAGGCAATAATGCTTATTTTCAGTGAAAATAATAATTGACAATTCAAGCATTAATCGTATAAATTATTGTGATTTTGACACTGCCCGTTTTTAAAATTTGTTGACAGAATGCACTTAGGTTTCGCATACACACGTCGGAGGCTGGATCGCTACATGTAAAAGTTCTTGTACTTTCAAAGTGCAGCCGATAAACAATATATTAATGCTATTGCCTTTGGGCCTTGCTTTGTAGTCGAGCTTATCGAATACTGAACACTAACAAAAAGCTACTCTCTGATAAGTCCTGTTGCCGAGCCCTCTTCTCCCAGAGTCAACATGAAATACGTGGCCATACTGGTATTAATTCTGTCTCTGCACCAAGCCATAGGTGTAGGTAAGTATATATGCTCTGTCACGGGTATAACGAGGATTTTTTGGGGTATCACTTCATTTTTGGGCAAGAAAAAGGGGGATCTCTCGAAACCTGATGCCCTGAAAGGGGGGACCAAAAGAAATTTCCCAAGGAGAGATTCCAGCAACTTCTCTATCACGTGCATTTAAATTCAGCACGCTTCGCGCGCATAAAGAAGACATCTAATACTGTTTTAGAGACCACGCGCAATGAAGCCAATAACTCACCAAAATAATCCCCCACTTAAAATCCTGGCGGGCAGTCACTACTATGTTTGAAAGAACTGACACCTTACGTCAGCGTGAGTTCGACATTACAAGCATAGAAATTCATCGGGCCGCATTTTACACACACGAGTAATAATAATTTCGCCATTTCATGCGGCGCGCTTTGCGCGCATAAAGATTTCCAGCCTTTGTTTACTCTACAAAAAATGAATTGTTCATCAACCTTTTCTCTGAGGATTGATGAAATACGTTTGTTAAAATCACAAAAGAAGAATGCGATCCTCTCTTTTTGTAAAACGTCGGGGGTTCCTTTCATCATGATTCGTTCTACTAAACAAGGAAAGCTTTTGAGACGCAGCTTGTGAGTTGTTTCAGGTACACTGGAGAACAGCCAAAACGTCTTCCAGTAAAAATGGGGGGAGCGGGGTGGGGGGATCACGAAAACTCTTAATAGCTCTGAGGGGGGTCACGTAAACCATAGTACCCATAGAGGGAGGATCACTTTATTTGACCGTGTATTGCCCAACTTAATGGACGCTGTTAATTTTATGTCTCCGGAAAGATACTATATACGCTATATAATTGCATATTTTAATTATTAAATTATTTTAATTATTAAAATAATTACATTTAAATAACTTTTATTTGGAACTACACATCCACAGATCCATGTACTTTTGTATACGATGCCAAATGAAAATATCTGACTGTCTGTCTGTCTTTGTCTCATGCAGATTACAATGCTCCTCCATGAGCTGTTCAGACCGGATGTATACTGGAGACAAAATCAGTGGCGTGTATCAGATTAGCATACGTAAGAGTGTTTGTGTGTGTGTGTGGGGGGGGGGGGGGCAGAAACGCAAAAAAAATCAAAATCCCCGTTCAATGTTGTTGATGTAGGGATATCATCGCGGTTTATGCTGCAGTTTGTGTTCAAAACATTGCACAAGGGGGAGGGGGGGGGGGGGGTATGTGTCTTTCGTCTTCTGGGTTCATTTTTTAGCGACGCTGAATAAAGGAGTTGGAGGGAGTGTGTCAACTAGTTTTGGCGCGGATTACGGCATGTGTCTGAGAGCAACAACCACAGAATTATTGATTTTGTTTCTAAAGGAAAAGCTGATAACTCGCCTTTCTTCGTATATTGTGACCAAACCACTGACGGAGGGGGGTGGGCTGTGATCCAGCGACGACAGGATGGCTCTGTAAACTTCAACAGGTATGCTTAGTCACGTGATTACGTACTACCAAGAGCTGTTGTAAAAATCTCCTTCTTTTCGGCTCCGGACCGCTCTTCGCCCGGAAGAGGCTTCCTCGAAAACATCCGAGAGCTAGCTACACTGGCTAGATATTTTATTGGTCGCGAATTACCGTCGCCAAGGGTGACAAATTGACAAAACAAGCATCTTTCTCGGCTTCTCCGTTAGAAAAAAAAAATCTCGTACTCTTTCCCGGGCTCATACCCAGTCGGGAAAGCGCATAGGGTCATGGGAAGGATTCGGTAGGGGCGCAAAGGCTTGTGGTCAGGATGACTGACACCAGAAGGGATTTTGAAGGGATCGATATCTTTCCTAGGCATCGAGGTTTACCTTTCTCTTTTGTTTTTCCATTTGAGTTTGGATACTCAGAACTTAGAATAAATACTCCCTAGCTAGATTACTCTCATGACGGGAGGAACTGATCAGGTTCGGCTACAGCTTGCGGAGGTGACTAGGAGCCTTAACCGATCTAACAGCAGGCAAGGTAGTCTCCCTCGCAGCCCGTTCTTCAGGGAAGCGTTGCGTGACCGATACAAAGAACGGGCTGCGAGGGAGACTACAGGCAAGATGGACTGCTTAAAATGAGGCAAGGTGTCGGAAGACACTACTTCCTGAGGAAGCAGGTTCCAAAGCCTTATACCTCTAGGAATGTGTATACTAATACACAAAACCAGGTGCATTAAGCTTTAGACGATGATTTCACGCGTTATCTCAAGTGTCCTCAGACGTTTTCGAATCAGCTGATGTGATCATATGTTCGACTGCGTGATTATGTGTTCTCTGCATGCAGGGGCTGGGCAGATTACAAGGTCGGATTCGGAGACCAAAAAGGCGAGTACTGGCTTGGACTTGACAACATTCACCGGCTCACCAAGTCCGCTCGTCATGAGCTGAGAGTGGACCTCGTGGACTACAAGGGGAACACGGCTTACGCCAAGTACGAGTTCTTCGCTATCGGAGACGAACACTCGGGATACAAACTTAGTGTGGGGCCATTTTCAAGTAAGTAAACTATGCTTGGCTGACAACTGATGAAATAATCTTGCAGGTCCGAGCAGGCGCGCAGCGTCCTCTACGCATATACGCACGTGCGTACTTGAAGTGCACCAAAACGTTTTGTTTACGCAAACGTTTGCTCAAAACAAGGGCAAGACGCTTTCTTTGATTGTATTCACATAATGTTTTTGACCGGATATATACATTTGTGCGTACTTGACAAAATGACCACGCGGCGCCCCTGCCCAGCCGCCATTTTTGTCAGCCTAGCAACATAGTCAAAGAAACGACTGATTTACGAGATCTAGTGCGAAATTTTGGATTGAATTCGGTAAATCAAGTATAAAACTTCGTTTGTAAATTGTTATTTCGACTTCCACACGTAGTCGTCCTGTAATATCAACACAAAAAACCTGTTAATCTCCATCTTATTAGAATTCGGACAAAAAGTGCCGGAAACAGTCATATTTTACCGAAAACTTGCAGTAATTCAAGTGATTGGAATTCTCTTTCCGGCCGGCATCGGCCATTTTGATCATGTATCACTTCTCGTTCCCAGAGCCTCTCGGTCATGCTGACTGTCTCAACTGAGGCTCAGGACGCAGGCGAAACCGGAAGTCCTAAAATCTAGGGCATCCGGGCATTGTCGGTTAGGCAAATTTCAAAACGGCGAGCAGGACAATTAACACTTATTGGATGAGGTTGAGCATGATAGTGAGATTTGGCAACGCCGAGGTTTGTGTTATCTGCCGAAGCGAAGCTGAGGCGGATAACACTAAACTCGAGGCGTTGACAAATCTCACTATCATGCGAAAACCGAATTCAATAATTGTTTTATTATTCAGCAACCAAGAATTCTTACCTAGCTAAACGAAGTCAGCGATGAGGCCGTGCACGGCGACACGGTTTTTAAACTACATCTTACGTCCATTGGTATTTTCCTTTTGTATTCAATTCAAATAGCCATAGTTGATGTTTAGATATCCTGAGCAATGATCTCTTGGCAAAAATCATAACAGATTCAACGAGAATATTCGCAAAACCGGCTTTCAATTCGGAAATAAAAACCAAGATGGCGGCCAAACCTATTGGCTTGCGTTATGACGTCATTAGAGTGCATCAATCCTAATGTCTGTAGTATGACGTCAGGCACTGCGCGCCAACAAGGTTTCGCTGCGTACTCTTAGCCAATCAGAACCGAGATAGTGGCATGGCTGAATAATAATCAGAATTGGCCTACGGGTCTATTGTCTGCCGCCAGAGCCTACGACAAACGACGACAAACAACAACAACCGAGTAGGCTCTGGGAACGAAATTGATTATGTATTTGCCGGCTTTACAACCACAGGGAGCCCGCGCTCCTCGCCTCAGGCCACCCACTAAGGATCTTGTGTTTGTTCCAGCGAGAAGCACAGCGGGAGACTCACTCACCTATCATAATGGGATGAAATTCAGCACCAAAGATCGCGACAACGATGCAGCCCCTTCTGGCCACTGTGGCAAGCGAGACGGAGCATGGTGGCATAAGGACTGTCACTGGTCCAATCTCAACGGGCCCTACTACTGCACGAAAGTCGATAGCCATGTCTCGGTCAACTGGTACCACTGGAAAAATAAACACGTGTCGGTTAAGAAAGCACAAATGATGATCAGGCCTCTGCTACATTGAACTAAACAAGCGCAGGAGACTATTACCAAGAGTTAGGATCTGACTACTGGCCAACACTGTAGAATTTGTGTTATTTTTGGCTTCAAATAAAATTGCCCTTGCTTCCCGAAAATATTTAATTGCAGCATTTGTATAATCGGTTAGCGGTGTTTACATCTTGTTGGCAAGTGATTAGGTTGTGCCAATTTAGACTCCGGCCACACGACTGCGTTTTCGTTTTGAAAACGCAGCTTCTCCTTTGCGTTTTCAAAATAAAATGCGTTCACACGTAGCGTTCTCGAATCGTTTCTGCCCGTCCACACGATACGCTGTATATCGTTTTATAAGCCGTATTGCGCACGTGCAACGCATGCGCAGTGAGAATCTGACGTCATCGTTTCCGGAAAGTTCTGTTTTCAGCATTTTCGGTCATCGTTTTTATCGTATACGTGTAGCCGATAGCCGTATCCGTGACAAAAAAAAATGCGTTTTCGTTCGCAATCGTGTGGACTGGGCTTAGAAATAAGGGCATTATTCGTGTTCACTTTAATCTGTCGCATTTCGCTCGTTTTCTGCTCTGTTTGTTTTATTTAAGGATCATTGTGAGAGAAGTATCGGTTGTGAAATAACCAAGGAAGATGATGGATATCTGAGCGGCTCCAAAACAGAACATGTTTTCACTTTAATTTGTCGCATTTCGCTCGTTTCTTTAAATTCCACTTAGAGAAGAGCAGCGTCTCCACCTAGAGAAGAGGACGAAGAGCAGCGAAGAAAACCCGTACGTTTTTCGGTTCAAAAAAGCGCATGGTTTATATTATTTGCATCGTATTAGCGAGTCCGTGTTAAGACAGAGCTTTATCATTGCCAGTTGTCGAGGTTACTCAATATCAAGACAAGCATTCTTCCTGTTCCTTTGTCTGAACTGACAAATAACAATTAACATGTACAAATTCTTGTAGCCACTACTCTAAACTTAGTTGCTATACACCAAGATGATAAAATAAATATACATAATATACGTAATTATAAGTAAACATTGATAAATGATACGAGGATGAAAAAAGTATATGCTAGGGCGATAAGTGACTTAAAGGCCTTAACAGACTTAGCATCCACAAATATCGTGGGAGACTATTCCACTCCACTACGGAGCGTGGAAAAAATAATATTTATAAACATCAATTCTAGGAGCAAAAACATATAGCATTTTTGCGCCTTCAAATCCCAAGTTACCCAGAGCAATAGAGAACTCAGGCTCTGCTGATAGCCATTAGCACATGCGCAATAATAATAATGATAGTCTTTATTGACTCATAATGAATTAATTAAAAAGTTACAATATTATAAAAGGTAAAACATAGAGGCGGAAAACATTATCTACTGTTAGAAGACCTAGAAGATTAATAAACGGTTTAGCACTTTCAGTATTTTTACCATGTGTAGTAGCAAAAAAAAAAATCAGTCGTACAGCATGATTTTGTTTAACTTGAATTTTTTGTATATGGGTCTTGTATACACTACCCCAAGCAAGTATTCCATATGTAATGTAGGGATAAATGAGATTGAAATATATTTGCTTCATAAGTTGAATGGATAAATAGTGTCTTAATTTTGAAATAATACCTATGTTTTTTGAAATACGGGATACGGTGTAAGAGATGTGATATTTCCAAGTGAGATTTTGATCAATCATGGCACCTAAATACTTTATACATTCTTTGCGCTCAAGTTGCTGTAAGGAGCCGTCATTATTGTAAATTGATAGATTACAAGGCATGTCTTTTTTTCTTGAAGATTTAATGATCATGAATTTTTTTTTTTTTTCATGTTGATAGACAACTTGTTAATATCACACCTTATTTTTTCAGCGGTCCGGTAAATCGCGCGCTCTGATTGGCTCGCGAGCGGTCCGGAATCCTACGATCCGGACCCCGGGACCCCGGTTTTATGCTGTTTCAGTGAAAGCAAAAAAATAAATATATTATTTACCGGCTTGGGGTCGGTCCAGATCGTGAAATACCGTGACCTCGGCCTTGAAAATACGGACCTCGACCTCCGGTCTCGGTCAGTATTTTCAAGACCTCGGTCACGGTATTTCACGATCCGGACCTCCCAGCCGGTAAACATATATATCGTTTCACTTGGCTAATTCAATATTCATTACGTTTTCAAGTGCTTTTATATTTTCTGCAGAAGCAAATATATTCGTATCATCAGCAAATATTTTGAAAATTAATTTTAGGGACCCCTCTAATACCATATGCTTCAAGATCTTTTTTAACAAAGTCGAGTGGTTGACAGTATCGAAGGCTTTAGAGAAGTCTAAAAATACGCCACCAGGTGTATAGGTTGTTGTCAATAGCTTTCCTTAATGTATTTGTAGTTTCGGTTATAGCTTGGGAGGTTGATCGACCTTTTCTAAACCCAAATTGAAATTCAAAAAGAATGTTTTGCTTCTCAATATAGTTAATAAGCTGATTGTAGACAAGTTTCTCAAAAATTTGTGTAAATGTTGACAGGGTTGATATCGGACGAAAGTTTGTAGGATCAGTAATTTCGCCTCCTTTGTCAACTGGGGAAACTTTTGAGATTTTCAAAATGTCGGGTACAACACCCTGTAGAAGGGACTGATTGAAAATGTATGTTAAGCATTCACTTATATGATTACAGGCCAGTTTTATACATTGCCGAGGGACACCGATTGTTGATTTATTAAGATTTATCCCCATTATTTGATCTTGGACTTCATGAACAAAAATGCTATACGAAACATGAAACTGTCGCGAAAGGAGCGATGGATAAATTGCGTAGTATTCTCTGTACTGGAAGGAATTCCCGCCGAGAGTTCACAGCCAATATTTACAAAATGGGTGTTTAACTGGTGCGCAATACTCTCCTTATCAGTGTAACATTGTTTTTTGTAAATAAGTCTAGTGATAGGGGGTAGTCCAACATTCTTTTTCCGATTAATTAACAGGCCAATTAATTTCCATGTAGTTTTAAGATTTTCACTATTTAATCTAAATTGGTCTTGAAAATATTTCTTCTTTGCTGCTTCTTTAATTCGGTTTAATTTGTTGTTGTAGGTTTTATAGAAACTTGGTTTGTCAGGATCATCACTGACGAAGTGCGATTTAAATAACTGATGCCTTCGTTTAATAGACTTCAAGATCGCGTCAGAAATCCATGGTTTAGCCAGTTGTTTAATTTTTTTGTTAGGTAGTTTCCTCAGAGGCGCGTGTTTGTTTGAAAGTGTTTGCAGAACGTTCACCACATTGTTCGTGCGCAAGATTTGTTCGTTCGCAAGATTTAACACGTAGCCGTTGAGAGTAAAAGATCCTGCTGCGCATACCCCAAAGTTAAAAATCAGCCAATCAGCAAAGACCTTCAAATATCTGACACCAGAGCCTACACTGCGAGATGACGAGCCGGAGAGCTTTGGGTACGAGAATGAGAAAGACACAAAAAGCAGTGAAAAAGGCATGGCGTTTTCTAAGAATTTCAAAGAGGCTTACTAGTCCTGGATAATAGTCTTAGGAGAAGGGACGTGGGGTACTCGATGTAAATTTGGTCGCATGGGCTTAACTAAGTGGGGGTCCTAGGGTCCCCTTTTGAAACAAAAAATGTAGTGAACATTAAAGGTAAAATGGACAAACATGGTCAGAGTCGTCATACATGTTAGTAGTTGTGGCCCCTCTCAGTTTCCCACGGGGAGCAGTCTCGCCCCTCTCAGTCTCCCACGGGGAGCAGTCTCGTACCCAGGCGCTTTCCGGTTTTTTTAGGGCGCGCAAAGACTTGTGGGATAGTTTTAGCAGGGCGCGCAGGGAGTTGTGGGATAGTTTTAGCAGGGCGCGCAGAGAGTTATGGGATGTGCGGAGATATTCGCGAATATCCCACAGTTCATCGCGCGCCGTGTGATACTCATTCCCAGTCCCTACGCCTCCAAAACAATTTTCACAGATAAATCACCTTAAGAGACGGCAAAAAATAACGTCTGGGTATGAGACTGCACGGGGAGGTCTGGCGTTGTCTGGGGTATTAATTTTTGGTTTCAATCAGTATGGTTGAGTCAAAATGATCTGGTTGTTTAGTGTTGTTAGGTACAGCAGGAGACTCGTTGACCTATCACAGCGGAATGAAATTTAGCACTTTCGATCGGGACAATGACCTGGCAGGGTCCAATTGTGCGAAGATCCACGGAGCATGGTGGCAAAAGCGCTGCCATGTTTCCAACTTGAATGGGCCGTACCATTACTCAGCAAAATCCACTACAATCGCCATCACATGGCGTTCGTGGAAAAATAAATATGTAGCTCTCAAGATGGCAAGAATGATGATCAGGCCTCTGCTTCACTGAATCAATCCAGTCGGTTTTGACCTTTCCAAATGTATGGTTTGTTACCAAGCTCAGAATATCATGATGTAAACTTGCCGAGTTACAATTGAATACTCCGGTAGCTTCACGAACCAAGGACACGCCCTTCTCCTTTATTTTGGGATATATAGAGAGCTTGTTTTTTATATAAAATTTTTGCATATAAAATTGTTGTATGTCTTGGTTATTCACACCAGTAATTCTGCTCCCATATCGAGGCGGTGCACTCCTTTTCTAGCATGCAATTTCAATAGCCCAGGTTCGAATTACGCTCCAATATTCACAAGACAAAAGCTTCAAATCGAGGCTATCTCCAAGTTCTAATACATTTACTGTAATTTTAGAAGAGAGCTTCGACTTGAAGTTATTGTTTGTAGGCATTGGAGCGTAATTCGAAGGCCCATTCAATACACACAAAGTAAGCAATGTTTCCTTATTACGCATATACACCAGATTTAAAAGAATTGTCAACGTCGGCGGGTTTTAAGAAGATAGCAAGCATGCGAGACTGTTTGAGTTTGATTGTCACCTCTCCAGGAATGTCAATACGCTTGTGAAAGATTAAGAAATCCGTACGTGGATGGCATCCGGCATGGACCAGCTTCTCATTGGTGGGGCGGAACCTTTCGATGCGACGCAGAGGGGAGGGTAACGAGAGTCGATAGCTACATACAGGATAGCCGGGCAATCAATGGTGAACCGTATCACTCGCGGCTTATCGTTTGGTCCCCTAAGATGCAACATTCCGTGGTACTTGGGTAACACATCTGTCATTGCATAGCAAGCCCGATCGTTACTGAACTTCTCGCCATCTCGCACCATAGAGAGGCTCCAAAGGGGTCCCGGAAGTGACGACACGCGCAGATGCGCAAAGGGTTGGATCAAGCGCGCGTCACGGACGAATACGCCGTACATCGGTGAACCAAAGGGTGTGATGGTGACACGACCGGGGCCCCGCGTTACTTTGCTCTCGTAGATACGGAACTTGGTACGAGCGTGACAGCCGCCAAGATATATGTAGTCGTCTGTAGCTTTGAAGAACGGATGTGATCGAATTGGATCATGCCTGCAATAACACACACAACAATTACAATTGTACATGTACAAGCACTCAAGGCTCTTGATAATATAATGCGTTTAAACGGTGAATAAAATGTAATTTGAGAATTTGATCTAAAAAATCAAAATTATGAGCGCGGCTTACTTTTAGAAATAACGTGTGAGCTACTGAGCATTTTGCCCCAATCATTTCACGAAATTTTAAAAAGCTGCATTTAGCTTTGAAAAATGCAATGAAAGATAAGATTATTAAAGATGTGTTCATCTATTATTCTAAGAAAGCCTTATGACCTGTTTTCATACCATTTTCGACGCTAGTTGCAGCTTTTTAAGATTTCGTGAAATCAATTGAGCAAAACGCTCCTTAGATCACCTGTTTTCTCTAAATTGAACGTTGCACCACGCTCTTAGAATACGAGATATCAGCTTCAAATTTTCCAGTTATGTTAATTCGGTCTTCTATTGATATTCAGAACTCATCATTTTATAGGTCATCATCATTATCGTTTTCCCTCGAACAATCTAAATCTGAACATTGTTTCAGACTGTTTCACTCAGACTGTAAACAAAAGATACTCACTATTGTACCTTCAGTGTTTACCGCGAAGCTAAATAAACCAAGGGCCGCGGGGCATGCAGTAAAGTGGTGGATCAGTTGAGGTGGAGTTTATAAGGAAGAATGTATCACGAAAGTATTTCTGGAAAAGAGGTAGGGCTTTAGCACTAACAGCCCCTCCCCCTCCGCTACCCCTGTAAATAAAATTCTAATGACACTCCTTCTTTGTCATAATATATCTCGGTTGTAATAACCTTCATGTCGAGCTCATTTGTGCCCAACTTGTTAAACTCATGTCGATTTCATGTTTAAACATTATCATGGCATACATAAAAGATAAGCAAGTGAGAAAAAATTCGGTATACCTTGTGTCAAGTGCTACAAAGACCATCACCGGGACATCCACGAAAAATTCGGTTAATCCAGGCTTGTCGTTCGGACCTCGTACATGGACCATCCCATAGTACCAGGGCAATACGTCCTCCCACGTATAACAATCTCTGTTTGTGGCGTACTTTTCACCGTGGCGTAACATGGAGAGCTGGTAATTGCCATAGTTAGACACCTTCAAGGAATGGGCCACGTTATCTGGTAAAATAAGCGCTAGCAGCGCGAGTAGAGGGAAGAGTCTTGTTGGGTTCAGCGCCATATTGCTTTCGGACGCTGCGTATGTTGCTCTTCTGGAGTCTTAAAGGATTTGATGAGGAGATGGAACGTGAAATCATTTACGTACTTGGCCTTCAAAAGGCTGTGACGACGGACGTTTTTACTGCAACGCTAAATAGGTTGTAGGCTGAACTTTTAAAATGGGAGACAACAGCCGCCTTTTAGAGTTCCAATCAGACATCATTTTGCTAGCCTAGCAAAAAGCATCCATTTATACATCGGTTGATTTACGGACTGTGGTGGAATCATTTCGATTGAATTCCCTAATTGATTAATAAAACTTCATTTGTAAATGATGATTTTGAGATTTCTACAAGGAATTCGTCAGCTTACAATCCCTTCCCTTCCCTTTTCTCGACGGTCCTTTCAACTCTCTTTCTAGTGATCCTCAACTAATGTATTATCAGCACCAGGTCCTCTAGAAACTTTCTAATAAACGCACCCACAAAAAACTGCTGTACAGCAATATGCATTTTACCTCTCACGTTCTATCCACTTAACAGGAAAGCTATAGGAATGTCAAGTGCACCACCAATGATATATCCTTCGCATCCCATGCATAAAGTCAGGTCAACAAGCTGCCACATGAATCTGTTTGCCCATTAGTTCTTTCGAGAATGATTTTCAAGTTATCTAGCTGCATTATTTGCAATACATCATAATAGGGACTTGATATCTATGCAATCATAGTAATATCATCAATAAGATAATATTGTCAGCTAGGGAATGAGAACGAGTGACAAAGTCCGGACATGTCAAAAATTGTATTTTTTAATTCTTGACGTCATTGACAGTGTATAATATTTTACTTTTGTTTCCTGTCTTGTAACCCAGGGTTTATTTAAGCCTAGTTTCCATATAGTCTTATCTGTCGTATCAGTCGACCGTGAAACAAAAGAATAATTCCAATTTCCATTGTTTCACGGTCGACTGATGAGACAGATCAGAGCACGTGTGATGTTGGGAGAGACACGAAAACGTTTCGAGTGTCTCTCCCAACATCACAAGTGCTCTATTTGCCGATAAAGTCATAGAGAGTTGTGCTCTAATGGTTTTGTGAATAGAGCATAGCCGATTTGTACCAATAGTCCAGTTTTTAATGCTCTACTCTACCGCTGAATAAGCATCACTGTGAATAAATACAGTGGGAGCCTCAATTTGAAACCGAAAAAGTTGTGAATACCAACGAGTCCGAAACGTTTTCTCAAGTTTGTCTATTGTCTCAATTTAAGCTTCGTCAGTTTCTCGTCAGTATTCACAACTTTTTCGACTTCAAATTGAAGCTCCCACTGTATTTATGCGCCGTCGACGCCTATTCAGCGGTACATTAGAGAATTCGAAACTGGACTATTATAGCGCGCGTTATTTCGTAGCTACATTATCATTTACAATATATATTTGACCCTACTTCCATTTCAAGGTGGAACTGTGTTTCCTGATATTTCGTTTCAGCATCATCAGCTTGAAGTTTCAGTCCAAGTCCCTATTCTAGTCAGCTCTCGACGAATTTCATCTAAATATGTGACGTCACTAAGTTCCAGTCCCTTAAGCAGGAGTCTCGGTCGCACTAGTGTTGTACGCTCGGTGTGATTGACAGTTATGTTGCGACTCTCAAAATCTAGAAAAAACGATGGAGAATGATGGTGTGACGTCACAAATGGCCCGCTGAATACATAATTTTTAACAAGTCACCGTATTTTAGACACAGTTCAAAACTTTATAAACTGAACTAAAAATACAGTGATTTGTTAAAGAAATTTTTTTATACAGCGGGCCATATCTCGGTCGCGCTGCAACCGATTTGCCTCATTTTTGGTGTGCAACTTTCATTCGATATGCCCTTTCGAAATCAAGGGACAAATATTGCTAAATCGAAAATTTGTTTTTTGTGACGTCATCACTTTAGGACTATTCTTCAATTTTAAATTTCACGTCACTACATGTCACGTTACAAAAGAGTGCAAATTTTACCATTCGAGGGACAGGGCTCTAATAATCGACAGCACGGTATAGGTCTGCGTTAAAGGGTCAGTTACCATGGCAACTTAAAACAAATGGCGGCAAGTCAAAATATGTGAGGTAAGTTATATTTTGGCTTTTTTTAAGGTGACCATATTGGAATCGGTGATCAGTTGTTTTTCTTCCGTACCGCGAGTGTAACGCGAGAAAAGACGGCTGAAGGGTCAGGCTAGTTGCTCTTATGAACTACAAATATTAGTACCTCTGGGTGCTTGGGGCTGGATATGCTTGCAAAGTACCGCCACAAGTCTGTTCACCAGGGACGAACAACAATGCTCGTTCAACAGCCGTTTGCCTTTCGCTTGTCTCGACCATGCACACACTTCCTTCTCGTCCTACAAACAAGCCAAATTGCACCTCTCAGATAGCCGAAACACTTCCTTCCTCCCCCCCCCCCCCCCCCTGATCCTAGCGGTTAACACGAAAAAGCGTTAGGAAATTCATGTCCCACTGAGTCCCCTAGTCACCCTTCGAACTTTTATTATGCGAAAAGAAAAATAAGAGAAGTGGCCTTGATGTTTAAAAAGGAACCAAAGAACTGGAATGACGTCTGTGCAAGAAAATATCATCACGATTGCTTCAGAAATGCAATTCCATCTGCTCGAGAACACACGAAAATACTCCACATTTGTACCACATTTCGAGCAACTGAAAGGTTATTTAACAGACCTAGACGATTATTTGGCCCTTTCATCACAAGTGACGTCAGCTGTGGGTTTTACAAAGGAGAAACTTACAGCGCTTGTGAAGGGGAACAAATGCCGCTGATACACTAACTCGCCACTTTCCATCACGTGACTCTGTAACCTTGACAGCTCATTAGAGGACAGCTTTAGCAGTGACGTCACGGAGTCATCTGATAAGAGCAACTGAGCCTCGGCCGTACCGTCTTCAATTACACACCTACGAATATGGCAACATTGTTGATATCAAACATTTCACAGAACAGACGAAACGGGAACGAGAACATGCGAGAAATATAGGCGACTTCTTTTTATCAACTCGTGGATATCCGAATGACAGAAACGAGTAATACTCAGGAGGCGAAAATGGCGTTGTCGTTAGCACGATTAAAAGGATCTGGGAACTAGATTACGGCTGCGCTCGAGATATTTTACCACAGGAAACCCATCAAGACCCGGAATTAAGACAAGCCATAGACTAGGCTAGCCAGAGGGCCACCAAGTATTCAAAATAATGTGTACAGCACTGATCATCAGTTTTAACTTTGCGCATTGACTGCACAAAGAGTACAATATAGTACTATAGTTGATGGCTAACCATCCACGAGTTTGCCATTGCGGCGCTTTGATAAACTTACCTAGCTTCAGCAGAAAAGCGAAACCCGCCCGTAGTACAGCCAGCAATACACTCATCTCTCAGGACCCCTTTTCCGCACCTCAGACACAGCCAGGTAAGCGTTACTTTCTGCACAGCGGTAATCGTACAGCGCAAGCGTGATACAGTGTGGAGCCGCCGAGAGCCGAGCTCTTGACTTCTAATGAATTCTATAAGTTGTCGATGTGGGACATTGGATGTTGATGACGATACGCTGGTAGTTGAGGGTTCTGTGCAGTGATTAACCTCTGTTCTGACGGGAGCACCTTTAAATCAAAACAAAGAGAATCTTTTTATAGCGCTTCAGCCTAAGGAACAAACAGGCAACTGTTGATATAGTGGATCTCACCGAACCGTCGCGTTGTGTTTGAAATCCATGCTGCTACCAATCCCACAAACGTCTACAAGTTTGCCTACATTCCTTTGCTTACGTGTATTTCAACGGTCCGCCGATTTCACAGGATTTCTTGGAACGATTTCTTGGAACGCTGCAAAGCATTAAAGAAACGGCGCCAAATCAACTTATCAAGGCCTAAATTAGATGAAAATGCAAACAATTGTAGCCTAAAACATGCCTTGTTTGTGGGTTTTTCATTCATGGTAAATTCTTATCAAAAAACGACGCAGGCAGAAGCTTTACACAATTTACACAAAACACGGAGGAATGTAGGCGGAGTCGTAGACGTTTGTGGGTGTGGTGGTAATGGCGTGAATTTTCAAGGTAGTGCGACAGTTCGGTGAGATCCGTAGTACGTCGGTCTACCTTGCTCCAGGATGAGCGAAGAGCACGGGGCAAATGAACAGTACACGTTACCAGACCGCGATAGGTTTCTCAGGAACCGTCTGCACTGAACGATAGCACCTGCAAGCAAAACACCAGTAATACGGGCTTTAGTATTACAATACAGCCCACTTATATAGCCATGCGAGACGTATGATTCTATGACGACTTCAAGACGACACCGATCGCGCCAATGAAGCAATTTCCACCGGAGTCTCTGCTATAACGTAGGGTTTTGAACGTTTAAAACTGTTGGTGAGATTGGATGACATTACACGTCTGGCAAAAAACTGAAATATTCAAACCAGATATTTTAAATGCCTTTCAGCGTGGTCCGATACAGTAAAGTATGGACCGCTCCGGGCGAATTTACTTTTTACGCCCAATTCAAGATGGCGGCTAGCTAGTATAAATATTCATTATGATTCACATATTCACGTTCTATTTACATAGGGTTGAGGGTTCGCACCATCTTGAATACTTTTCCTTTTTTCTCAATAACTTGCCTGTAAAAGAGGGTAAATAAAAAAAATTGGCTTTTCCGGGGACCGGCGGTGTCCAATCAGATCTCTGTATCAAGCCAGGGAAAAATCAGGCTAAAAACTCGCGATGCGCATGCTGATGGCCTTATTTCGCTAACGCACGAACGCATATAAATAACTGAGTGGTGTCGTTATTTTTAACAAATCTGCGCGGGCGGCTGTTTGTGATTTTTTCCAAATCCTTTGTCCGAGAAAAACAAAACAAAATGGCGAACGAGAAACGTTTCTCGAGTACCTGCAAGTTTTGATGGATTTTGATGCTTTTTTTCGGAGATATTAGGAAAAGTAACAAACCTTCTTAAAGTGCTACCCAAGGCTGAAATTTTAATGGCTTATTTTATTGCACATTCAAAATAGGGAAGAATGCCGTTTATTTCGCGTTCATAGCTCTTTTGGTTTCAGAGATATTGAAGATTTTTACTTATGCAAATTAGCAAAAAATGACGTAACAACAAGACAAGGGCAAAAGAGGCCAACAATGTTTTATGTATAATTCTGTTTGGGATAGACTTAAAACTTGGTAATAACAAAGAAGGAACAAAACCACAACTTCTGACATGTTTATTACTGTTTCCATGGTAACGCTATTGACACTAGGGCTGTCTGTTTAAAAAAAGGAAAAATCTGAAACTTATTCACCTACAAGTTAAGTACTACAATACTTTGCCAAAATACTCTGGGTTGTGTTGACAAACAAATCAGGAAGTTTCGAAGACTTTCATAACTTAGGGAATATTTCACAGATTTTACCTATTTTTCCAGGAATCACTTCTATAGCAAAACGTATATTAGCATATGGATGTATGAGGTCTTGGTTCTTCTTTGTTATTACCAAGTTTGAAGTGAATCTAATTATCCCAAACAGAATTATACATCAAACATTGTTGGCCTCTTTTGCCCTAGTCTTGTTGTGACGTCATTTTTTGCTAATTTGCATAAGTAAAAATGTTGAATATCTCTGTAACCAAAAGAGCTATGAACGCGAAATAAGCGATATTCTTCCTTATTTTGACTGTGCAATCAAATAAGTCATTAAAATTTCAGCCTTGAGTAGCACTTTAATAAGGTATGTTGATAGGTGGGAGCAAAATTTACTCAGTGCCTCTCACCAGGTAGTACACCATCAACGTACGGGGCCAGGCTTATGTTGATATATACGTCCATCGTATTCGGCGAGTCCAAGTCCTCGACACGCAGAAAGAGGCTACGGTTGCCAAGGTAACAGAACCTAGTCCCAGTTTCCTCGCAGTAGCTTCGTGGATCAACCCCAAACGATGCAGACGAAGCTGGCCATCGCAAAACGCCTCGGTAGTTGTGTCTGACAGACGTAACTCCCGACACATAACGCGGCCCCTGAAGCTCACTTGCTCTACGCTCGGCTCCTTCCTTCAAGCAAAAACGATCCGAGTTGACATGATAGAGCGGTTTTCACATGACTGTCGTGAAAACAATTGCAATTGAGCAATCACTAGCCAATCAGAATCGAGAGAAATCACCACTTGCTCCTAAATGGCTTTTCTCTCAGCCAATCACAAGCCGAACCAATTACTAAGTAATTATGCAATTGTATTTACTAAAGAATTTGATTGGCTGAGAAAAAACGAGTAGCCAATGAGAACGCAAAGCAATCGCAATTACATAACAAGTGTTGACAGTCATGTGAAATCCGCTCTATGTGATAGGCTCAGATAAATTATGCTGGCATAATTTTGAGCATAATACTATAGTTGGAGCATCGAGCATAATGGCAGCATAATGCCCATGTTTTTCTGAAAAAAATATTTAAATAGCACTGACAACTTCCTCCATGATCGGGTGGGGTTTCTGAGTGGTTGTCTGATTTATCCTTTTCTGTTCTCTGTTTTCAAATAAACCAACATTTCATGCAAAATTAGTGAGCGCAGTGTCTGTTTTGATCATTCCGAGAAAGGAATTTATGTTTCAAAGGCTTGGCTGCTAATGTGGGAGGCCTGGTACATGGTTGCCAAGGTTTTTTTATTTATAAAACGGCATGGGAAAGTGCGTCGAAAAAATACTTCGAGCATAATGGGTTTTTTTCTAGCATAATTTTGAGCATAATGCTATGTTTTTGGGAGCAATGCTCAAAAGCATAATGCTCGAATTTTCGAGCATAATTTATCTGACCCTAATATGTGATAAGTCTATAGTAATTCCTACTGGTCCAGTTTAGCCTGCGAGCCGGCTCTCCAGTGTTTTTTCGGTTTTTGATATTTTTGGAGCGCGGGACTCCTGTGTCTCCCTTTCCGCGACACAGGAATCCCTAGGTTCAGTGACATATTATTAATATTATGTACCAGAAAATAACCGTCACCTTGTGACGAAAAAGTTTTAACAAATTTACTCCCTGGAAATCTCTCACTGAAAAAGAAATGGAGAGTAGACTCCGTAATCTTCAAACTCGGAGCTCAGCAAAATATTTGTTGCGGGTTTCCTGTGTTGCACACGCGCGCGCCAAAAGTGGCGGGAAAACAAATCAGCCAATAACAAACCTTTCTCCGACAGACGCTAAGGATTTTAATATATAAGATTAGTGTATGTAAAGCCGCTCCTTTTCCCTAAAAAAACATCGGGAAGATGCCTGTGCTGTGCTTCCCGTAATGTTGTTCAAGTACTTGCATACATTACTGACACCGTATCCGTTGACTCAAACTTTTAAACTGTCTGAGTCCCTTTTTCACTGATGGCACTTGTCAGCCTGTTTTTATAGAGGTCGAGAATCGAGCTAGAATCCCGATGAGGGCGCCATCTTGGACAGGTCAATCTTGGACGGGTCTGGGGCGAGTGACAAAACGAGGGGGTGAGCATTCGCCCGAAACAGAGCAAAGACGTGATTGGTTCACATGGTTTGACTGCGGGACAGAAAACCCAAAGCCATCGCCCCAGACCGAATTTTGACTCGCCCAAGATGGCGCCCGCATCGGAATTCTCGCCGTAAAACGGCCCTCTACAAAAACAGTCAACCAACGCCAACCAGGCTAATTCAATGCTTTGGGAAATGTTCAATGAAACAATACCTTAATTGCCAATCCAAAACCTTGGTACCAGAGTCTCAGCTTCACTATTACTGACACGCTAAGACAAGACACCGTGAAGCTTGGAGAATCTGGTACCAAGACATTCCACTTGATTTTTTGCATGGGATTTGTGTTTAACTGTTGGATCTTTTAGTATACCCTCCTGGGAATTTCACTATTATCGCTCGTTTTCATGCTTACCTTGTATCGAGTGAGTTCCGCTCCGTTTCCTTGCAGCTAAGGATCTCAAACACACTATAGACTTGATCGTGTTTCTCATATTCTGTCACGGCTTTTCTAATTGCTTGCAGAACCTCGCTCTCTTTGGTGGGATCTTCATGCGAGTCCTGAGGTTGCTTGGATGATAGTTTATAACCTTGGTTAATACCACCCGTTGGGTCATGGAGGTCTTTTATCGATGATGTCTCATTATCCTTTCGAGTGAAAGTGTCGAAGACTCGTATTAAATGCCCTTGGTTCTTCCTTGCAGAGTAGCCCTGATCCTGAACAGAAGCCCCTTTTTCCGTCCCAGCAAATGTTGCAGGGCCCGAGTACGATTGATCACTTGTATGTGTGCCCAGCCTCACACGTGCCAAAGTATTTTGCCCCTTCTCCGATATCCCGTTGATGTCCGCCAAGGAAATTGCTTCAATGCGCATGTCACATGTAATATCTACCGCAGCCGTTTGACCAAGTGATCGCATGCCCTTAAGTATCACAGAGCTCCCATGATCCCCAACGGCCGAGCTTCCATGATAATCAACGGCCGAGCTCCCGCGCTCCTTTACGACTTCAGTCAAAACATACAAACATCCTTCACGCAAGTGTATATGCCAGCGAACTGATTCACCGCGTAGTAACAAAACCGCGCTTTTGCGCTTAACCGCAAACCCACTCAACGTGCACGCCGACACGCCCTCGTGGTTCTGCAATGGGGTCTTACTCTTTTGCGAGTACAGTGCCAGGATTTTAACATCCACTGCGCCTGCGTACTGCAGGTTACTAGAGCTACTCTTCGTCTTGGATTTCCGTAACTGGAGGTTTTCTCTGTGACGCACCAAGAATACAACCTTGATACACTCCCGTATCTCACCCTCGCGGGTTGGATTGTCAACATTAGATATTCCCCTTGCCTCTCCCTCAGGGATGGCTTGTCAATCGTAGATGTTTCCCGTCGATCCCCTTCACCCCTAGTTATGTCCTGGGTATCCCCCTGAGGGGGTTTCCTGATGCGATCCCCGTTGTCAAGCTGACTGGGGTGTTGAACATTTTTCGTTCGCTTATTTCCCAACATACATTCATCGTCGATCTCTTTAGTTTCGGTCTTACGTAATAAAACACCATTATCATTATTATTACTTTTCACATCAGTTTGGGAATTCGCTTGTTTGGGTTGACTTGCCGCAACCTTCCGCATAAGTACATGAACACTTTCCACGGGCGCGAGGATATAAGTTCGAGATATGGTACCCTCAGGTGTATGTCCAGACTCGATTGGCTGGAACCATTCAGTCGCCACCCGAAACACTGTCAACTTCACCATGCAGTCCACGAGCCACAGGGTATCTACACATCCCCAGGGGGTGCCCCCACGGGTACTACCAGTCACATGTACAGGGACGTCACCTGATTGGTCGAACAGTACTAGCGAACCGTTTGAAGATTTTATGCATCCCACCATTATCTGAAAATACAAAGTACAGAAAGTGATTTAGTTTTTTAGAGACACCGCATCCATTAAATCGCGCGCTCTGATGATTGGCTCGCGAGCCATATCCACGAGATGTCTATAGCATATCTACGGATTAGCAAGTTATGTCCTGTCAACCGTGTTCCCTCTAACACTGGAGTGAGCGAGTGGAGTTGAAAAGTTATATCCTGCCACCCGTGTTCTCGCTAACACTGGAGTGAGCGAGTGACGTTGACCCTCACAATAACTCATTTCTACAAGTTAGGGCTATGTCAGTTATTTCAACAAAAAGTTAGAAATAAGACCAGTGATCTAGATAAGCAACTCAGAATCCTTTATTATACTTATATTTAGTCTTAGAAAGAAAGTGGACCTAGAACAAATTTACACTTACCTAACAGTTGAAAAATTAGTTAGACGACGATTTTGCTATGCTTCCTAAATTAACCCAAAATTCGTTACAATACCCCCATCAACGCACTTGATATCATTGACCTACCAAATCAGTCTGGATATCAGTGCTTTTTATAATCTGATATCTCCACTCCTCTGCAGAGCGTTCTTCAGGCGTGCTTAGAGTATCCATAGCTTGTTGACAGGCGTGTAGAAACTCTCGTACACTCAGCACATTCGGTATAGCAGTGGTCCCTTTTCTAGCAGGATGACAGGAGTGAGGGACATCCAGGAACTCTTTGTAGATGTTCCTCAGTGATGGGGACATATGCACCAGCTGCTCGATCACGGAACGCTCGATCTGTGGACTGCCATCATTTGGGACCTTTGTCAACCTGGCGAGAATAGGACAGGAAAGACGTTGTCTCATAAGCTAGGAATTATTAACACTGAGACTGGCGGGAGACTTAAACGCGCAAGGACGGAGCATAGTTTATAGAGGAGAATGGTTAGGAAACCTGACACCCTGTTATTGTACTATCTCTTTGTTCACTTTTTCAGAGGAATCCTTTTGTTTGTGCAGGGTCACGGTACATCCAAAATCCAGCAAGTAACATTCAGTGTACAACCATACATGCATATTAGATGAGGGTGAAACAAAAGATTGTGCAGGGTCAATATCACGTGATAGCCCCTTTCAACATCCAACCCACGCTATTGTGTTGGTCCTTTGAAAGTTTGCCGGGCTTCCTAACCATTCCACTCCATTAACTATGGACGGAGGGAGAAAAATTATGATAAATGTGTCGATTTTTTTTTTAACTTTAGTCCTCAAGACGTCCGGAAATGCATCAAACTTGGGTGGTAAATTATCATATATTTGGGCTCAATTTCGCATGTGAAAAAGCCCAGAAAAGCAGCTGTGATGACAAGCGTGAAGTGAAAAACCAAGACGATCCAGCACAGTTGCATAGTATAATATTAATTTGGTAAATATAAGGTCATTTGCTTATTTACTTTTGCTAACCATCAAATTTATTGGGGAGGCCAGCTTTAAAACTTACGTGCTGCGTCGTGAAGTGTAGTCAACAAGGCGAGTCAAACTGAAGAGGAAGTCGTAAAAAGCGGTATCAGTCACAAATGTATGGCTACTCATGGCCGTTACTCTTTTATTCATTCGTTCCGTTGTTACGTAGTGTATCATTCTCGTACCCAGAGCTGATTGGCTGATTTTGAACGTTGGGGCATGCGCAGAAAGGCGTTTCTCTCAACGGATCTGTATCGAATATCGCGCATGCGTCAATGGCTGTCACCACAGCCTCCCCCGCGAGGTGACGAGCCGGGGAGCTCTGGGTTTGAGAATGGTAGTTTATTTAATCGTTAGGATTATTTTCTTTTGACTACCATCCATTCTCGTACCCAGAGCTCCCTGGCTCATCACCTCACGGGCGGGGAAGGCTTATTTGTTAACAACCAATGCAGCATGCACGAAATTTAAGACGGAGCCGTCGAGAGAAATAACTTTCTGCGCATGCCCCAGTTTTCAAAATCAGCGATTTAAAGGGGCCTTTGCTGATTGGCTTTCCCCGCGAGGTGACGAGCCGGCCGAGGAGCTCTGTGTACGAGAATGCACTACCGTCACGATAATGCAAGACTTTTTGCAACGTACTTGTCAAAACAACTGGTCGTCATGTTATTTATCATAAATCGTATAAAGGGTCTCGTTACCATACCTGCAAAGTGAATTAAACTTGAGTTTTAGCTGACGACAGAGCCTCAAGAACTGGGCATACTCAGACAGCGTCAGCTGCTGACCGTGTAGCGCAAGCGCACTGGACGTCGGTGAGAATGGCTACATGGGAAGGGGAATGTCAAACGTTATGTAAAGCAACTGGCCACAAACAGCCTGATTGAATATCAGTTTTCTCTGCGGAATAAATCGAAGCCGGAAGCAACGATGTCAAAGATTTCTCGGAAAACAACCGATGACGTCACAACTCTAAAAAATTATTCGGAGACAAGATCACTATGCTAGATGTTTTACCTTAGTCTAGCACTCTCTGAAATATTAACACGTCAAAGTCGGAAGCAATGACGTCAACGATTTCTCGGAAATATAACCCATGGCGGCATGTATAGCTTCAATATTTTCTCAGAAAATATTGCACATGTTCAATCTCAGTAAAGCAACCCAATGTCTTTAAACTTTAAAATTAAAACAAGCCAGTGGCGGGTTTAGGGGGTGCATCGGATGCCCATGCACCCCTTTTGAGTTGATATTTTACCGATTTGCATGAAAACGTTTAGTTGACAAATAATTTTCAGATTCTATATATTGTGAATGCCCCTTAACATGGTTCTGGAACCGCCACTGCAAACAATGCTATCATAACTGTACCTTCCAAGGCGAGGCGAGATTAGAGAACTCGGTAACGCGAACACAACTTAGTGTGCAACAACACAGACCAAGAACATTCTAGAACAGATGGATATAGAAGGACAGAATTAGCTACCGAGCCTTGAGGAGCCTGAGAAAACACAACAAACTAGCATGTTTTGCAGGCGGTGAAGTGTTACTATTATGGCGAGATACCCGGGAGTTAGGGCTAATTTACACACGAACGCAATCGCAGACACAAGCGCAAGGGCTATCAAACTCATACATTTCCCTTAAGTGCTTTACACTAGAACGCAAGCGCAGGCACAAGGAAATTGGAAAGAATTCAAAGGAGAGCGTTGACTATCATTTTCCCTGGTGTTAGGTACGAGGATGCTTGTGCGCGAGATAGTTTACTCACGCTTGAAGCTCGTCGCTTAGACGCTTGTCGCAGGTTCGTGGGCGCGCTCCAGCAGGGAAGCCCTGTTGCGCAGCTTTTAAACGCCAGCCCCGTATCTGACACCAGGTACAATCTTAGGCACCCCCCTAAACACAAGCCCAAATTTAATACAGACCGATTTGGTCAGTTTGTCACTGTGTGATTTTCATAATTTATTCGTAATATAACCTATATGTTATGTAATATGACTTGACCTGACCTGTAATTCAGCTGTTAAGCTGCGAGAGGTTGAAATAAACAGATCATTCATTCATTCATTCAAATCGAGCGTTCTCTTGCGTTTGCGCTTGTGTCCTGCGTTCGTGTAAACCAGCTCTAAGAGATCGCCGCCGCCATCTTGGATTTTGAATTTTGCGCTCGTCATCTACCGCCTGTTAGCAGGTTAACAAAAATAAATTGCAGCAAATACATTCTACTGACCTTGCCCTCCTTGCACAGATGTACATTATAGAGGGAGATCCGCGCACCAACTCGAATCCCGCGGGACAGGCGAGAACATGGTTGGTGATTAATGTAGAGCCTGCGCAGTAAATAGAAACAAACAGCTAAGTAAAGTCTTCTTTAGGCAGGAGATGAGAAACTTAGAGCAGTGATGGCTTACTTGATTCTGTTGTCCAGTTCATAGACACCAGCCTCGGGAAACACATGGTCTGTGACCACACCCTGAAAAAAGATAATCATATCATTACTGACCGTAATCATACATAATATGTCATGACCATATCTGTCTGTTTACAGTTACATGGCAGCTTTTCTCACACGGAGCACGCATCAAACTCGCGCCTTTCACTTTGAGTGGGCAAGAGATGGAATTATTTATATTTGCCAAATTCACGACTTCAGTCAGCCTAGTTGCTGGCCTTCTTGACAGGCTTCCTTCTCAACCTCTTTTTCCTGAACAGGTAAATATTTCCCAGCACTCCAGGAAAGACATGCATCGTTGCCGTACATGCTTAGAAGTGACCAAATACGCTATTTACAAGTTGCCCAATAGACCTTTTCCCCTTGAGTGGGGGCCCTGTGGTTTTGCTAGGTCTGTTTTCCCAACTGACACTCATGCGAAATAATGTGTTTTGTTTTCTTGTAATGCACCAGAAAACTCATTAATATTGATGTGCGGAAACAAAGAACAGTCTACGATTGAGTACCAGATGGGTAAACAAACCACAGGTCCCCAATCAAGTGGAAAAGGTCTATTGTTCCGAGCCAGAGGCTCGTGTTTAAGCGTACCCCCTTTATCAGAGCTCCTGATTAAGGGAATTCATAGACTTGCTCCAAGTCGACCTCATGGGATACTCGAAGCGAGTAGCAGGAAATTTTTTTAAAGGACTTTCAGAAAGTTTAGGGAATTCCAATGCTACATGTATAAGCAAGCAACTCGGATCAGAGAAAAGTCAATACGGTTTGTTGGCCCGAACTCAAAACCATTCGCACAGCACGTGGTTGCACTAGCACACTGCGCTACAAAGACGCAACGAATTTTATCTAGGGCGTGTGCTCGTGTATCGCATAAGCTGCATCTTTTTTTACTAACCGTGTAACTAATAGTTGGGAGGCCTCTGGTGTCCTTTATCTTGGTAGCTACGCACGGCTGTACTTTGCATGACTCCGTGGAAGACTTGTCCCTCTCATCAGCTATCCTCTGTCGCTTTGAATTATCCTGTTTCATTCAGACAAAGAAACATCTTTTTTGTAGCGACCTGTGTTTTCACGTTGTTTAGAAAAGACAGTTTCCTTGCAATGAAATATCCTCATGGCCCTGATTTACCTCCTCACTTTGGGATCTTCTGCGTTTCGTTGGGGGTACATTTGTTCCTGCTGCATCGACGTGGCCTGCCACAAGGAACTCTGAACACGAAGTCGCAGCTAAAACCTTCCGCTCATCTTTCCGGCCCTGGAATCATGTGTATTCAGGTTAACGTGTTCAGAACTCACGCCTATAATGAGATGACTAAAAGTGATGTTTATCTTTAGCCAGACTAAAGGCCCTTTTACAATTTTTGCTGCAATGTTTGTCGCGCGAGTCGCAGCGAGTTTTCTCGCACATACGCGTCAACTCAAAATCACTAATGTAAACTAGGTGCAACTCGGTGCGATTTGCCGCGATTTTTGTCGCGTGATGTCGCGGAAATTTCAAACATGTTCGAAACTCTTTACAACTTGATGCGATTTGAATAAAAGAGAGCACAAAAATTGCACCGGGGTGGCATCTCGTTTACAGAAGAGAGTTGGAATTGCAACTCGCGCGAGAAAAATCGCCGCAACAAAAATCGCAAGTGTAGACCGGCCTTAAGAGGAGACTGAAAGGTTCGCAATTAGAGTAGATTCATACTTATATCAATGGCGCTAGAAAAGGAGAGCCGGGGGCAGTGAGATAGACTGTACCTTATTCATTGTTGTTTGTCTTAGTGATGTAATGACATACTCCTTGCCAATGTGGATAAATTGCTGTTTATACATGTGGTGGGCTCCCTATGGAATATCAACAACAGGTATACCATAGATCATAAAAGGAGGGTACGTGCAGATACAATGTGTCTTACCTGTACTACAATGGATGACATAATGCTTGTGTCAGGACATGTCAGCTGGACCAAGAAGAAAGGTTTGGAACTGGAAAAGCTACAATAATATCAAGAAAATGCTGTCATTTTCTATTAAAGTATCATTTCCAGGCCCTTTCGACAGAAAAAACAACAATATGACAATACAAGGTGATATTTCTTGAGCATCTATGTTTTCTACATTTTTTTTTCAGTTTTTCTCTCTCTAACCTATGAGGAAAATACTTACAGCCCTTCCAAATACTAAGGAAGGGGGATTTCCTAATACATGTAAGTAGATTTGCAATGGGTGGCAGGAAGCATGGGTGGCGCAACACGTAGAGTGTTATTTGTCTCTCACCTCTGTGCACTGGGTTTGATTCCCAGCCAGGAGCAGTTGGGATTTTTCCCTGCTGTTTCTAATGTTGTGTTTATTGTGGGTTGAAGTGATTGTCATTTCTCGTCTTTTTGATGAGACAATAAACTGAGGTCCCTTCTCTCAGCCCACTACACTTAACCAGAATGCAAGGGGCCTTAAATGAACACAGGACTCACTAGAGATTGTTATATCTAACAACCACTCGTGACTGCAAACTGCATTACATATAAATTGCAGTCTGCATTTAGGGATCAGGCATGTCCACATCTGTAAACAGCATTTGAACATACATCCATGACCATATTATTTTTGTGCTACTGGTATAGTGCATACATTTCTTTAATTTATTTTAACAGATTTCTTTTATTTATTTTAACAGATTTTGGTTAAATTTTCTTGAATAGTTTAATATGTACATCACCTGTGTACAGGACTAATAGCAGTGATCCTTCCTTGCAGATGAATGTGCCTCTTCATTTCACTTGTCATGGAGAGGAGGAAACACAGAGAGAAAAGCTTTAGAATATTGTGCCTGCTACTGTTTGCTGAAGATTCAGTCCTCTCTCTGATACCTTAGACAAACTGGTCTACCCACTCAACATACACAGATTATGAAGCTCTTCTGGTATTGAAACTGGTGGCGAAGGAGTGCATTATGGGAAGGGTGAGATGGTCCACCTTAAAATAAGGACTGCATACAAGCAGTCTTTAAAAGAATGAAATATCATGACTTTATCCTACTTTTTAAGTCCACCAGCATTAAATGCATAATAAACACCAGCATTAAATGCATAATAAATGACTTAGCATGTTTATACAAACACACTGCGACTCAGGTTCCAACACTTTTGACCAGTTACAGTAAAGGAGAGAGTCAAGTGTGCTGCTCTCACCTTGTCATTTGTGCAACATCAGTCAATGACACAATATTCTGAACTGGAGAAGGGCATTCAGCAGTTGGAAAGATAGGTATACAGCCATCTGGAGCCTCTAGGTACCCTGTGTGACAGATTTAATTAGTTACCATGGCAACATGGCCATTATCAATGCTGATAGTAGCAGAACTAAGGGCTGATCAACCAGCATTGATTTTAATCATACTCTAAATTAGTTAATTAAATGTTGACTTTTCTGTACTAGTATGTATATCACCTTTGAACAGCATGTAAAGTTCCAATTTGACAGATAATAAATGGGATAAGGGGGCACTTTAGGTTCCAGAATGGAAGCAATTAATGTGAAACACATTGTACCCACCTCCATGCTGTCTTGAAGGTACATATGTCCATTTTGGCACCAAAACTAGCTGCTTTAGGCACTTTACATCTGGTTGAATTAACTGAAATCATTCATTACAATTAATAGTACATTTTTAAGTTACAAACTGTACTTTTTGGTTTCTATGGGATCATTAGGTTGATCATTTATTTATTTATTGTTTTTTGGTCTGACAAAGGGCTAAAGCTCAGAAAGCATGTGCAGCAAAACACCATTTCCCCATGCTGTTTAACACAAATATCAGCATTTGGTTGTTATTGTCCATATTTATGTCTGTGCCAATGCAGGCCACTTACTGTACTTTCCTGTAAAACTTAGTCATGGAACTCCATGAACTAGCCGAACAATTTCTAATTGCATACTAGACAATCATGAAATGAATGTCAAGGTCACTGAATCTTTTCATAAATTGAGAGTTAAGGAATGGATGGGAAATCCAAGATCATTTTTATTGTGATCCTTGAGCATTTCTGAATAATGCCAGGACGATTTAAATTATTGACAGATGGGAGTCAAGCAGAGATGTGCACTGTAGAATACAATGGTACTGAGCCTGAACGCTTTGTTTCATCACTTTCATCACTGTTTCTGGAACTGCCTCACCTCAACATTAATAAAATAAAAATTGTCTTCTAAGAAAAGTGAGCCGCAGTTGGAAAGTATCTTTGCTGATGATGGCTTCTGGGTTAAGATGCCGAGGATGATGTAAGGACAGCTTAAAATCAATTGCTTGAAGCCTGAAATTATAGTAAAAATATTAACTTTTAGAAACAATTCATCTTATTTAAGGCAGGGGTGCATAGAATAAAATGAATCATTTGTTTATGAACAACACAGTAGAAATAAAATATACAGTAGTGAAATAAAAATGTTCATTCATTAGGATGATTTTTGGTTGAGGAATACCAGTATGTAGATAAAGTACCGGTAGATCGAAGCTAAGCAGAACCTACCAAATGCTTTTATACCATGTACATGTAATTGTAATCCACATGTCAAAACGACCTGAAACACCCTGCTGTTAATGCACTGGTTTGCTGCAATTTTGAGAGACTTGACAGACTCAAAAGCTGTACATTTTGGCAATTCTGCACCATTTTCCCATACAAATGCAAGAAACAATGTCTTAGAAATTGAAATTGTTTTCATTAACTCAGACTTCTGATACATTAAATCAGGTAAACACAGAAACATATAAGTGAGTTGAAACGTGTAACACACATACATTGGCTCCATACATTGCTTTAGTGCCAAGCTGCGGAATATTCGCAGAATAAACAATTGAACTGATTTTGAAAATAATGTTGTTGAAAGACTTCAAGATGTTAAATGTTAGTATATTATCACTTTCCACTGTTGCTCTACTTTATTTATAAGTGAAAAATGAAATGTTATGCAAAGAAAACCTGCTTGGGTTAGCAGTCGAGAGTTCATTATTGACCAAATATGGTCATAAACTCGATACGAATAATCCGAAGCTTGGTTCACCGTTACATGTTTCAACTAAGTTATATGTTTCTGGTAAACATTAAAGCAAAGCAATGCACTATGGACAGGGTGCATCCATTTTGGTGAATCGCTCCTTTAAACAACAATACATACTATGCTATACAGTGTACCTTGCAATTTTTCTTTGTCAAAGCTCGCATTACTCCCTTCACCCCTATCGTTACCAAGGTGGCCAGCGCAGATATCTGTGTGAGTACTTAAATGCTTTATAGAGGTGACAGAGTAGCCAATGAGCTGAGACCGAAGGCTTTCATCTCCTGGTACCTGTAGGTATTCTACAATCTTGTTCAGCACACCAATTGCCATGTCAACAGCTGTATGATGTCCATCAGCATGGTACTGGTATTTTTGAATTGCTGTAAAGAAGTCAAATAGCCACTGATATTCCTGCAAGTAAAGCAACCAGTAAATGTTTACTTCAGTATCAGAGCAACTTCATTTTTGACCTGGCCACTGATTTACATGACATAAGCTTACATGATGCATTGTAGCCTCTGAGTTTTGCAATTCATATTCAAATAAGTGGACGGGGGTATCCTATAATAGTGTAGCGTAAACGGTACAGTGTGTTGCATAGAGAAAGGAAGGGGAGAGGTATCAGGCATCTGCAAGAGTCTTGATCTCATTCTTTTAAAAAGACTCACCTCTTTCCTGGTGCCAAAACCATGTCTCTCATAAACTGCCTGCGTAAACAAGTCCATTCTGTTCCTCTTGAACAGCTCGTAGACTAACTTTCATCAGTTTCCTTCATGAAAGCCAAACTGACCGATAAATTATTCGAAACCAATACAAGAGAACCGAAGAAACCATTCGAAACAGCCGCCATTTTGTGTTCTTGGTAAGTTATCCGCTGTGCAGAATATGTAGGCTCACTCAAGGGCATTGGGACTATTCATCGTTGACTCTACATTCAGCCGAAGCGAAGTGGAAAGCAAATATCTCTCGTGAAAGGAAATATGTACTAAAACCAGCGAAATCTATGAACTAACATGATAAAAGTTTTCGATTTTATTACTGATCACAAGCGACGGCTAATAAGAGTCCATGGTCGACATTTTGCTCATTATGCTCCAAATCAGAATGTCATAGTCCTGTAGCCCTTGGTTATGCGCATGTGCTGTAATCTCACGGCCGGTAATGGCCGCTGTTGTCAAAATTCGAGTTGCCGTGGTATTTTGGTCGGGATAGAATGGAAAAGGCACTTTATGCGTCGGTCCTTAGCACTTTTATCACCTTGGAGAGCGTTTCCCAAAATGGCGGAGAAATCAGCGACTGGTGTCACGTCGACGTTTCGTTGCGCCACGTTCAACATTCTCGCACCGTGTTATAACCGCGTCCGGTAATGATTTGTCATTTATTACACAACACAAAGATTTAAGTTATTTATGACTTTATGATTATTGGGACTGCTAATTCAATGCGGTTAACATCTGGAAGGTCACACTTTCGGACTGCAGAACAAATTAGAACAGGCTACAGACAAGAGCATAAACGACCTGGCAACAGTGTAACTGTTGAACTACAAGGGGAAGGGGAATCTACAAGAGTTAATTTGTTAACCACAAAATGACAACCGCTATTAGCTTTCTTTAGATCTCACATGTGCTAATTAATTTAGATTATGAAATCGGTAATACATAAAATCTCACCGGGTAGGTTTGTCAGGCCAGGAATCCCATCATATTGCTGGCCAAATTGGAGTGACCAGTATTTTGTAGATGAAGTAATGAGTTCAGTTGGATGATCTACTGACACTGTATTTCATTTAAGACAAAAAGCTTTGCATAAAGTCCCTTATTTGCACCTGTGGGACTTACACAGGGAAGATAACACTCATATGAAGGAAATTCCAGAGGGGAGGGAGACTAAATTTGCAAGCATTTGTTTTAGTGGGAGTAAACACACCATTTTCCTTAATACAACCCATGGTTTTGACTAGCTGATCTAGAGAGGTAATCAAAAAACATACCCTGTTCATACCTGCCAACTCTCCCGGTTTACGCGGGAGACTCCCAGTTTTAACCCTCAGTCTCCCGGGGAAAAAATTGAAACTTTCCATATATTTACTGTATATCTCCCGGGTAAATTTCTTGCGATTTTCTCAAACAGTTGTTGTATTTGTGACAAAATCTCCCGGTTGAGACAAAATCTCCCGGTTTTGGAGTTTTCAGGGTTGGCAGGTATGCCTGTTCCAGAGAAAGTGGTGATATAGCAACCCTGTTCCAGAAGCAGGAGGGCTGAAAACCCTACCCTGCACAGCGGCACATACCCATTTAGTAAATATAAGGGAGTACCCCCAGGGGGTGGGGTTCCTCCAGAGATTTTTCTGAAGTTCACAGTGACAGATTTAGTGATGCATTGGGTGTCCATGCACCCCCTTTTGAGTTGATAATTTACATGAAATGTATGAAACATACTCCACAGGGGATGGTGGGCGGCATGGGAGAGCTCACAACCCAATCTTTATATGAAACGCTATGAAGATATTATTACCCTGCTGGCCCAGGAACCTCAGTTAGATGCCATTTGCCTCCAAGAATTCTGGTTCAACAATGATGCACAAGAATTATTTGAGAACATGCTTGGCGAAAGGTATAGTCCTATTAGACCAATTAGTGTAGTTGGTAGCATAGGCCTCTTTTCTCTGTATTTCACGACTCTCAGCCCAGCGAAGTACATCTCAAAAAGAGGCCACTGCTAGCTGGGTAAGTTGTATTATTTGTAGACATCAACACTCAAAACCAAACCAAGGGTTAAGCAGCTATCAGCATCTAGGATTGTATGCACACCACTGTTTACGTTATGTTAAATTTATTTTATAAATACATTTTTTGCTATTTGGTTAAAATATTGACTCTGAAATAACTTTACAAAACTATAGAGCTTTGTATTAAATTGTGTGATGTTTCTCTCCAATATGGAAGTTTCCACACAATGTTGGAGAGTTGGCATTCATGTAGTTATTCTCCAATGAGGGAAATGCCACCAAAATTTGAAGCTTAATTGCTGAGCCATGACCTTCCAATTTTCAAAGCATTTAGGCTGTGTCACTGCAAGTTTGGTATGTGCACTATGAGAGACTATGAGAGGTTTTTAGCATCTGTGTTGTTTTTCTTCTAGATATAGAATTTTAAAGCTCAAAAGGCAAGGATATAAGACTGATGGATTGGCCATTCTTGTCCATAGATCATCAAGGTACTGCAATTTCCCCCACTCTTTGGTTTATTTTATTTATTATTATTATTTTTGGGGGGCGGGGGGTCCAGGGGGGACTCCCCATAAACATAGAGAGGGGTGCTCCTCCTATCCCTTAGGGTGTAAAATTCATCCAAGTGCTATCTCTTAGGGCCGTGTCCAAAGAGTCTCCTATCCCTTAGGGGTCTCATGCCAAAGAGGACCTAGGAAATCAGCGACAACAGAAGTAAATTGCTGAAACTTGATGGTAATTTCTTAGGGACCGCAATAACATGGATTTTCTGCATCCAATTTGCTATCTTTTAGGAGCACCCCGTCTGTTTTTAGAGGGAGTGCCCCCCAGGGTAGAGAATTTGAAACTGGGCTATTGTTGACTTTCTGTTGTGTCCTATTTTCTAGTGTTATAGGAATACAGTCCTTGAATTTTGATGACTATGGGAACCGTGTAGCCTTATTGCTTCATGTTCTTCTCCCTAACGATGGACAAGAGGTAGGTTCGTCACCTAATTAAAATAAAAAATGTTCATCATTGACTTTTATTTAATTATTTAAAAGAATTGCTTACTGTCATGATGTTCTTTGTCAGCAACAATGAGTCGCCATTTTGACAGCATAGCAACATACCAAGTTGGAGAAAGCATCCATTTCCATTGGCTGAATTAGAGAATATAGAGCAATTTTCTCAATTGAATTTGGTAAAACTAATCTGAAACTTTGTTCTTAGATGGCTATTAAGAAATTTCTAGACATAAAAACGATAACAAGCTCTTTAAGCAATAAGGAAAAAAAGTTCAGAAAATTCTATGAGGAGAAAGAAAACCAGGAAAATTAATTCCAAGAAAGAAAACCAGAATTAATACAGAGATAGTTAATATATTGAAAATGTTGAAAAATGTCTGCAGTATGGTGAAACTGTAAGAGTTGGCATCCCTCGATGACTGTCACACAATACAGTAACTTTAATTTGATCATTTCAGGTTGTGCTGGCCAGTACCCATATATCATACTGTCACAATATATTTGATGAGTACATCAGAATGGTAAGCCTTAGAGAAAAAGTCACAGGTTGTATTGTACGACATGTATATAAGACATGTACAATTTGTAATAAATAATCCATATTCTCATCATGGAAAGAATTTACATTAAGACCCTCATTCCCCTGGAATTTCCAGTGAATAATAAAGCATATGTATAGTAAGGTGTAATTATTGATACCCCACCCTCCTGGAATTTCCAATTCCCTCCATGATGAAAGTGAGAAAAACAGTTAATTGTTTGATGGTTTGAACTGAGATTTCAAGAAGCCTTTTGACTGCTTGCAGTCCCATGCTTGGGGAACGTCCGTAATAAGAGGTTAAAAGTCTTACTTTGCATGCGCCTAGTACTGTGTATTTTTTATGCCCGGGGTCACGCCACACGCACCGCACCACAGGGGGATTCACCCCGAAATAAGGTTTCGGGGTGAATCCCCCTGTGGGGCGCGCTTATCGTGACTTGACCCTGTGGTGCGTGCTTATCATGACATGATCTCAGCATAAAAAATGCACAGTACCAGGCGCACACAAAGAAAGACTTTTAACCTCTTATTATGGACATTCCCCGAGCAAGAGACTGCAAGCAGTCTAGCCTTTTTCTCCATTTACAATTTTCTCAATCAGCTGCTGAGCACTTCCCCAAAGTTGGGACAAAACATCCACAACTTACGGGATAGTTTTTATAATGCTTACTGTAGGTCACTGTTTACTTAGCGGTACTTATTTTATATGTTTTAGTCTCAAGCAAAGAAGGTTGTCAAAGGAATTGATAGCTATCTTCATAAGTAAGTATAGTATGTACAGTACATATACTGTAACCTGCAATGTCATTATCAAGAAAAAAATATGTACAGTACTTACTTACAGTATTTATTTGCTGTCTGTTCAACATGGGCTGCTTTTTACCTGACTGCAAGTGCAAAGTGCAGGATGCATGCTTTGGACTTAAGTTTAAAAAAGTCATTCCATATCTGCCAACCTAGACTGTTTGCAGTCCCTTCTTTGGCAAACATCCATGAAAAGGAGCGAAAATCCAGAGGAGAGCCTTCGGTATTTCAAGCCATCAGTGCTCATATTTTTTGTGTCCTCGTTTTCACAGATGTTCACCAAAGAAGGGACTTAAAGCAGTCTACTGCCAACCCCAGAAGTTCTGAAATCTTAACAAATTGTTAAACATAAATAATTTTTTTATAATAAGTCAAAAGACTTATTATGTGTGGTTTCAGTGTAATTCACTCACCCCATGTTGGTGGCAAACACAGCCATTAGAATTTTTGTTGGATTTTGGTACAAGTACCAAACTGCATTCATGAGCTTTGCCTGTACATTTGAAAAATCCTGCATATGCACGCATCCCAGTCAGGATTAGCAAAGATTGATCAATGATTAATGCAATGATTGTTTTAAAATTTTCAATTCATTGTATTTCATCCAAGGAGGTTTCATCATCTGTCTTTCTCTAATTATATAAGCTGGTCTTGTTATAGAAACAACCTTGACTCCACTCCTGTGGTGCTGGCAGGGGACTTCAACAGCCCACAGGACAACCCTGTGTACAAATTTATGGGCGAGAATGGATTTTTGTCCTCCTACAAAGATGTACATGGAAAAGAACCATCCGTTACCCACAGGGACCACCGTGGAAACCAGCTCTCAGTTGACTATATATTTTACAGGTTTGTACAGAGCTCACAACATTTTAAAGCAGAGCCGTTGCTAGGGCGGGGTACTGGGGTGCATCTGACCCCCCCCCCCCCCCCCCCCCCCCCACCCCCTCCCCCCACCTTTTGAGATGAAAAATACAGTGAATGTTAAAGCAAAAATGAACAGAAATTAATCTCAGATTTTGAGAGTGAGATAAAAAAAGAGAAAATATTTATGGGCAAAATATTATGAGAAAGATTAGCCTAAATTCCAGCCATCCCTTTGCTCTCCATCATACCCCACTCTGCGAGAGGAGAATTCGCCTCAAGTTTTTCACATCCATTTCTTCCCTTTGGGCACATCCTCAAAGGGATTAATATTGCCTGACTGATGAGTGACATCACATGTGCATTAAAAGAGGCATGCTCATTAGCTTAAGTTAGACAGAGTAGAGTCAGAGAGACAATAGCAAGAAGAGTGAGCTTCTTAAATTTTATTAGAGTAGAGTCTTATTTATTAATCGCGTGTGTCAAGGACCACCATCCAGCATGAAAAATGTTCACAGGAAGGCGAGATGGAGATGGGACATGGATCCTCGCTGCATCTCACACGATCAGTTCGGAATTACGTCATTACTTACCCAACATCGGTCAGTAGTACCTTTTTGGTTGTGTTTCTCATAAGACGTGCAGGCGAAAGATTTCCATGACAATGCATGCTCCTCCAAGCAAAAAAGCGTGCAAAAACTCTCAAGCCAGATAACCAGGCACACAACTGTTGAGGAAGGCGTGTGTTGTCTTAGAACGGCTGAACTTCAGGCTAGAGAAACATGGCAGGGTGTTTATATTTGTGTGTTATTCGTGTGTTATTCACCTATCCAGAGACTGATTGACCAGACAATTGTAATTATTACTATCTTTCCTTTTTTCAGAAACTCTGCAAACAGTAAAATCGTACCCAAATCATCTGTTGTATTGCCACAACAGTACAGTGACAAGGTAACATTCCAGGGTGTGAGGGCTCTGTTGTTTATTGGAGTGAGGCAAGGCAGCACAAAATTGAGGCACTCAGCTTGTCTTTGGCTTGGCTGCGCTTTGTTTGTAGGGACATTCTCCCCCCAAACAACCCTGTTGAAAACCCGATGTTGCAAGTTGTCGTTATAAGAAAATCCCCCTTACTTATTTCGAAGGTCTGCAAGTGCTTTATAGCAGGCAAATCCACCAGAAATTGTTCCGTGAGGTTTTCGAGCTAGATAAGTTGGTAGTTTTACTTAGCTGACAAAATGGCAACTTTTAGACAAAAAGAACAGTATTGACACTAACAGGCCACTGGATTCCTTGCTCACTACTTCTATCTTGCTTGATGTTTTAGTTTCAAGACAAAAGAAAACATAACAGCAAAAGCAAATGCAGGGAGATAAAAAGTAGCCTCTGCTTGCAGGGAAGCCAGTGGATACTTGAGGACTTACTTACTGTAAGCCTTATATTCATACTTTGTATTTTTTGTGTAGGTGTGGCCAGACGAATTCAATATATCAGACCACCGTATGATTGTGACAGAGTTCGAGCTCAACTCTCCTACAGACAAGTAAAAAAGGAGCCTAGCCCCTGGCATACCGGTCGGTCTTCCTGTGGTTTGATAGTTGATGTGACGTCACCCAAGACGTCGTTTATCCACTTTCACTTCCACAGGGAACCCACTCAGAGGTCAGGGGCTAGGCTGATAAAGAATCGCTCTTGTAGTGTACAGAACGGAGGTTATTTATTTTTTTAACTTTATATTTCATGCCTATATATGATATTGTACAGGAAAGTTGTCTAATATATTCTTTAATAGCAATAGATTCTTCAAGCTGATTCCCTTTCCCCATTCCCCTACCACCCTGTTCGTTAAGTTTGAAAAAGTGCATTCTGCATACGACATGCTATATTTACGTTGAACTGAACTTGTTTCGGCAGGTTATTGTTATTTGTTTGATATGCGAACGTTTACATCGATTATGCACAATTGCAAGCAAACTGTACAATATAGATGATTTGCTGCAGAAAATATTCCTTAACAATTAGTCGCCGAAGGTGACTATTAGTATAATTGCTAAAGTAATTCATAAGATTTTTAGACAAAAAGACGATCATAATAAAAGTCGCGCGCGCACTCCCAATCCTTTCAATGCTCTAATAACCGGTACGTGATTTTAGCAGGTTATATAATATTAGTTTCACCATTTCAACATCATTCAACATCCTGTTGCTGGGGCGCAGAAGCGGGGAGAAGGGGCACTGCCCTCAATAACATTACGGTTACCAGCAAAAAGGGGGAAAACCTGATATTCACAGGGAATTTCTGTGGGAACCCATCCATGGGAAAAGCTGAATTTCCCATGGTAGATGAATGGGAAGTGTTCAAATTTCCCATGACTTTCCACGTGAATTCCGTTGGCATTTCAGCTTTCCCCATGGATGGGTTTCTGCAGAAATTCCCTGTGATTTTCCAAATAATTAAAGAGCCTGTGTCAGCCTCCATTTTGTCATCCTAGCGACATACCGAGACAGAGAAAGCATCCATTTCCATCGGCTGATTTAGAGAATGTAGTGCAATATTTGCGATTGAATTCGATAAATGAATAATAAAACTTCATTTTTAGAAGACTATTTCAAGTTTTCTACACGTAATTCGTTGTCTGACATCGACGGAAAACAATAACAAAGGAGTGACTGACAAGGGCTCTTTAAACTCCAAGTAAGTGTGTTGGGCTTTTTTGCCGCTTCACGTCACGTTTTCCGGTCGTCTTGAGGTCTAAAATTTCAACATTTTCTTCAGGGGAGCATGCCCCCAAACCCCCTACAAAAGTGGGAAGGAGAAGAAATTTTTCTGCGAGAGTGACCCCCAACACAATGTTACTGCTGCTGCCGCTGCCCTTGTACCATTCTCTTACCCAGACCTCCCGGCTCGTCACCTCGCAGGTGTGGCTCGGGCCTGACAGCCATTGACGCATGCGCGAGATTTGATACAGAGCAGTTGAGAGAAACAACTTTCTGCTCCGTGTCCCAATGTTCAAAATAAGCCAATCAGCGAAGGCCCTCAAATGGATGTCCGCAGACCCTCCCCCGCGAGCAGATGAGCGGGGAGCTGTGGGTACGAGAATGCCCTTGTATCGGATTTGCAATGTTGAATGAAGTTCAGCTGGTTTGGCATCCCGTTCAACAGATGTCGAACAATGTTGAATCAAATTTTTAATTAGTTTGGCTCAGGTCTTAATTTATATGGATATCTTGTAGAAAATAGGGCCTTTGAATGATTTTGTTACAATCCTATTTTTGGTAAATGTAAAGTAATGCATTGTCATGGCTGGTGTCACACCTGACTAGGAACTGAGACGCCGTTAATCTTTGTCATGGCCAATAAAGTAGCCAAACAGACCCGCAGCCACGACAGCCAAGGCAGATCTGACAGTTATGACAGATCCAACAGCAACGACAAGTCATGACAGCCACGACATGATGACAGCCAAGGCGGATCTGACAGATCCGATAGTCATGACGGTCATGACAGATCCGATAGTCATGACAACCACGACAGAGCCGACATCCAAAACGTCATGACAGCCACGACAGCCAATAACTCATGACTGTCACGACAGATTCGGAAGTCACGCCATGATGACAGACAAGGCGGATCTGACAGACCCGACGGTCATGACAGATCCGATAGTCATGATAACCACGACAGACACAACAGCCAAGAAGCCATGGCAGCCACAGCAGATCCGGAAGTCACGTCATGACAGCCTAGGCGGATCTGACATTCGTCAGCTACGACAGATCCCACAGTCCAGACAGCCACGACAGTCCGACAGTAGTCCAGACAGACCCTACAGTCATGTCAGCCACGACAGATCCGACAGTTCAGACATACCCGACAGCCACGGCAGATCTGAGAATCATTTCAGCCATGACAGATCCGACAGTTGTCCAGACAGACCCTACAGTCATGTCAGCCACGACAGATCCGACAGTTCAGACCATAGTTAGTAACTATGTCTACTAACTATGTTCAGACATACCCGACAGCCACGACAGATCTGAGAATCATTTCAGCCACGACAGATCCGACAGTAGTCCAGACAGACCTGACAGCCACGACACATCTGAGAATCATTTCAGCCACGACAGAGCCTAGTTTTTAAAAAGATGTGTTGGCCATGACAAGGATAATGCCTGACGCCAGCCGTGACAAGAACTTCGCTGCTCTTCTCTTGAGTTTTTCAATAACGCAGTCAGCTGCAATGATCTAAACCTAAACGGTGATTTTAAATATTATTAAGAGTCAAATATATTATATGTATTTGGTTTTTATGAACCTATTATCGTAATGGAAATAAAAATGACAAATGCAGCACAAATTCAGCAAAGGTCGTCACTCTGTTTTTCGCACGAAGGAGCGTGCTAATTTGTTTCAAAACATTGAAAATACACGGATATTTTCCATATGGCGGAAAATTTGGAAGATGCGCCTCTTAGGTAGGGAAAAGCTCGTACTCTGTGCTCATGGGCTTCTCTTTGTACTCGAGCCTCTTTCAAAACTTCCATATGTGCTTTACGGAAAGACTTGAAAAGGTTTATGCCCGGATTACATGACGAAGTCTGGCTGAGATCCCCCTCGGTTGGCTGAAATCTCAGCTGCCCTTTTCACAAATGCGGTGTAGGGAAGCAACCCGGACATGCATCCTCACCACAGCCTTCCCGACAGGTAACGAGCTCTGGGTACGAGAATGGTGACAAGCCTGACTTTTCTTTTTTTCATGCAATCAAACTCTTATCCGATTTGAATCTCAACCCGGGATGAACTTCGCCATGAAATATAATTAACAGTGGGCTAGACCTTAAAAAAGAGTAGCTTCTGTGTGATTTCCATGGAGAGGGCGAGTGAATGATCCAAAAACATTTTCCTCCCAACTCCTCCTCATACACTTCGAATACATCAAAGGACCCACGCGATGTCCAGTGTACTTCCTATGTTATTAGGATCACTAACCTTTATCCCCGTGAAGCCCGCTTTTATTTCCGATAATTAAGGGAAACAGTTGTTTGGATCTCTTGTTAATTTTGTGAAAACTCATTTGTCGTCTCGGTTGGAACCATAACAGCAAATAGTAATCATAGTTTTCCGATAATGTGATCATGCTGTGATGCGTATACTGGACCTTGTACCTATTATTCTCCTCAAACGCAAGGAGTTTTACAATGCCAAAGAGAAGTGTTTGTACTCGATACTGAATCGGTGAGTCCTTCCAATTTTGTGGATACTAAACTACGATACAAAACAGCGGTATAGAGTCACATGCCGTGAATTGTGTTTTCTGTTATCGATAGTTTTCGTAAGAGGAGAAAAATAAAATAGAAATTCCTAAGTCTCATTGCAAGTTAAAGATAGTTATGACTTGACTTGATTCTCGCTGATGCAATCAGACCCTCATCCGGCTGTGAAGATATTCGATGTGACAATATTTTATGAAATCACACACTTGTGAAGTAAACAGTTTTTCCGTCTACGCCTGAACTCCAGGTTGCAATTCTCATAATTCTGCGAACTCTACGCCAACTAACAAAACCGCGGTTTGGCTTCCGTCAATCAAACGAGTGAACAGGTCTGGGTGATTTCACGCAGGCTTTGAGAGGGTTTTTGAAATAAAAGGGACTAACTAGGTTTCAAAACCACAATTTCCCACCATAAAGACAAACGAAAATTCGAAAGAATCCTTGTTTGATAGACGGGAGCAAAGTGAGAGTCCGCAGAATTGCGAAAATCGACGTCTACGGGCCAAGATACGTTTCAACCTTTTGTATGCCTTTTTGCGGATTCCGGGTGAATCCCTTTTTATGAAGCATTCTTGTGTGTATAAGTAAATGATTTAGCGTAACGTTTTTTTCCTGTAGAAAACCCTAGACTTCACACTACGTTTTTTTGTGTTTGCAAAGATTTCCCCTGTACAATTATGTCTAGATATCTTTTTTTTTTCCTCTCTCTTTTGTATTGTTTGCATTTTAATTCAGTTCGTCGTTGTAGTCCATAATAAACAAATGATAATTCCTCCGACAGTAAATGTCAAGTTTAATCATACGCGTAAATCCTCGCAATCAATCGTATTCAGCATTTCAAAAAATAAAAACGATCAATCTGTCAGCCGAACTCGCCGCTAAGGGAATGACAAATGATGAATGCAAATTTTGAAAGAAATATTTAAACAATTTTACTCGACACCTAATTGTATTTACTAAATAATTAAATAGAAACTGTACTGCAAGGAGCCATTACATTAACCGTAAAATAATAGTTATTGTGTAGACTTGTGGCTTGCCCTTTGTGGTGATCCTCGGCTGGATTTAGTTTAATAAACGAGAATGGCCAATTTAACAGTTCATTTTACAAACGCTCCATACACAGGTGTTCTTCGCCATGAACGGCAATATTCACAAAACAATCATATACTCATTGTACAGTTTATTCTCTTTTGATAACTTGAACACCTATGTACTCAACATACAATTAACTATTTAAGTGTATTATGAAGAGGTTTAAAACCAGACTGTGAAGAGATAAGAATTGAAAGGTAAGTATTAGTTGAAAAGGCATGGCAATTGCAATGTGGTATACATGGTCCTTCTAACACGTTGTAGTGTCTGCAGTTATGTCGAATGGAGCAGCCCGAGTAGAAGATTGGCCAGTCTACACCAATGTCAGAGGGCCTTTGTTGCCATGACTTTCTCTCGAATTCTCGCCAGCCCACATCTCTGTACTATTTCATGTTGTATTGGTTTTGATTGAACCCTCTCCGCTGGGCGCCCCTTGATAAGGTGTTGTTTTCCACTCTTTGGCTTTTCCAATACGCCCGTCGCTTTGGCCTAAATTAATAATCACCCATTGACCAATCAGAGCGCAGGATTTCCTCCAGAGTCACGTGTCAAGTTTCTAATTAGAGATTTCGCATTCTGAATTTGAACGGTTATTCTGCATGAAGAATAGAGAGTCAGAGTGCGAATATCAAAGGTGTTTCCGCGAGTGTAAAAAGCGGAAAACCGGGCATTTGTGTAGGATTTGTTGAGAAAACGGGAATTATGCCACTGCCATGAACGGTTGGAAGGAAGAGAAGTGGCAATCGGTTGTCTGTGTCGTGTTCTTTGTCGTGATTCTAAGGTAAGCTCTTGCTGGTTTCACTGTCCTAGGTTGCGCTTCATTTGAATTTAATTAGAACATGACGACTATGTTCTGTTTAATAACCCACACAATCTGCTTGAAATCGACGACCTCAAACCAAATCTCAGACAATTTATTATTCAAGCCGCTGGTGTAGACATACAAGCCTGGAAAAGGTCTCTAAGGACTTTAATACCATTTTATACCCATACAGTACGTAATATCGAGATGATTAATGAAGCCATTGTCATTAACCATTCTGTTTTTACGGATGGTGTTAGTGCTACTTGCTTGGTGCTATTTTGATCCGTTTCTTTGGCATTAGTTCTCACGGTAAGATAATATGGTGTACAATAAACTGAGTACAGAGATGGCAGCTTCAACACAGTATGACGCAGCACTAATGATCGGTCCTAAACCTTTCTCATGAGAGCGAGTGTGGGTTCCCTAGGACGCCCCACCGCTGTCGGTATTACGCGCTGATCCCCGAACGTTCTTTTGACACTGCCTGCGAGAGAACGACTGTGAAGACGGAAAAATGGGAAAGTTATTGTTAAATGCGCATGCAAAGCCTTGCAGGTAATCGGATAAACTCGAAGTGTACAAATAAAGTTAATTACTTTAACTTAAATGAAATTAAAACCCATTTTGTTTTAAGTTTCGCTCGTTTTGCAGCGCACGGAATGTATTCATGACGCATTTCTGCAGCGAAAATGACGAAAAACGAAGAGAAAAACTTATATTGATGCATGGAATTAGAGACGTTTTATTCACTGCTTGGGTATGACCATTACACGTAAAGTGTGCAGGAGCTAACTTGCAATTCGCATGCCTCGTTGCAAATGTGCGGTCTGAATTCGCCGGATTTGAATGGTTTTATCAAATGATCTATTCCGTCAAACACAAGCGAAGTGATGCGCTTTACATCGCTATGGCAACGTCGAAGTCAACTTAAAGGCCCATGGCATCAACCGGTAGCCTTTGCGCCCCATTCAGCTGATTCAGGGAACGCTTTGAAAACACTATTAACTGGTCGGTGCAGATTTGGCAGGATTATGAAAACCACAGTAAACATCGTGAAAACATGAATTGTTGAACAAACATTCACAAATGTTGAATGAAATGTTGAAATGGATTTGTTCTTTATATTTGATAACATAGAGAAATATTTTTCGAGATCTCTAAAACGGGCCGGGAGACAATTAAAACCCCATTGAAAGTTAGCCGTTGAACACAAAACAAAACCAGCTATTTTCAGAATTTCACGTTCCTGTTTTTTTTTTATTTATCAATATTCACCAGTTTTGGAGAAGACCTGTATTTAGCAGTAGATATTTAACTTTTAACATTTTGAAAAAGTGGGATTCATGGGTTTTCACGGTTCACTGCATTAACAGTGGATTTCTGCAGAAACCCATCCAGGGAAAAGCTGAATTTCCCATGGCAGAAGAATGGGAAGTGTTCGGATTTCCCATGGTTATCCATGTGAATTCCGAGCATTTCATGCGTGTGACTTTGGAAATTCAGCTTTTCCCATGGATGGTTTCTGCAGAAATTCCCTGTGTCACTGTGTGTTGCAAGGTTTTTGTACTTGCATCATCATGTGGCGCGTGTAAGACAAATTACACGAACAGTTGCTTAGGTTGTAACACGATGTTTGTCTTGAAACAAATTCCAGTGCTGCTCTCGTTTCAAAAAGTAGAATCGACTTTCTGTAACAACTGCAGCAAACGCGTCTCACCAATGCAAAAGGTTAGAACAATAGCCCATTTTCTCAGGTACCTGCTCATCACCCCGCGGTGGCAACCACTGGCACATGCGCAATATTTGATACGCCAGTAGTAGGGTGTATGCTGCCTGGATAATAACAAAAAAGTGAATCTAGCTAGCCCCGGCAGCAGAGTCAAACAACTATGTCATTGTGTAACAGAGTGTGGCAATCTACTCTCGAGGTAAAATGATAAATTCAATTTTTTTTAAGAAACAAGAGTCCGACATTGGTAATCATTTTTTTTCAAAGTAAATATTTCTCTCTGTTTTGTTTTACCATTTTAAACTAAGGGCGCATCACTGTTTTACTGTATTTCCAGGGTAACCGAGGCAGCGTCTAACACATCACAGAAGCAGGCATTGTCAATCATCTTCAATAATTATGATAAACACGTTAGACCTTTTTCGACTGCAGGTAGGTGGTAGCAAGAAAGCAAGGATTGTGTTATGTAGGGGGGTCAAGGGAGCTTCATGGCGTTACTCGAGAAATAACCGTCTCTAATATTTTTCAAGCTGTATTTTCCTTGCTTCTTTTGCTTTGGATTGGCTTCCGAATTAATTTGAGCTTAAATTCATATCACAGATGAAAATTTCCTTTTGCATACGCTACACTATCGGTATTAAAAGTTAAAATTCGCGTAACAAATTAGAGTTCTGCCCATGTATGTATTTAAACTTCTGTATTACGAGGTACTCTAATAAAGCCTTCTGTCTCTCGAGGTGCTCTAATAAAGCCTTCTGTCTCTGTCTGTCTGTCTGTCTGTCTGTCTGTCTGTCTGTCTGTCTGTCTGTCTGTCTGTCTGTCTGTCTGTCTGTCTGTCTGTCCTACTGTCTGTCTGACTGTCTGTCTGTCCATACCACGGGATCCTATAAAGTCTGACAAAATGTTCGTACTTTTGCCAAACCTTTTTTTTTAAAGACCTTGCAAACCTTATGCGGTCCAAAGGGTATAAAACTGGCGATCTGAAGTCCCCAGGATACGTTTGCCATCGATCGATCCCATTTCGGAAGGGAACAGCTAGACCCAGATTAATTGGCAAGTTGATGAACTATCTTTAGAAGTACAACTAAGTACGATCTTGTGTCTGCAGGTAAACCGGTCAACATCACGGTGAACATGCGCATTAACTCTGTATTCGACGTCAGAGAAGAAGCCATGGTAGGTTATATCATTGTCTCCGAATATTGAAAGAGTTTTTATCTCTAATCAGCCTTGTTTGGAAACTTTTACCGGATCTCCCTGCATACTTTCTTGATTATCATGATTCGCCCATAATGTAAAGGGCAGGGCTTACCAACAGAGGGGTGCTCCAATAACAGGTTCCCTTAATAATATACTAAGTACAATTATAAATCAGAAATACTACATAAATAATGATAAAACACGATACAAAATATAAAGAAAAAATCAAAACAGTACGGGTTGGGTTTTAGCAGCATAGACTGGTAACTAACGAGTCCAAGGGCCTAGATTGATGGCATTTAACACACATGGTCTTAAGGTGGCGGTTAACCCTAAATTGGTCAAAACTCGAAAAAAATCACAATTTATTTAGAATTGTAGTTGAAGAAGTCAGAATTGGTGAAAATAGAGGCATTTAATATCAAAACAAAATGATATAGATTTCAGGTAATTTAATTACATAGTTACCATGGTAATGTAAAATCTATTCGGATTCAACTGTTTCTCTTAATCTAAATATCTCAGTCCAAATAGAAGATATTGACTTCAAACTCAGTAACCAGATTTATTTGATGAAGATCTGTGCAATGAGTGAAGGAATAGTCATAGTTTACATTTTTTGTTGCCGAAAGCTAAAAAATCAATGTTTCCATGGCAACTGGAGCAAAATTGACGTTTCCTCAAAATCCTTCACTCATTGCACAGAAGTCAACAAGACTAATGTCTTCTGAAAATTTGAAGGTAAAATATCAAATCCCTTGAGGTATGGCCGGGTCATATACAGTAGTAGTTAAATCCATGTAATAACGGAATAGAGAAAGCTTGAAAGTTGACAGAGCAGTGATATTTCTCAGATTACTAGGCAACGTGTTCCACGTTCTTGGACTTCTGATAAATGATCAAATGACCTAAACCAGGGCGATAGGTCTTCTGATTTTACCTTTTCTACAAGGAAGCGCGATAGCATTTGCAAAACAAAATGTGTGCGCTCTTATCCCAGGGGATTTCTGCAACCCTTTAATGGAAAAATGGGAAATATTCGGAATTCACATGTTTATCCACGGGAAAGCCGAACACTTTCTTCACATTCTTGTGCCACAGGAAATTCAGCTTTTCCCATGAATAGATTTCTGCAGACATTCCATGTGTAGCAGTCGATAGCTGCTTTCATCACCTTTGGTAGTCACGTGGTTGACAGAGTGAGAGGGGAGACAAATAACAGCTTCTTGTACTCTATCCTCAGGACTACACGATGCGGTTTGCATTCCGTCAAAAGTGGCAAGACCCGCGACTTAATTACGATGTCAACTTAACAGCAGGCCAGGGTCATCCTTACATCCAACTAGAGAGGGCCGACCGGATATGGTATCCTGATACCTTCTTCATGAACGCACGCTCGGCCTATATACACGAGGTGACCAAGAAGAACCTTGGTATTAGGCTCTTTCCGGACGGCTCCATCTATATGAGCCAAAAGTGAGTAACTTCCACGGTGAGCCTAAGTAGGACACTATAAGATCTCACAGGATTATACACAAGATCCAATAGAATGATACAACTTCATAAAGGATCTTTAAGGATAGATTCTATTCTAGGATCTTATAGGATCCGGTCGTTTTGGACCCTAAAGAACTCACTGGATTATAAACAGGATCCTATAGAATGCTACAACTTCCTAGTATAAGACTATTTAGGATAGATCCTATTTTAGGGCCTCATAGGATCCAGCTCGATCCTGTGTGTAGGATCCTCTGTAAGATGTTTTTGGATCCTCAGGTTAAGATTTTTTACCAGGGTTGAGTGATCACATTCATTCGACTGCTGACTTTCCCATGGTAAAAGCATGAGAAGAGTTCAGAAATCCGAACATAGCCATGGGAAATCCGAACACTTTTATTACTTCTACCACGGGAAAATCACTTTCCATTCATTCCGTGTATGTTTCTAGTCATTAGCGATTAGACCTGCAGATGTGCAGATGTCTGGCGCGGGTTGTTCAAAGATGGGTTAAATTTAAACCAGGTTTAAACCATCGAGTTACCATGGTAATTAATCCTGGATTAGTGATACACCACTTTCGAGCAACCGGACCCTGAACTGCAATTTGTGTGAAGTGAACAGCGTGCTGATTAGACTGCTTGCAGTCCATTCTTTGGCGAACGTCCGTGCAAGCCATCGGCGCTCGTTTTATCACGCGCTCGTTTTTACGGATGTTTGCTAAAGAAGGGACTGCAAGCAGTCTGTGTTCATCGGCGCAGTATACTTTCGGTCCATGCGTTTGAAAAAAAAAAATGAAATGTGAAAGTTTTCAGGGTTCAATAACGGGATTCGAGACCATGAGCTTCGTATTACCGGTGCCTTGCTCTAGTATCAGAGCTTTGAAGTCAGACACGCTCCTCGTCGAGATTGCAATATATAGATTTAGCCACTGGCTAAAAGCGGAGCTCCCGGTTACATATTTTTATAAAAGGGTGCGTTTACCTATCTTGTTGGGCCGTTGCTAGGGAAAATTATAAGTCAAAAAGATTAATAATGTGACGTGTCGCGACGTCACTTGCTACAGAAAACATTCTATAAAAAAGTGCTGTTCAGTAGTGTTGGTGAGGATAATAAAAAGGCTTGCGTCAAAACGTTTCCATTCAATGCAAGGGCGTGGGGCACAGATTCGCAGACGCGAACGGACAAACAAAACCACAAATTATAATCGTCATAGTAATGTTTAGTAATAGTATATTATTTTGCCAGAATTACAGTGACGGCGGAATGTCAGATGAACTTGAGAAAGTTCCCGATGGATACGCAAGTCTGTATACTGATGTTCGAAAGCTGTGAGTGGCTATAAATCAATATATTCTTAGAGAACCAGCATTGCGAACCTTTTAACTTTTAGGGAGCAGCGCGATATCCTGGTAGTTCCTTCCCTTAGTTTTGCCGGGTGTGACAAATTGCAATGAGATGAAAAATATTTGTCGCCAGACCTCATGCGTTTTATGAATTGCAGTGGTGTGCTAGAATTTTAAGCCACGTTCTTCTAGTCACCACGACCAAATTTTCTCTCTAATCGGTTGCCGATCGGAAACCTTATTTTGGAACTCGTCGCCAAAGCTCAAGCTTAAGTCGCCATGGACTTTTTTATTGAAGAGAGTTTAGAAATGTAGGTAAACAGCTGGCGACAATCTATTAATACTAGCTGCAACAACCGCATGTCACACGTATTTGCGGCCAGGATTTGGTTGTCCGTGATTTTACCATGATATCATGCTTATATATGTTTGAGTAACAGAGCAACAGATTACATGCAACTTACGTGCATGGCATATTTACTTGCTTTTTAATTTCAGTTTTCCACACCGCCGCGGAGATTGTGTACAAATGGGAGGATGGTGACAACCCCGTGGCCATCTCTAAAGACATGAACCTGCCGCATTTTGATATCGTCGGGCTGAAAACCAAACAGATCTTCAACGTTTACAAATCAGGTACAATGAGTTGAGATGTGCTTTTTCTAAGACATATAAGCACGTACCTCCAGTCAGAAAAGAGTAACAAAATGCAAGAAAAAAAAAAAAAAAAAAAAAAAAAAAAAAAAAAAAACTTGTATTTCCACTTCCCTCCTTTTGGAGCGGCCACCACATTTGCTTGGGATCTCGATGCTGCATAAAGGCTGGCTTTCATGTCTTATCTGTCGTATCTGTCTCATCAGTCGACCGTGAAACAATGGAAATTGGAATTATTATTTTGTTTCACGGTTGACTGATATGACAGGTAAGACTATATGGAAACTAGGCTTAATGCTGTATATTTTTGGTGTCTCCTCAGGTAAATTCAACAGCTTAGAAGTGTACATCACGTTTCAGCGGCGGCTTGGGTTTTATATCATCCAAACCTACCTCCCTTGTGTGTTCCTTGTTTTCCTGTCCTGGATGCCTTTCTGGATGGATCCGAGTGAGACTGGGGACAGACTTGCGGTCGGCATCACGGCCGTACTCACAATTGTCTTTTTAGCGGTGAGTCACGTTCAGTACTGCGTTACACGATTTGTGGATTTACGACAGCTGTTGTAAAACTGCCCTGGCGAAAGATTAACAATGCGGTTTACAGATGTGATGTCCTTCAAATATGCAGCAGTTTCCAAAGTGTGAGGATGTTATCTATCTGTGAGTCCTATCAATGAAGTCGGTTAATCAACGCCCCTTACCCTGCTTCATGTTAGGTGTAGTGCAAAAAGAGATGGCTCCTCTCCTCGGCTTCACCAAAAGACGTCAATTCGCAATGAGTCACAGCAATACGAGACTTTGAATCGATTTGGGTCAAAGTTACTCAAACTGACACTTTTTCCGCAGCTATGCACACACACACTGCCATTGCAACCCGCAACCATACTTGAACTTTTCCGGTCCATCCTCGATGGGGCCCACTCCTGGGAGTTTGCAGATGTGGCCGTTGAGTGCCACAAGCTCTCTTTCTAAGTTATATGGTGGTGTTGCTTTCAACCTACTCACTTGACAAGGCTTTCTATATATTGTTCTACCACAGGGTGCCATGAACACCAACATGCCCAAGGTATCGTACATGAAGGCTATTGACTGGTACATCATCGCATGCTTTATGACAATGGTCCTCTCGTTTGTGGAGTCCATGTTGGTATTCAGGATGGTGGTGCACAGCAAGGAGAAGAAGGATCTAGAGGACGAGATCGACTGGGGCGTGACACCGACAAGAAGGAAAGAGGTATCTGAGGTAAGATAACCGCCGGCCGGTTAGCGCAGTGGTAGAACGCCAGGCTGTTGTGTGGGAGGTTGGGGGCTCAAACCTTAGCCGGACCAACACTCAGGGTCTTTTCCAAATAATTGAGAACGTGCTGCCTTTGTTCCAACATCTGCAAATGGTTAGGCCTTCACGTCTTCTCGGATAAGGATGTAAAACCGTAGGCCTTGTCTCTCACATACATTACATTAACATGAACCAGAGGGACGTTAAAGAACCACTAGGACACGGAGGTGACCATCCTCAGTGACTGTGCTTACGAGCGCGTGGCAGCTGATCTTATTGTTACGGGTTGCAAGTTAGTCTGGAGAGTTGGTCACTTTGCATTTAAGGTCACTTTTGACAAACTCGTAGCATCGCGATGATTCAAGTCTAGATTCTGTTTTTGGTTAGGGCAATATTCAAACTGGCTTGCGACAAATGGCACTGGTTTGTGGATCAGTTCCTAAGAGTACTGTGCGATTCATTTTGTTATTATCTCCTTTCCAGTCTGAAGAAGATCTCAAAAGACTCTCCGAAGCCATGGAGACCACCCCAACGGAAAACGGAAAACCACGAGAAAGATCCATCCATACTAAAGCAAGACTCGTGAAGCTCCCTCCAGCCCCACTCATTAGCTTCCGCGGCAGGCGAAACAAGCGTGGTTACCTTATCATTAAGACCAATCAAATAGACCGAGTTTCGCATATCTTATTCCCAGGAGCCTTCTTATTGTTTAATGTCATTTACTGGATGCTTTACCTGAAGTGAAAATGCCTGTAACGTGAAAACATCCACGTTTTCCAGAGTTTGATACTATATACAGTATGTGCATCTAGGTGACGACGTGATCCGGTGAACTGACTAATACATTCGTTTCTTGTGTACTTTAGAGCGGATTTCACATGACTGTCGTGAAAACAATTGCAATTGAGCAATCACTAGCCAATCAGAATTGAGAGAAATCACCACTTGCTCCTAAATGGCTTTTCTCTCAGCCAATCACAAGCCGAACCAATTACTAAGTAATCATGCAATTGTATTTACTAAAGAATTTGATTGGCTGAGAAAAAACGAGTAGCCAATGAGAACGCAAAGCAATCGCAATTACATAACAAGGGTTGACAGTCATGTGAAATCCGCTCTATATGTCATCTCAATAAAGTTATACATTATTAACAATTGAATCTCAGTTGCGGAAGACATATTACGGAGACGCTGCGTTTATCGTCTCAAGAGATTTGCTACATCCTAGCATGTACTGGAACACGGACGGCCAAATGTTTTAAACGACACGTCACCTAAATTTTGCTAGAGATCATCTGATGATGCTCAAAGGGAGGCTGTCACGCAACTGCGCAGCTGTTCTGCGCAACTCAAAACAAAGCATCGTCCCGTAGGGACGACTAGCGAAGGCTGAAAACCACGAAAACAATCCGTTTTAATCTCGCTATTTCTCGATCCATCCGACCAAATGGTTGCGTTTTACATATTCTTCAATAGTTTTCTGATAGGAGGGTCTAAATAGTTTTGCTCAGGGATCGTTCCTGGAGCATGCGCGTATCGTGACAGCCTCCCTTTAAGATGTATCGAAGAAGATATGTATTGTACAGTCCGATGACCCAATATACGACACGCTATCAAAAACTCTACAATCAATGAAGCATGAATGACTTGAAGTTTTATTATAGCTACCAAGGTTGCCATCCATAGTAATAAACCATTAGTTATCATCTACTGTTATATACAATGGTATTATGGGTTCCGTTTTGGTTTCATTTTGTCTCAGTTTATTTATTGTAAATTCACACATAGCTTTTTGAGGTAATTCGCTTGTTATGAACCGCGCATCACGGCGCGCGGTCATGCTACTTGTTCGAAAACGTGTGCGCACAAGCGATACTTTTGATAGCCTGCTAGCCGGCTCTCCAGTGGATTTTTTCGGATATTTGAATTTGGGCGCGCGGGATTCCTGTGTCGCGGGGGGAAAGAAGACACAGGAATCCCGCGCGTCCAAAAAATCAAATATCCGAAAAAAACAACTGGAGAGCCGGCTAGCAGGCTAATACTTTGAAGGTATTAGGTTGAGTCCATTACTATAGCAGTGATTTTCACATTAGGACTGTCGGCCAACAGTGTAGATTTTTGCTATTTTTGAGCAGGAGTCCATTACTTAGGAGTCGACTGTTGAAATTAATTTCTACACTATTTCCAAGAGAATGACCTTAATTCTTTAGGTCTAGCTTATTTACAACCAATAATGCTTTTGCGACCAATAAATCCCAGCAGTCATTCTTTACACATATAAGAACTAACTGAATTGGAGTATTGCGGTACTTCCCTAAGCCCAAAAGCAGCTGCAAGTCTGTTTCGTCGAGAGGGCAGATTCTTGAATAAAAAGGCGTTTACTTGCATTTTTGGCCAGGTTATGACATCTCTTGTACTAATCACAGTTGATTTTTTCTCTAATCAGGTTTCTTGAGTACCGGCTTTGTTTGGGCTTTGTTTACTACGACTATGTTAGAGTGGTTTTAATAGAAACTCTTTTTAAAGAGGCACACGCGCCGATTTGTCGGGCCTCTACTTTGATCTAGGAAATGAAAAATCGGGGCCGACACCAAAAATCTGTTGAATTGGAACAGATTTTTAGAAATCGAGCCGACATCGTATGAACGTAAACAAAATCGAGCCGACAAATCGGCGCATCGAAATCAGACTTAAGGTCCCTGTCGGTTTTTTGGCAAGGAGAGGCTGCTCACACTGCCTTGGTCGATCTCACGGCGCCAATTGCTGCCAAGCAGTCACTGCCTTGGGCGAACATTTCGGAAGATCTTTGCATCTCTCGTACTCTCGATATCTTCTTCGTACTAGATATCGTATGTTCTCTGACACTTCACACTTTAGGGGTTTGCATATCAAATTGCCTTTAATATTACACGTGTCATAATGACACCAGCCCTGGTCGAATCTCCATATATAAACAGGTTTTACACATGGACACCGGACCACAAGTACCAGGGCCCCCTTGACAGGTGGGGAGAAAGGACCCCCTTCACGCGTGTTACCGTAGGCACAACGGTCCAGATTCAGAAAATACCGCACACCTGGCGAGAAAAAGATTGAAACATCACTTGATTGCCAGCTTGTTATGATGGAAAATTGTATATAGAAATTTCAGATTTGAAGATCTCATTTCTCATAATTAAAGTTGGAGAAACTTATGTTTCCCACAACACGATTTTTTTTCGATACTGGTAACCTCTCCATTACGCACACAATTGGTTAGCCACAATCAGAAACCATGCAGAGCCATTCCAGCGACGTATCTGTCTTTAAGCCAAGTAAGCAGTGATGTTTTTTAACCTTTTAATGTAAATCTTTATTTTACTAAGACTATAATATTTACGCTATTATCAATTCTCTAGATCTAGAGCGAGATATAATATCTATTTTCGCTAAATGGTTTTTCAGGCTGAGCCACAAGCCTTGTGAAAAGTGAAGCCATTTAGCAGCAAGGAAAATAAACCGGCTAGCAAAGTTTCGCTCTCCTTGAGCTCCTTTAAAGATGTCATGGAAGGCCACATAACTTCTCATCACAGTGTAATATCATGCACGTTTTCCCCGGATAAACACTAAATACCTTCAGAGGCGTTCCCGTGGAATGGAGGCAAACTGTTTTCACTGCCGTCCTGAAACGCTGAGATTCTCTCCTTCAGTTTGTCTATTGTAAACTGCACTGCATGTACTTCTACAGTCTGTCAATAAGCAACAAAAGGAAACTAACTCTTCTAATTTTTTGTAAGTTAGGAAAGTTTAGGGCCCAATAAATGAAAATTTGTCTTGATAGATTAACTCAAAGTGCACGAATATACCACAAGATCACTTGAACATATCATACAAAACATATCATACAAAACATATCATACAAAACATATCATACAAAACATATCATACAAAACATATCATACAAAACATATCATACAAAACATATCCTACAAAACATATCCTACAAAACATATACAAAACATATCATACAAAACATATCATACAAAACATATCATACAAAACATATCCTACAAAACATATCATACAAAACATATCATACAAAACATATCATACAAAACATATCATACAAAACATATCATACAAAACATATCCTACAAAACATATCCTACAAAACATATCATACAAAACATATCATACAAAACATATCATACAAAACATATCATACAAAACATATCATACAAAACATATCATACAAAACATATCATACAAAACATATCATACAAAACATATCATACAAAACATATCATACAAAACATATCATACAAAACATATCATACAAAAAGCTGATTGGCATGTATAGCTTGTCTCGTTCTGTACTTCATTGCCCGGGGGGGGGGGGGGGGGTACTCCCTTATAACGGGTATACGCCGCCCTATAGGGTATGGTTTTGGGGCTCCTCCTCCGGTAGGGTATCGTTTTTCGCTTGTTTGTTCGCTGATAGGGAATGTATTTCAGTATGGATACCCGATTGCAAGCAAATTTCGATCAAAGTTGTGCCGAAATTAGTGGAAAGGTGGTTTATTTTGAAACCAATCCCGGCTATACCAGCTCTGTTAGAACTCACCGTTCCGTCGTGGTATGTGAATGAGTAGTGGAGGGTGTGCTTTCCCCCATCTATGGCGCCCTGTTTGCACCTCCAGTATTGGTAGGCGGTACCCGGTGCAAGGAGCTCGTACAACATGAAACTGACGAGCCCTAGAAAAGAGCATGCCAGCACAACCAGCAACTGCATCTCTTGAAATGAACAAACAGGAAAAGGAAATATGATGAATGAAACACATGGAGGCTTCTGGCTGTACAAATTGTACACGAACTAGGCAAGTCAACGGTATAGCATGCGCGAATGCAATTAATTTCTATTGAAAATATAGGCAATTTCATTGGCTTAGAAACAAAAATTACTATGCTAGAAAACGTTTTTGAGGATTTTAGGGAGACATAAGCTCATGTGGTACTCACAAACAGGTTATACAATTTTTAAAGACTGTGTATGTGGGGAACAGCGTAAAATGCTGATTCTCCCTCCTTTGTTCTTCCTTAATCTTATTGGTCTAGATATTGGTCTTTTTATCGCCATATTTTCTCAACGTCTAAATCTATCAACTTTCACTTGTATTATGTTACTAGTCATGACAACGTTCTCTGGTAAAAAAAATAAAAAAAATAAATTTCCTATGAAAGGAACCGTCAAAGCTGTAGAACAATGGTGGTTTGCCTAGCTCTTGTATGGATATAGCTAAGCAACTCTGCCTACACGACGTTTCGGGGCTGCTTTCAGGAATAGGTTTTGTGAAATATAATGCGAGCAGGAGCCGTACTGCAAAGGTTGATTTTCGACCATGGATGAAACGTCGTTGCGTGTCCTTTGACTTTTATTTATTCATTTTATACACTTTTATACACAACTACGGGCACGGGCACGACGCAGAGAATTCTACCTGTCGTTGAGTAACTCGCTTTAAATCGGCATGTGATTTGCTTAGCCAATATGTACGTATGCATGCTTTTCCTCATCGGCAGCATCTGGTTCAGAATCGGGATGACCTATTTGCGTGGAGGGAGTTTCTCAATTTCCGTGGAAGGAGTGGCTTTTTCAAAACACCTGTCGGGACCTCACCAATTACCCTAATCAAAATATATCTCAATCTGCGATGTTTCAAAACTGTATCTGATATCTAAAAGTACACGTACGCCTTCAATCGTCCCGAACTTTCCATAACAATTCCTGTAATCCGATTAAAAATACCAGACGAGCGCTGAATATCATATTCGAAATAAAGAAAAGAACGTTGAAGTTGGCGGCGGGGGTCTAACAAGGGATGGTCTCATTTCAACGCTATTCACTTACTTTTCCAATGGCTTTTAGACGACTTCTTGCACTCCTTGATGCTAGTATGCATGCTATCCATGATGTTCTCGACCTCCACTGAGAGCTGATGGCTGCCAATACCCAGCACAATACACACAAAGCATCTCACCAGAGTACAGTCCCCGGGCACTCTGGGGGAGCTTCCCTCCATTGCCATTCCCAGCAAGGTGCTTTTTCTGGTGATGAAACCTCCTACAGGAAGGTGCGACTCTGGGATAGCTGTACCCGGGGTGTCTATGGAGGTATAGATCCGTTCGCCTGCACGGACGGTGCCCTCCACTTGCACATTCACAATCCCAATCACGCACACCTTGTCTGTTTTACCTGGGAAATGCAAATAGAAACACATTTTCGTGAGCTCCAATCCACCAAACTCCCACAGCAAGCTGCTAAAATCTTTGATGAATGCATGATGCCTTAAATTATAATTTTTCAACCTGTGTCCGATGGTGCTTTGTAGCCATCAATAGTCTAAGCTGATAAGGTAACGCAGGGCCGTAGCTCTTACTGGGGTCGGGATGGGGGACCCCCCCCCCCCCCCAGTTTTTCCCCAAACAACCCTTAAAACACCCGATTTTGCACCCTGCATATCAAAGTTCTCCCAAACATTTTTCTCCCGCTCAAAAGAGTTTAACCTTTATTAAAAACCACCTTGAGTTTTTTATATGTCTCGTGCCCCCCTCCCCCAGTTTTGGAGGCTTGCTACGGCCCTGTTAAACGGCAGATGTCGTGAACTCATTCCGTTTAAATCTCATGGAATTTCGATCAGAGATCAAGATCTGACGTACAGTAGAAAAAAGCAAGTCTGATTTAGATATATGTTTTAAGGTTAAACGTCAAGTGGTTATGATAGTTGGACATGTCTTATTCAAATATGTTACTTATTGTAGGCATTGACACACCCAAAACTAGTCTTTCGAAATATTCGAAGTCTTTTGAGATCTGTTCTAAGTGGATTCACTTTTGTGTCACCTTTATCACAGTCGACGGGAACTTGAGCCTCCACATAAGCCGACCTACTAATAACCCCAGCCATGACAGCACTTTTGGCGTTTTCACTAGAAAGCGGTTCAATCTTTGTCTTGCCATCATGCGACGCAAAGAACCCCACCACTACTCCCTCGTGCAGTGGTTTGTCAAGCGCATCGTCACTCAGGCGGAAATGGTACGCTATGTCGCCTCGCCTTGTCTGTAGCATTTGATCAAACGTAAGTTCTTTGATGTACGCCCGTTGTGCCTCAAGGTGATCAACTACCACTTTATCCAAATGAAAATAATCTAAAAAATGCAATGAAGCATAGAAAGACCTTCAGGAAGGAGTGGGTCAGGTTGAAAGTCTTCACTTTCGATTATCTATGGCCCTTTACGATGATGAGTTCCTTATAACAACCCTGGCATCCCAGACAAAGACATTGGTTGCAGATTATTTTTACAGTTTTGGTACCCAAAGCACGTAACAAAAAGCACGTAACATTAATGAAGTAGAGGGATATAAGCATTTGGCACTGAGTGATTCAGAACCCCCAAAAAGGGGTCTCGGAGCCTGGTGCCTCCAATGATTTCGAGCACTGAGCTCTATCTCTGATTGGAGAAAAATTTCTTCAGGTCCAAAACTCTGGCACTCGAGCTTTGGCGGAAACACTGGAGCACCAAAGCCATCCAGGAAGGAGTGGGTCAGGTTGAAAGTCTTCACTTTCGATTATCTATGGCCCTTTACGATGATGAGTTCCTTATAACAACCCTGGCATCCCAGACAAAGACATTGGTTGCAGATTATTTTTACAGTTTTGGTACCCAAAGCACGTAACAAAAAGCACGTAACATTAATGAAGTAGAGGGATATAAGCATTTGGCACTGAGTGATTCAGAACCCCCAAAAAGGGGTCTCGGAGCCTGGTGCCTCCAATGATTTCGAGCACTGAGCTCTATCTCTGATTGGAGAAAAATTTCTTCAGGTCCAAAACTCTGGCACTCGAGCTTTGGCGGAAACACTGGAGCACCAAAGCCATCCAGGACATAATTAACAATAATGCCTCGAGCCCGAATGGGCACTGGGTCAAACGCCATTGTATTGTCTACTGATAGCTCATCCAATCAGAATGGAGAATTTATAATAACCACAAGTGGGATTTGACTATACTATGTATTATTAGCTTACTGGTCACCTTGTATTGAGTCACTTGAAGAAGAGCTAGGAGGAGATGCTAGGGAAGAAAAGAATCAACACCATTAAAAATAAGTAACTCGGTTTTCTGTCCAATCAGACGTCAGAATGCACTTGGAATTTAGGCCAGGCACGAGCGACAAACAGTGCCAAGGTTACCCTTTTATTTTAGAAATATGACATGTAAAATTCGTATTAAAATTATACACTCTGTACTACCCTGCTGGGCAGAGAATACAGAGAAAAGAGGCCTCTGCTAGCAGGGTAACTCGGTACTAGAATCGCATACCCTTTGTACATTACATTTTGCAGTTAGAATACATTACAAGAGACAGCATATAGCTGACAATACCTAAGTTACAGTACTTCTGGACATTGCTTTTGCATCAGTCTGACGGAGCCCGTTTATGGTGCTATTACCTCTATAAACGACCCCTGCCATTAGGGGCAAAGCATATGATTAATATCACCGAACATAGGTATGATATCTGCTAATTTCTCATAACCTGGCAGTTCGACACTTATAGGTATTCATAGAGAAACCTTCATATTGATCACTGACCTGTCAAGTCGTCGATACGAGCCGGCTTTTTACGCCGCAGGTGCTGCCATGTGTGTGGGCGCTGACGCTTCTCGCCTAACGCGACGGGTAATGCTGGTAAAGCAAGATATTATTATATAAGTGGAGGATCCCTGCCACGAATTCGAAATTTAGTGCCCGCCCATATCAGAGATTTTCCCCCCGAAATTGAAAAAGCAGGAGGCTGACTGTCCCACTTACTCATTGATACGACCCTGGATAAGGAAGGGTGATAAGCTTTTATAGAAAAAGAAAAAGCAGTGCTTCCTTTTCCTGGCTTGAGTACTCAATACACTCTTGAACTTTTTGTGTGAGAGTGCGAGGAATGTTGAAATATTGCTTCTCTCTGATGAATTCGATTCATCTAGAACAGTTTTACAAAGCTTGAGATTCTTAAGAAATTATCATTGTAACATAACATCTTCTGCTATTAAATTGCTGATTGTTTCCAGCACTTTCCTGTAAGTGGTCAAGTCATGATTCATGGATCAACAACGGTACAAGTAAGTAATAGAGCACTCACTATTTCTCGTACGGAACTATCCATCTCTCTCCCTCTCTCTGTTTTATCTAACAACCAGGTATTCTATGGGATTGGCCGAAACAGCCGCACTTACATTCATCTGTAGAAGATTTCTTGAGCGTCCGTATGAGAAAAGGCTTGGAAGGTATGACGGTGCTCATCTCACCCCCACAAAATATTACTTGTGCGACTAGTTGGAACAGATTGCGCTCGTTCATCTCCACTTTGGCGAGTTCATAGACAGGCCTTTCTTTTCCGTCGTACACAGAGTCCAGATCAATCACAAACAGCCACTGAAACGATCAGCACGAGAATTAAGAAAAAAGAATAACGGAAGGTAAACAAAGACATCAGAACAGCATTGTTTCAGTACAAAATACATACATTGACAATTGATACGTAATTTTCAGGCCTTTATTAAGGTTCGATCGTGTGAAAAGCAAGACTGCTCTTTGAAGGAACACTTCACACTCTTTAGTTGGAAGTGATGTCACAGCCATGAACACTGCTCAACTGTTGGTATCTGTACTGTTACAGTGCAGCTTTTCAGGAGTAATAAAAAACAGAGTTGGATCAGAAGAAGACGAACGTTTCAGGCTTATTCTTACTATTATCACTCGTACAGACACTGCCATATAATGTCACTCTGAGCATAGTTAGCTACTTAGTCCCCCACTAACTATGCTCTGTGCAACCACTTCAACATCTTTTCCATGTCCAAGTGTAACTCAAGGTAACACACCTGGTTGTGTACTGTGTGCCTGACACAAGTTGGCTTCTTCAGCTCCGTCTCGTTGTTCTTGTCCCCGCAAAGATCAGCAGCCTTTGCTTCTCTTTTAACCCACACCCTCAGTTCCTCAACTGGTCGCTCGGAGTAACATTTATCCGAATCTTCCCTTCCACAATCATCTGCCGTGCTTTCTTACCCTTGCGACTTTGATGTTTCTCGAACACTCGCCCCTCAAGATCTATAAACTCTACCTTCAGATTACCAAGGTACACATGAGGATCGAAGTTAGGTAGGAGACCAATAGAGGGCTCGATTTCACTCAGTGGGTCGCTTTCTTCACTTGACGTAGAAAAAACGCTCCGATGTGTTTCCTGGGCAGCGCTCGTTTACAGAATACGAGGAATGAGAACTGGACTGCGGAACGCGCGAGTGACTGTGATGAAGATTCGTAGTGCCTAATCGTGAATTATAATCTGGAGCAGGTCTAATGCCATCACCTGGTACTGCGTGCTCGTCAGAAAAGCTCCCACTGCTTGTAAATTCATGGGCAGACTGACATTCTTGCTGTACGGTACATCCGTGACTCTCGCACCAACTGTCATCTGCAATGCTGCTTGCTAGCTGCCCATAATCACTCCCGAGTTGACCCGAATCGCCCGAGAAGTGGTACGACCCACTTTGATGCGATTCCGATGATGATGAGGTAATAAATGCGATGTTTTGTTTATGAACGGTGTTTGGCGACAACGCGAGCGTGTCATTGTTCACTAGTTCCTGTACCTCACTAGTATCACCTGAGAACGTGAGAGAAACAAAACAAAGAAAACGTTTTTATTGAACATTACCAAGACTATAACCACGTAATCCTACACAGGATGGACACTAAAGAACTCATTGCACTCTTCGTAAGAGTAGGGGATTGGCGGTACAATGGCCTGGCTCTCGCGGAACCAGTGCACAGTGAATTTGCAGCAATTTACATCATCCAAATGCAGTCCGCTAAGTCTAGACTTTCTCAAAGTCCTTTAAAAACGTTTTGTGCTTGGTTAATATCTTCAGAAAGGTCGACTTGTAGCAAGTCCTGCAACCTCTCTTTAATATCGGTCGTGTACTTTTTGACCCTCGCGGTCCTCATGATAAGGAAAAGCTATTCTTTTATTCGAAATACAAACAGTAATGTGATCTTTGCGGCTCAGTGTATTCCCTAATTTAAAGTGTATATCACAAGGCTGCAAGTAACATTTTAGCAACACTCAGAACTATAGATTATTCGTAATATTGGAGAGCTGATTAAAATGGCACTTAAGATGCCACAAGTTTGTAGTTTTATTAAAAGAAACATATCCAGCTTCACTGACCGCGAAAGGAAAGAGAAATTTGGCTTGCAGCCATCATTTGAGAGGGGAGGATAATTGAGGAAAGATGGCACGGAAGATGGACTGTTTTGTAAGTAAAAACGTATCGATTGATCGAAAATGCGGGATTTCAATTTTAGAGATCATTGATACACTTTTGCGGTAGTACTGAGTGAGAAATATCTTGAAATCCCTCAGTTTAGTTGAAATCCACCTCAGTTTTAAATGCATTTTCTGGCTGTTTCGAAAGTTGGCCTAATGCTTTCAGCAGCATATAACAAAAGGTACTCTTTCCCACCTGGATTACTCAGCGCATCAATGCAAGTAACCTAAGCATCGTGCCGGCGGAAGTTATAACTCAGTGACGGATCTTTTACCACAAATAAGGTAGAGATTTGAATAAAGTAGGTTCCGGAAATACACAACACTACAACTTTCAACACTTTACTTTTCATATCACAGAGATAAGTCATCCACCAGGAAGGACGGACTCTCACTCCTTGTCATTCCTATCCCTGTGTGCGTGACATAAAGTATTGTAAAAAAATAAGATAGAGTTAAAACTCCGGGTGATGCGTGACACTTGTAAAGAAATGGTATAAAATCGAATCAATAAATTGAAAAGGTGTCAGTAAAATTTGTATACAAACGTTTCGGGCATGGCCCTCATCAGTGTGTAAAAAGGCGGTATTCGCCATGCTAAAATCCAAAATGAAGTATTGTAGCCCATTAAAGGCTGTGCTAATGAGGTAGCGATAAACTGAGCAGGAAGTAATCAATTATTAACAAGGAAGTAAATTAAATCTCGAGTTGGGTACTTGCAAGAAAGACGCTTTACAAAAACTGTACACTTTTGATTATAAGCTCCCTCTTGAAGGCACATCTACTAGGGATGGACTTTCCTCGGGTTCACTTCATGAGGGATTGATTGTACACGCTTATGCATAACTGTCCTCTTCTTTGTTTACTTTTTTAATGCCGTAGCCCGCTTCATGAACTGCAGTTCGATTTCCGGGCTCAAAGTTGCGTAAAGTCTTTTTTCTTCGGTCTTTAACTTCCCGCGATATGCAAAATGATAATAGTTCAATTATCGTTCAATTTGCAAAAAGACCAGGTTGTGATCATTCTAAAAACCTGCAAGCATTCCATTTTTGTTTAGATTTCTTTCCATCATTAACAAACATTTAATAGCACAGGCCACAGGCCACAGGCCTCATATACAAACGCGAACAAGAACACCACATAATAAACAAGCGAACGAAACAGTCAAAGGGCACTAGCAATACAGAACCATGCAGCGGAAATGGTTATGAAGATGGAGATGGGGTTGGTAGCGGAGAAACAATATTATAATAGAGGAAGTAAGCCGTTTGCCTAGGATCGAGAGTTTGAGTTAGCTCAGGCTTATAAGACTTGGCTTTGGAAGTATCGTACCTGTCGTGATGACTCCGTATTTGAACGCAACCCCTGGCACCAGCAACGGTTCTCTTAGCTGTTGCCTATTTTCCATGATATAGACTACATCTGAGAAATGTCCACAAGACTATTCATTACTATTCATTAAGAAGTAATTATAAGGTCAATGTTGAAAAGGATGGGTTCATCTCTCACTCACCTGGATGTAGATGCAACTGAGGAAAGGAGTAGTCTGCACTGGAAAGTGAAAGTTAAGCGTATTCTATTTTATAGGCGATTGATATAGGGTAAACCCCAGGAGTGAATGACGTGTTTCGTTGCATACAGTTACATCTATTTTCGACTGCTCTTTCGCATCAGTATCCTGAAAAGCTAAAGGAAGACCAACTTTTACAAAACGAATGAAAGCTGGAGGAACGGCCACTCTTGGCTTGCCTTTTAAAGTAAAAATCATATCATTGGACCACAGTTTTAGTTGTAATACCTTAAAAGACAAGCAAGGAATCCCAGATTATATATTTGCGATATTTGAATTCCTACTTATTTCCAACACACCCACACTTCCATATTTAAAAAAACATCTGGACTGCTGATCGAATCTGACTGTCTCAAATTCATATCAGAAATGGAAGGCACAAGGTTCAGTAGTTTGGACGAGTTTAAACGATCAGTCTCGAATAACTCATGAGAAACTCTTCGCTTATACCGAAAAACTGGCACGGAAGTTCAACCGTTCGAAGCTGCAAGGTAACAACCGATAAGTTAATAACCAAAAGAAGAAGATAACTTCGGGGATATATATTCACGTCATTTTTGTAATTTCATTGAAATTATTTAAATACATTGAAATTTCATTTCTAGTGGCTGCGTATTTATTTTGGGGGATTATCTATCTAAATCTACTTTTACACATTTGCCCTTGCAATTATTTGCAGGTACGGCCTATACGGCAAACGCCGAACTTCTTCTGTCGAACCTTTCTTTTTTCAACGGATGCCGCTTCATTAGACTTTATAATAGAAAACTTTCTTATTGTTTTGGATTGGAACGGCGCGACTCTGGTACGACGTTTGCCGTAGACTTTAGATGCCATTTCTACTTCTCGGCCCCGCTTCATAAGCGTGCTGCACGGTAGGGCAGAATGACATTTGGTGTTCTGTTTTCTTTGTCATTTTACTTGGCTGCAGTTACCTTCTTTTGCATAAGGAATTACCACATTTTTTACCTAGCCTGCACAAAGCTGCTAAAAGATATTCAATACACAGTATTATATTTTTGCGCTGATCAAAGTATCACCTCTCCCTAATTAAGATCATATCCTTGAAATTTCATCAAAGTTTGGAATTTTGTCTTTGGCTATAAGTAACTACTTGAGTACAACATCTTGAGCTTATATATTTATAAAATTCAGAACTCATTTCCGCTCTGTCGTACCGCATGGGTTTGTGGGAAGTATCGAAGCTGCCCGATGCTTTTAAAACATTCCATCAGTGAGTGCCCCGGACATTTTCTAATTTCTTGGTCCCTGCATTGGGGTGTTCCTTTGGGAATAAAATACAAATCACGGCGGCCATGTTGGTGACCTGAATAAAAGGAGCAAATGAACTTTCTTTTGTTCTGCACCACCAACATGGCCGCCAGTGACGTCACATGCAAACCAAGAATACGAATCATTCCCAGAGGACACCTTTGTGTTCAGCTCTCCTTCATCATGTTTAGTTCTACTAAACAAAGGAAGCTTTTGTGACGCAGCTCTTGAGTTGTTTTAGGTTCGTACGGGAGAACAGACATACATTGCGGCATTGACTTGCTCATGACAATGTCACGTTTTATTTCACGTTTAACATTTGAAACGTTTTGTTTTTGTTTTTTTGTTTGGCCCAAAATTCTCTAGAAGAATATTGTGTTGATAACAGAATATAATCCATTACAGGAAAACGGCTCCATTCCGTGTACCGCCATTTTATCAGCCTAGAAAATATATCGAGCCACGGAATTCAACATTCAAAAAGTGATCTCCTGTTTTACTTCAAAAATTGAATATGACAAACAGCTTCTTTTCCTTAACCCGAATTCATATCTATTGTTTACAGAAATGTTTGTGATTTAAGAAGCTAATAATAACAAGGATCTATATGACGTCGAAAACGAGTTGTACAATGGATATCGGTATTCGTGTCTGTTTAACAAAGAAAACAAGGACCGCAAACATCTAAACTATGTGAATCAATATCACACAAGACGACACATTGCCATGACGGCTTTACAGTTCCAGTCATCTAAAGACTAGCAGGGCTATACGCTGCTTAATGTCCTTGTTTGAAAGGCTAGAACAGTGGGAGAGCTGTAAATATGAACAAAAATATCACCATTGCAAAAGGAAGCGAAGGACAAACATTTGCATGTAATTTGAAAAGGCCAATATAGATAATCAAGGAATTGTAATTCGTATGTGTCTACGAGTGTCTTCCTTCTAGAACACCATCTGCGCGTTATTAACATCAATTAGCACAACCTTGCACGCAGGGCACGTTTTCAGTCTTGTCGCAGTGCTTTCAATTCGATAGACGTTGAAAGGAACATGATTGATGCAAAGATTAGTTTAAAAGTGACTTCGAATGCTTCCATAGACTGGAATCATGGCGAACCACGCACGCACCTCAAACTTAGACAGCGGGGCGAAGCTCAGATACTTAAAAATAAATATATTTTAATGACTAATATTATTTAATGATGAGTGTTATTTTCTCTTGCTATTCTCTTGCGCACATAATAAACAAGGATAAGTGCTATCTTCGATCGCAGATCAGGAATCTGTTTTAAGGAGATAAAGAGTTTTAGAGAGATATTGTTAGCCTCTTTTTACTCAATTCTATCCTCAAGGAACATTGAAATGATGACTATGATCATTTCGCTGATTTTGATCTAATGATTGACAGATATGCCCGAACGATCCCGATCAATGCTCTATCGGGCAATCGCAAGGTCTGAGTAAAGAGAAAACCATGTTTCTGGTCATAGTTGTTTTTTAATGGAAATTGATAGATGAACTCTCCGATAAAAATATCTGATTCACGCCAATTGAACAAATTTCTGATTCTGAGATAATTCTGTTGAAATTTTAATTTAACAAAAATGGTAATTCTATTATATGGGTCAGGAGCAGGTTTACAGCCACCTTAGGCTAAAGACTGAATGACGTTTTCTGGAATAAATAATTAAAATCATATATAAAAACGTATATAATATTTATTTGAAGTTAAAGGGCAGTGATCGTGATCTTAAAAGCCCACCGCCAACCGTCATCCTTTGCGAGCTTGTGTTTTTGTTTTGAATGGCTGATGCGGCACTGTTTTAAAGCAATATCACAAGAACTTGGGTAGAAAATAGTTTAGATTCTCTGAACACTTAATATCTGGTAAAATGGCACGATTAAAAACTTTTGTGTCCACTATCATTATAAGGAACATTTACTGTATTGATTGACTGCTTGCAGTCCTTCTTTGGCGAACGCCCGTGAAATCGCCAAGCAGTCTGACTACTGTATTGAGAAATGAGTCCATTTCGCAAAGGATGGTGGTGGATGGCAGTGGGTCTTTAAATACCATCGGGCCCAAGATGTCTGCTCCAGATGGATTGCGAAACAGCATTTTCGATTTATTGCTTGGTATGAACAGTTTTTAAACTCGGAAATCTCATATCGATAGCTATTAACTCTTTCTTGAACTAGACCATAACTATAATAGAGGACTCTGGGTTGTTTCAGTAGATCACATGTGTCAATTTGTATAACTTGTCAAACAACTATGATACAGCCACTTTAAGTTAAGCTATTGACCTTCCGCTCTATCAATTGTTTTAATGTATTTTAGACAACATATATAAGCAGCCAATATTTCTTTTTGGCCATGTCGATCATATAGGAGGCTGTGACTCAGCACAGGAAACGCGCATTTTAGTATATACCTTGGGAACTTACGCCAAATCTTGCACGGTAGTGAGAGTTTTCAACTCATGGAAATGTTTGTGTATTAAAAAGCCCTCACCAAGGGT